>CM021108.1:502408775-502788017 GCA_007115665.2 Sequoiadendron giganteum | reverse complement strand
GTGGACTATATACAACATAAGTTTTTTTTAAATGTATCGAAACTCTTTTTTTTT
Source organism: Sequoiadendron giganteum (assembly GCA_007115665.2). Lineage (NCBI taxonomy): Eukaryota > Viridiplantae > Streptophyta > Pinopsida > Cupressales > Cupressaceae > Sequoiadendron > Sequoiadendron giganteum. The sequence continues at coordinate 502,787,963 of CM021108.1, read as the reverse complement.
AATGGATCAAGTACATCAATACCCAACATGAACATATTTTTCAAAATTTTATTTTGATAATCTAGACCATTTTTCCACATGTGCAGAACAAAGAGCTTGATTTTTGGCGAAAAACCTACATTCACAAGAAATAAAAAATAAATATAATAATCAAATTAAATTTAATTAAAATTATATACTTTTTTGGAAGCTTATAATAAGGAATACATACTTACAAAAATTAAATTTTAAATGAACTCATTTGATCCCCCAAAAGGTAAATCAAAAGTGGTTTTTTATCACCATTTTGATAGGTGTAAAGGAGATTCCATTATAGGTATGGTTTAAAACTAGCAGGGTTCTATCCAAGGAGGCTTGGTCTAAGGTGGTTTGATAAAACCCTCTTCAATTGGAATCCTTTAAATGGAACTTTTCAAGGCTTAAATCATTATATTTTCTAAAAATATGTGATTTTAGCAAAAATCAGGATCTCCCAAAAAGTGTAAATCACTATTGTTGTAGCACCCCATGACAAGTACTCCAAGACAAGGAATCCCCTAGTTTAACTCTACACAAGGGTTTGGCTCTGATACCAATTGTTGGAGTATGTGAGACACTAAGAGTGGGGGGGTGAATTAGTGTCTAGACAAATTCATTCAATTTTCACTTTGTAAATGCTTTTTCAAATTTAACTTAAGTAAATAATATGAAGCAATAGAATAGGTAATAGTATAAACAAAATGTACACAAGAATATGACACAATGATCTGTCTTGAGTGGAAACCCTCCTGGGGAATAAAACCACTCAAAAAATGCCTCACTGGCTTATCTAAAACATTCTCTTTTATAATGCCTCATTGGCTATTTGTATGTTTCACTGACAATGCTATCTCACTAATAGACTTTTTAATGCCACACTGGCTATTTGTATGTCTCACTGGCAATGCTACCTTACTGATAGAATTTTTAATGTCTCACTAGCAAAGCAATGTGCCTCATTGGCAATGTGTCTCACTAATAATGTGCATCACTAGCTTATACATTATCACTTTTTAAATATTTTTGAATTTACATACAAAGTATCATCTCTATTTCTCTATTCAACATCTCTTGATCTCATATGACTTGAGATTCAGAAGCAAAGTACAATTTATTTCACATAAAATATATCATTGTACATATTATGATTATAAACAATGATACATAATACAATGAGATCAATGCTCTGTAGATGCTTTACAAATTCTTCTCAATGTATAAAATATATAAATTTCAAATAATCATAAAATTTGAATCACTGTAAGCCAATAACTCTCATATCAAGAATGATGTCTCTTTCTGATGAAATCAAACTCTCCATACTGAATGCCTTCAGCATAATACATAAATAGCGTTCTCTATTTTTTAATAGAAAGAGAACTGTCTTCATAACTATTACAATAAAATTTACAACTATCTTTCTCAAACCATTCCTTTTTAATAAACAATAGTAGTCGTTATGTGGTATGCCAAACTCAATAAAGAATGTGGACATGATCAACTGTATGTATGTTAAACCAACTAAAACCCAAATGAAATGAATAAACTCGACACCAAACTAAGGTTTAAGATAAGAAACTTCACATAGGCCAAAAATGTGACTGTGATTACCCTTAACAAATGCATATCAAATATACCCTTTCAGTTAGGAAACAAATATACCCGACTCAACTCAAAGAATGGCAAAAATGCATATCAAACATAGCCTTAACAACTGATAAATAAACAATGGTGACCTCTTAACAAGAGTTTATACCCGACCATAGTAGAATGCAATTTGTCAGCCAACAAAAACTAAAACAATAATTTCATTTATTATTAGTAAACAAACTCTGTCAAAAACTAAGCAATAAACCCTTTGTCCTCGAAAACAAAGAAATTGAAAGATGAAAACTATGTTACCAATTTCATGAAGTGCATCCAATTGTCATGTTCAACTAACCCGTTTGAAGTCTATTTTCACCTCTGGAAGTCACAATAGGCTCTAGAATACCATGGCGCCCATGCCCTAGCTCTTTTGTAGTTAGGGTTTCAAACTGAAACCAATTCAATTCCCTAGCTCATCAAATTGAGCTTAACATTTTGTCAAAATACAATGTAAACCCGTGCCTAGAATATTCTCATAATGATGCTTCAAACATAAAACCGACCACCAAAATGATGCCTACAAGTAAAGATATAACTCTTATGTTGTTGTTTGACATATCAACCTCATGCCATCAAATGACAATGTCTTTTGACATTAATAATGTTATGAAAAAAAAACATAATTGTTTAAACTTTAGGGACCATAATGTCCTCTATGTAATGATGCTAACCAAATAAACCAAGATAGCATTTTGCACATGCAAATAGTGTTGTATGGAAATAGACATGAAATCACCATGTTGAAGAAACATGATCACAAGAACCACTTTTTATCAAACACAAATCTTAGCTACCATCACAATATCATTGTCTTTATGAAGTTGAAAAAGTGAAATAGAACTGTAGAGTGCCATCACATTGTCACTACCATCACAATGTCACTGTAATAGTGACTTAAGAAGCCAACCAAGTTGTCACTATAACAAATCAAACCACCCACTATTGAGAATATGCCATTAACCTTTATAATTCATTGTCATACTGTCATCACATTCCTTTGTGTGTCTTTGACATCAAGGGCAACAACTGTGAGGGCCAACACATTTTTTGTCTATCGTCATTGGACAAATTATTATTCTCTGAAAAAAAGGAGAGAAAAAAACCTACAATAAGAGTAAATTGAGTGAAATTTGGCTTCCAATTTTATGATTTTTTCTCCTATTATTGGGGGCATTTTCTTCCTCCAATAAAAAGAACACATCATTTTTCTATGAGCTACACCATTCACTTCCTTGAAATTGGCTTTTCCTTCCATGAGTATTTGAATCCTAAAATTATATCCTATTCATTAAAAATCCCTTTCATCATGAGGGTGTTGAGATTAGCACTAAATATTTTCTTGATTCGCATAAGCTCCATTCTAAATCCTTGGAAATTATTGTGTCAATGGAATATTTTACATTCTTCTTCATACCCAAATTCAAGAACATTCATGTCCATGTAAATTGCCTACCTAAATTTATATTTGGATCCTATATTATATAATCTAAATATTTTATATATTTTTTTGTATTTTTAGATAAAAAATAATAATAAATAATTTAAATTAATTAAATTTATAATATATATGTTAGTAAATTGATTATTTAGATTTTAATATTTATGTGGTATTATATATATTTTTATATTATTTGTATATTAAATTTGTTAACAATTTTTTTGGACATTATGTCTTAAATTTCACAATGATTTACATCTCAAATATTAATAATATAATATTTCTAAAATAAGTAACAAGTAAATCCATAATTTTTAAAAATTAAATTTACCAAAATATTGAATAGTACTTTTTCAAAAGTAAAATTAAAAGTTACATATAAAAATAAAATAAAAATATTAAAAACTAAAATAAACTATATATAATAATCATAATATTTGGATCAATTTAACATTTGTAAATATGAAACCCAAAATTTTAAGTTTAAATTTCAAAATTTAAATCCATGTGTTTTATAAACAACACATGTTCTCTATCAAATTTAGAGCACATACATAGAGAAAAACAAGTTTTAAACAATAAAATTCAGTGAGATCAAGTGTGTGAGTTATACATTTAGATCCACACTTCAAGTAAGTCCACATACATAAAGATAACTTAGATGATATTAGAAATGAATTAAAATAGTACATAATCAAATTTATAAATTGGTGATAATCATTAAATTTTAAATATAACATGAAGAAATACATTCCTAATATCCATATAATAACATCTTCATTAACTTTAGACTTGTACATTTAATTATTTTTTTATATTTACTTAATCTTTTTATTACTATAATAAATATTTTTATTTAATTAACTAACCTATTATTTATGAAAGGTGCACAAATTTTTACACAAGAACATTATAAAAGAAATCTCCTTAAATTGTAATACCAAACTTATTGAACCCTTACCCTAATGTAATTGTAATCCTATCTCTAATGAATTGCTAACCCTAACTCTAATTCTAATTGACCATTGGCACATAGATTTTTACACAAGAACATTATAAAAGAAATCTTCTTAAATTGTAATACCAAACTTATTGAACCCTTACCCTAATGTAATTGTAACCCTATCTCTAATGAATCCCTAACCCTAACTCTAATTCTAATTGACCATTTATTGAACCCTAACCCTAATTGAACTCTAACCTTAATGTTGAACCCTAATTAAATCATAACCTTAATTGGACCTTGACCTTAACCATAAGTGAATAATAACCATAATTGAACTCAAAATTTTAGGCTAATTAAATCTTAACATATAAATTTAATAGACACTGTTGTTCAAGAAACAAAATGTTTGCTATTAATAGGTCTACTCATACAAAAGAAAAAAAATGTTTATACAAAAAACAGGCAAAAAAAAATGTTATACATAGTAGATCAAAATGTTTTCATATTTGACAAAATCACAACTACTCTCAATTTTTCTCACTTCAAAAAACAAAATTGCCCTTTCAATATTTAATAGAAACTAGCAACGTGACCTTGTTAAATTTGATATTATAATCATAAGATCAATTTTAAAATCCATAATTTATTCACTTTAAAAAAATATATTTTTTCATGAAACTTAAAAATAAAATAAAAATTATATCAATTTCATATTACATTATATCTTACCAATAAAATAAAATTTAAAACACATCACAATAATTTTGTGGTAAACTAAAAAGTTAAACCATATCACAATACCCTTGTCCCTAAGATAAAACAGAAACATATCACATACCCTAAGGCATAAAATAAAGTGATAAACCATATCACAATATTGGGGATTCTTATGTCCCTCCCATTAGTTCAGCAACCATGGGCTAGCAGGGAAACCGATCTGTGGATCCTGATACCATGTATTATTTCATTCTTCACACCTACCACATACATATTCCACTGAATCCAATGCCAATTTTTCATCGACTGTTATCAACTGCGTTCCCACAAAGATTGTTGCAAGAAACATTCGGGCAAAATCATTAATATAAACAGACAATTTCCTATTTTAGAGTACAAAACGAAACTGCTAGATCCTTCAACAAGTGAGATGAAACCTAAACAATTAGAAAATGAAGAATAGACAGAGCAACTAACCAGTGGCTGTTGATGTGGATGTGGATGAGTGAAGTGTCAAGCGAGGGCTGTACTTCAAACTCCAGCTAAATGTCTGAGAACCTGTAACTCCATGAAAACCTCTGATTTTGAAGGCCGTAATGCAACGCCATAGTGTATCCCACCATATTATAAGTGACACTGTTGCACCAAATCCAATCCCCCACCCCAATCCCACAGCAACCAATGAGACATGCTCATCTAGTCTGCTCCACACTGACTTCCTTGCATATGGTGGTGGTGGAACCAATGTAGCCTTTTTGCACTTTGGAAAAGGGTAGCCGCACAAACAAAGTGGGTTTCCCCGGTAAAATATTGTATCAAAAGTTGCAAACTGCGGTCCTCCTGGTATTCGCCCACACAGACTGTTGAATGAAACATTGAAATAGCTCAAGAGGTACAATTTAGACAATTCTTCGGGTATCTGTCCGCTCAAATTATTCTGGGACAAGTCCAACTGCTCCAAGGTTGATATTTTCCCCAGAGATGCCGGAATCCCACCTTTCAGATGATTTCCGCTTAGATTTAACAACCTCATCTGAGATAGATTGCCGATGCCTGCCGGTATTTCCCCACTTAAATTGTTGTTTGACAGATCGAGTATGGTATTTGTTGCCAACACATATTTTAGTGAATACTTGTATCCTTTGATTACTATGCTCGGTATCTCCTCATAGAGTGTACTGCCTTTCACTTGTGAAATTTCAGGGGTTTTAAATCCCTGCAGGCCCTCCAGAGCAGGAGGAATTTTTCCAGAAAATTTATTATTGGACAAGTCCAACACTTGCAATCTGCTGAGATTCTTTATCCCTAGAGGGATATTCCCTTTGAGCTCATTTGAGCCAAGACTTACAACTCTCAGCTCTTGAGAATTTGCAAGCAAGTGTGAAGGGAACTCACCTGTCAATCTGTTGTTGCTGAAATCAAGAAGCTTAAGCTGTCTACAGTTGGCCAACGATGCAGGCAGGGTCCCAGAAAAGTTGTTAGAATGAGCAGACATAGCTTCCATAGAAGAAGACAATTCAATCTCTAGATCTCCATGGAATGAGTTATTGGACAGCCTTAGCCTCTTTAGTGCCGTGCAGTTACCCAGTGTTGCTGGAAGTATTCCGGAGAAATGGTTGTTGGTCAGTACCAGATCAATTAGACGATTGCACTCCCTATGGATTGGGGAATTGTTCCTGTTAGCTGATTATCAGATGCATCTAAAAGCTCTAGTGAAATCAACCCACCAATGCTTTGAGGAATACCACCAGAAAGTTTATTGCTGGAGAAGACAAGCTGTTGAAGATTCTTGAGCTGCCCAATACTATGATGTATAGGTCCAGTAAAATTGTTTCTGTCAAGGTATAGTACTTCAAGATTTGTTAAATTGCCTATTGCTTCGGGTAAGACACCTGTTAAGCAATTTGTACCGAGATTCAAAAGGACGAGCTTGTTCAGATTTCCTATCTCCTCTGGAACAGATCCGCTGAACTTATTTACACCAAGTTCCAAAGAAAACAATTGGGTCATATTGAAGACGGCATATGGTAATCTGCCTTCAAAGCTATTATAATCTAAATCAAGGTTTGTTAGAGGAAGCTTTGACATACTCATGGGCAGTGGTCCAGTAAAATTGTTAGAAAACAAAATCAAAAATTTCAGAGACTGCATCTCTCCTATGGCTACTGGAATTTTCCCTGTAAAATTGTTTCTGTCAAGGTATAGTACTTCAAGATTTGTTAAATTGCCTAGTGCTTCGGGTAAAACACCTGTTAAGCAATTTGTACCTAGAGTCAAATAGACGAGCTTGTTCAGATTTCCTATCTCCTCTGGAACAGATCCGCTGAACTTATTTACACCAAGTTCCAAATGAGTCAACTGGGTCATATTGAAGACGGCATCTGGTAATCCGCCTTCAAAGCTATTATAATTTAAATTAAGATTTCTTAGAGGAAGCTTGGAGATATTCATTGGCAGTGGTCCCTTCATTTTGTTGCTTGAAATATCAATCCATTCAAGATTACTACAATTCCCTAGTTCTAGTGGAATATGGCCAGTGAGATTTCCGGGGCCATGTAATGATAATTTGACAAGCTCCTTCAAATTTCCTAGTTCAGGTGGTATGGTGCCAAACATCATGGTATCACCCAGAAACAATATTTCAAGGGAAGAACAATTACCTAGAGACACTGGAATTTGAGACATGAACTTGTTAGACTGCAGGTCAAGGAATTGTAACTTGTCCAGCTTACCCAGTTCATAGAAAATGCCTCCTGTCAAGCTGTTGTAGCCAATGCTCAATTCAAGGAGAGAGGTGCAGTTTGTCAGAGAAATTGGAATGCTTCCAGTCAGACTATTAAAGGACAAGTTGAGATGCTTTAACTTGCTCAGACCACCATATTCTGCAGGTATGTTCCCTGACAAGTTGTTTTTGGAAAAACCAATCCACTTAAGGTGCGTGCAATTCACCAGAGATTTCGGGATGAAACCTTCCAGTTCATTTAAACTAAGGTCTATTATACTTAAGTATTTCAATTGTCCAAGCTGAGGTGGAATCCTTCCAGTGAAAGAATTACTAGTGAGATTAAAAGTATGCAGTGAAGAGAGGGCTCCTATCGAGGGAGAAATGGTACCTTCTAATCCCAAGTTAGGGAGAATTACGGCCCCAACTCTGTTGAAATGCTTTCTGCACCGAACACCATTCCACAAGCACATGTTTTCTGCATTAGTAGAAGTCCAGCTGGAGAGCGATTCCGTGGGATCAGCTGTAATGCCTTTTCTGAAAGAGAGTAGAGTCTGCACGTCCCTCTGATCAAAAGCTTCATTCTCCGGCAGCATACGATCTTTCACAACAGAAGACGTTCCATCCATTGTAGGGCTACGTAAAGCAAAGACATTAGAAGAATAAGAACTGTTGTCATTCGTTCTTGCATCGGCAGTGGTTATCATGAATGCCACAGCCAAGCCTAACCACAGCATTTGAATCAACTTGCCTTCACTCATTTGACTGCCCGACATTTCTAAACAAACCATACCAGACGAATTATCCAGCGCAGCGGCCATCTTAATATAGGTTAGAGATTCTTGAAGTCGCGCACATTTCGCCTATATCCTATCGAATAGACCTTAAGAGTCAATAACGTCACGTCATGCCAGGGACATATGTGGCTATTTTCCCTAATGTATCCACATGTAAGAGATGCTTCCATACATCCATACCCATCCATCATACATTTCTAATGTCGTAGGTGGGGCCATAATAAAACTAAAAGTGGGAATTACGAAGGGTTCGGGGCATCGATAATTAATATAATGATGTGCATTGTATAAAAATGAATGAGTTAAGAAAGATAGGTAATTTATAAAGAACAAATCAAAATTAAATCAAAACTAACTTCTATTTAATTGTTATTAATAATTTTTTTTTTATTAATTAAATTATAATAAAATACTGTTAATTTTTTTAATTCTTTTTCATAATAGTTCATTTTTCTCTAAATCTTTTTATAAATGATATTGAGAACAATTTGAATCAAATAATGAAGTGTGTAAAATTGATCATCAATTAAAAGCTTTCTCAATATATTGAATATATGTTTCTCTATAAAGTAGTATACAAGCTCAATTGATCCTTGTTAAACCAACTATTTGATGTGGTGGTCCTAAATTTCAATATACTTAGTTTTACTATGAAATATTGTAATCTTACTCATATATATATATAATACAACATTATGGGACAATTCTATAATTGTTTCATATCCTCCTAACAATCTCTTCAACCAAACTACAACTACATGTTTCAATGTGAAGGTCTAGTATATTTCTACTTCATCACCATAGTAGGCTATTTCTTAGAATACCAAGAAATTACTACAAAATAAAAACTAAAAGTATAACTATAAATAGACTCCCAATCATCTATAAAACTTTCCCAATCTAAACCAATATACTTTTCTCAAAATGCTAAAAATGGAGACCATAATTCAATTTCACTCAAAGACACTTGAGAATCATCTTAGTGGCACTCTAATGTCTCTTATTCCATTCTAACATGAACCTAGATACCAATACCACCGTTCTGTGATATTTTGTTTGATAGTAGTTAGGTAGATCAAGTTACCAAGCAATTGCCTATAGGAAGTGCATCTCACTACAATAGATCATAAAAATGAACAACTTAAGTTCAACTTCAATAAGTGTAGAAATGGGTTTACAACCATTCATATGAAACCTTTGGAAAATATTTAAAATATTCTTTTGCTAAGAAATGGATATACCATTTTAATGTTAAAGTATACTTCTAGACCAAATAAATATTCAACTCTCCTAAATGAGTGAACTTGAACTCTAAAATCATAGTTGGTAAGAACTTTACAAACAAATATGATTTTTTCTTAGTGCAGATGAAACTATTCACATAGAGAACTATGATAATAATATCCCCACCTGAGTTTTAGAAATAATTTTTGGGATCTAATTACTCTTTACAAAATATTTTAGTTGTAGATATGATTCAATTCTAGAATACCATGCTTTTGGTGCCTATTTAAGATCATACAAGAATTTTTATAATTTGTAAAGAATCGATAATTTGGAAGGTATCAAAAATCCTTGAGGTTGAGTGGCATTAACCTCTTCATTAATATAAGAATTTAAAACAACACTCTTAAAATTTATTTGATAAATAGTCCAAACCATGTTGATTAGCATTTAAGATAACACTAATCTTATAGTATCCATCCATGTTATAGAAGCACAAGATTGAATGTAACCAATAGTTGTTAGCATAGGAATTAGGCTTGATTAGGAGTGCTAAGGAGCTACATGTCTATTCTTAGCCATATGCTATTTTTAGCTAGCCACTTGTTTTTTCAAGCTAGTTCTAAATTAAGTGGTTGCATGCCTATTTAAAGGAACCATTATTTTTTGACGATTGTTACTCTATATGTACTTCATATTGTGAGTTAGTTCATCATTCCATTCAACTATTGCTTTGCATATTTTTATTTTTCATTAATCTCACAAGTAGGAGCTTGTGTTTGTTTAACTTGTCTAGCTTGCTAGTACAAGAATTCAATCCAATGATGTTGATGGTTTCTACATGGTATCAAAGCCATTTTGGAATTTGGGTGTTAGTTCATTTATTATTTGTGAATTATTTTTAAAAACTATTGCATGCATACTTTAGTAGCATTTTTTTGTTGGAGGCAATTTTTGTACTAGATTCACATCTTGTACACATCAAACAAAGAATATTTTTGCATTTTGTTTGTAGCATCAAAAATTCATCTAGGTATTAATTATTTTTTGTATATAGTAATCAAATCTTTCAAAAAAAATTTCAAAATAGCATGGTGTGATCATTTTCCATACAAGCTGAAGTATTTTTTTTATCAACTTACATCTTCTATTCATTGAGAAGAAAAATTCTTTCTAGTCTGTTATTGTAGTATTGAAAAACTTTGTAGGTATATATTAGCTTCTACATACAACATGAGGATTTTGTGGAAACTAAATAAAAAGTGCCATAAGCCATTATTGATTGGAAAATAAAATATTGTAACAAATTCTAATTGATAACTCAAAATAGAGTGTTTTTTCGTCAATTTTTTTTAAATTTTTTTTTTTGATCCATTGGACCTACTTGCATTGTGAAAAAACTAAATTATAAAGTGCAAAAATTTGGATGAATCTCAATTTTGAATCAAGGGGGATGTCTTGTATTATTTCATGTGCACTTCCTACTTTCCTTCCAGTTCTTCATTTCTACAAAATTTTAGTTTCTAAAGCATGGATTCAAATAAAGTTGTCATGCAATTAACACCCTTTAAATATCATAACTGAAAACTCAAAGTTCAAATTTTTTAAAGACAAAAGTGTTTTATAAGGTAATAATGAGCATTTGAAAAGAATCTATTGCTATGGAAGAAAAATAAAAATAGTTTAATAAGTGTGATCAAGACTTTGGATTTCTATGTTTGAATGTGTCTCCTAACTTTCTCTTTCATGTAGAATCATTAAATACACCCAATGATGTTTTTATTGTATTAGAAAAATATTTCAGAAGGTAGATGAAATGAAAGGTCATGAGTTAGAGAATGGGATCATAATTTTGATTCCTAGTTCTTTTGACATCCTACAAGAGATCTTCATTAAGTTCAAATTAGTTAGGTTGTAGCTAAAATAATGTGGAATGTAAAAAAGAGGATCAATTAGTTCTTTCTATACTCCCCAAAATAGGTCTTGACTACTCCATGTTTGTATATATCTTTTACTCCACTAAAAGGGCACCTTGGATAGTGTGGAAGACTCCTTTAGATAACTTCATTGTTGACTTAACTAGGGAGCAAGATAAGTTAATGCAAATGGGCACATTAAATTTTTCAAAATATCAAGCCCTTATTACTAGGAATGGGAAACAACAAGCTTTAAACAAGAAGGGGAAGAAACAAAATAGTCATAACAATAAGGATACCTAGAAATAATAGAAAATAGAATCCTTTAAAACCAACATTAAAACATATTCTGGTCAAGGAAAACATAATATAAAGAAAAAGTTAAGTGTTCCTATTGAAAGAAATTTGGGAATGATGAGAAAAAATATATGACAAATGGATTGACCATCTCTTGTATCTTATTGAGAAGAAAAACATAGAGGTCCCTAAATTTATCAAACCATCCTCATCAAATCAAGAATCTACTAAGGCAAAAGAAAAAGGGAAAGAGAAATATAAGTTCAAAGCTATAATTTCCACTACATCATCATCATTAGATCCATATTAGATCATTGATTTAGGTGCCTCACATCAAATGGGTTATTTACATGTTGCATTTTATTCCTTAGATCCTCATAGTAGGTCTTTTATCAATTTGGGCGATGACACTTCAATAGCAGTTGTAGGGAGAGGGTTTGTTGAATTCGAAGGTGAAACATTCATAAAATTTATAAGTGTAAATTCACTTCAACTAATATCCTACTCATTTATTAAAGTAACCGTGCAAAGGGAAGGGCATGATCATTCATTTTTCTCCAAACTCAATCAAGATTGGAGAGTTGTTACTATGACTTGAATATTAGTGTACATAGAGCTATGAATAGTTGTCTTGTGGCTATCTTAACTCTTAATTAAGATATATTATTATTATTTAGTTAATTAGGTTAGCCTAAGGCTTATATAGGGCTATCTAAGTCAACTTGGGTGATATCCTAGGCATAAATAAGGTATATATAAGAGGTAGTGAGTCTTGTTTCATCATCATATTGAGAATTATGTTCTTATTAGAGATATTTGGAGGTTTTCCCCCTCAAAGTGGTTTTTTATTCTCAATTATTATCATGTATTTGCAGCATATTTCCAATGATATTATTCTATTATGTAATTTATCTCATTACAAGTGGTATCAGAGCATGATCTTGGCATTGCAAAGGTAAGGCATTTTCTCAATATTGGAGGTCATTTTGGGAATGCATATCTCTTAGACTTTGGAGATTTTTTTTGATATTTGAAGGGTTTTTGAAGAGCATATTAAGTAAGCTAAAACCCATGTTTCAAAGGATTTGAAGTAGAATTGAGAGATTTATTACAAAATTAGGGTTTCTACCCCATTTATTTGGAAAGTACATATCTCCCAAATCCTATAGAATTGGCTTGATTTTTAGTGGGTTTTTAAAAAAGTCATAACCGCATAAAAATTCCAAATTGAAGAGAAATTGAATCATCATTTAGTGATTTATTGTAAAATTATTGTTTCCAACAAATTCACTCTCAAAGCTGCAAAACACCTACTTTTGGGAAAGTGCGACCTAGGCCCTGATAAGTTACAATAAAACTTTCAAATTATTTTGATTTGATTTTATGATTTATTACAAAATTATTTTCTACTATCATGACGAGGCTTGCAAAAAGAGGAAAAAAGAATGCTACCATAGCCGAAAAATATTTAGAAAAGGATGAGATAGAAATGGAGGATTAAACCATAATGATAGAATCAACAAAATCAAGAGTGAAATTTAATCATTGGAGAAGAAGATGACTAAAGAAATTTCATCAATAAAAATGAACATGCAAAAGTATATGAGTGAATTAAAATCACTTATTCAGGTTATGAAGTATAAGGGAGAAGATTCACCTAGTAAAGTGGAAGATTATTATTTTGTATGACATGAATTCTTTAGGATTGACTCATATTTCAAGAAGGATCATCCCTTTAATAACTGTATGCCTAGGAAATTCATACCAAATTTGGATATGATAAATTTTTATGGAAAGGGTCCAACCAATTGACTTTGCCAAATGGAGTAGTTCTTTGATCTTCACCATGTTACTAGTCATCAAAAGGTGGATATGACATCAATATATTTGGAACTAAATCAATTTATTTAGCATCATTGGTTATGTGATGTGAACATAAAGAAGGTTTGTGTGATCACATGGTAAATTTTTCAAGAGGGACTTGCTACCCATTATAGAGATAAATTTATGGATAGCTACTTCTACCAACTCACTAAATTAAAGAAAATAGGTACAATCAAGGACTATATTAAACATTGAATAATTTAAAACCCTTTGTCTAAGAGTGGAGAATTTAACAAAAGAAAATTTGAAGGAATTATTTCTATGTGGTTTAAAGGATCACATAAAATACAAGGTGTGGTCATTCCAACCATAATGCTTGGAACAAGAAATACTAATGGAAAAAAAGGTTGAGGAGAATTTTTTGGAAAATAGGTGATAAGGGATTATAAATATATAAGTGAAAGTATATCTCCTTCACATTCATTACCTCAACCTACTAGGCTGACTTCAAAAAAATTTGAGGAGAGAGAGAAAAAGGGTTGTGTTTCAATTGTGACAAAAAATATATTAAGGGAATAAATGTAGTAAAAATAATTTATTCCATATTGAAGGCCTAAGTGAGGAAGAAGATAAGCCAATATTAGAAGGTGATAGAGAGTCATACGAGGAATCACATGATTCCTAACCAATCATTTATTTTCACACACTCTCAGGTTTTAGCACCCCATAAACTCTCAAGTTAGTGGGTTTCCTAAAGAAGAAGTAACAATATTGATTAAATCAATTAGTACTCCTAATTCCATCAACAAAAAAATAGATACTCATCTAAATTGTTTTATATATCTAGCTCTAGAGTTTTAGGTCATGACTATACATGGTGGTATTGTTATTTGTTCAGGAAAATATTATAGTATTAAACTATCCATGAGAGATTATCACCTTGATATGCCAATGTATGTTATCTCCATGGGTGCAACGAATATTGTTTTGGGAGTGTACAATGGCTTACTAATTTGGGAACAATTGATATGAACTTCCAAGAATTATTGATGAGATTTCAATCCAAAGGAAAGACAATAGAGATAAGAGGGTTGTGTAGATGAGTGTTTTAGCACTGCACACCACAGATAAAACAAGAATGTTCTATATCTCTTCAAGAAAAATTAAAAAAGTAACCCCAAGGTCTCTAAGGTGAGGTCTTGACAATGCAGAAAACAAATCTGTGATGATGTGATTTTCTAGTAATCACAAGGGGCATTTATGCTTTGGGTGATCCCACAATTGTGGGTTACACATTTTGGCCAAATTTGACATTGAACTAATTTTTTTTAACTAAATCTTCACTTTCAAGCACCTATTGTTGCTAAATCACGAGGAATTTGAAGATGATGCAAACTAGTGATTTTTGACATTTTGACTGTAGATTCTAAATATATATATTTAAATTTTTTTTGGAATAAAATTATATTTATTTTTCCATCTCCTTTGGAAACTAGTTTTTAACACTAAACATTTTTAAAGAGTGATGTGTACTTGCTAACACATAAATTTTTTTCTATGAAGAATAAAATTATATTTTTTTTGAATTTAGATTTGTAACTACTATATCTAGTTCATGCATTTGGTTTCATAGTGTTTTATTGAATATTTTTTTCTTAATTATGCTTTGAATTCAAACTAGTTACAATTTAGACATATGCTTTCTGGCTAATACAAATTTTTTGTAGTATCAAAATTCAATTTTTTTTGTTGGATCAAGGACATCAATATCTAGTGCATAGATATGTTTTAGATTTTTTTTGATAATATACTATTTTTTCACATGTGCAAAATAGAGAGCTTGATTTTTAGTGAAAAACCTATGTTTAATTAAACCAAAAAAATACATAATAAAACCAAAATATATTAAAATTATACTTGATGGATAGGTCGTTCTAAGGACTACCATCATCTAGTTGGGTTTGTGAAGTTGTCTCCCTTTTCATTCTCAACCTGAGCCCGTAAACACAAAGTTCTACAAAAAATTGTTAAAAGATGGGGAGAGGGGAAAAAGGGGGGTTCTAATGAACCCCCCTTTAAATGAAATTTAAAAAGAAAACTCCCCTTCTAGAAAACCCTTTAAGGGGTTCTAGTGAACCCCCCTAAAGATTTTTCCCACCCAAAATGCATTTTCCCTTCCTCAACGTAATTGTAACCCACTATTGTGGGATCACCTATTTGCGAGGCTCAAATTTTATGGGACTCTAATGAAGGTTTTGTAAAATTTTAAGATAAAGATAAAACCTAACTATAATTTCTAGATCTGAAGTCTAGAAATAATATAACCATTTGATACAAAAATTTAAGTGATGCTTTTATCCTAAAACTAATACAGATATTAAAGAAATAGAAAAGGAATCAAGGGTTTTAGAGAGAGTTCCTATTTCTAAAAACTAAGGACAACAACAATGATGAAAGGTACTTAAGATAGATAGACTCCTAAAACTAAGCTCTGCTTAACTACGAATGTTCTACAGTATCACAAAACCAGTGCAATCTCCTAAGGTAATCTTCAATTTCCAGACTGTGACATTCACACATATAGGGATAAACCCACAAAACTAGTTTACAATTCCCGTGAGGAAGGAAAATTGCAAAAATTGCCCCCATGGATTTGTTTTTGGTTTTTTGGGGTTCAAACGAACATTTGGTTCGAGTGAACCCAAAGGTGGTTCGCTAGAACTCCCCTTTGAGCGAACCCATTAAATGTTGGGTCCCACCATTCCTAGGGAAAAAACCAAAAGGACAGCTTTGTGGAAAGGGGGTTTGCTCGAACCTCCAAGGGGGGTTTGCTCGAACCTCCAAGGGGGGTTTGCTCGAACCCCCCTTTTCACCACTTCTCCCTCTTTGGCACCAAAAATCTCCAAATTTTTTCCCTTCGGACCTCGAGTTGAGGATGAAAATGGAGGAGACTTTAGACCCAACTAGATGATGGTAGTCCTTAGAATGAACTATCCAATGAATATAATTTTAATATGTTTTGGTTTTATTATGTATTTTTTTTAGTTTGATTAAACATAGGTTTTTCATCGAAAATCAAGCTCTCTATTTTGCACAACTAGAAAAATAACAGATTATTAATTTTTTTTTGAAAAATATCAGTGCACTAGATATTGATGTCCTTGATCCAAAAAAAAAATAAGAATTTTGATACATACAAAAAAAATATGTTGTGTACAGTCTGCCTATGTTTGAATTGTAATTGGTTTGACTTCGAAACATGATTAAGGAAAAAATATTCAATGAAATGCTATGAAACCAATTCCATGCACTAGATATCATAGTTACAAATCTAAATTTGAAAAAAATAGAAGTTTATCCTTCATTGAAAAAAATTTATGTTGTATACGGTGAGAATCAGTCCTTAAATTGGTGTTTACTGAAAAACCTAGTTTTCAAAGGAGATGGAAAAAAAAGTGCAACCTAATTCCAATTTTTTTGAAAAAAATATATTTAGAATCTACAGAAAAAATGTCACAAATCACTAGTTTTCATCATCTTCAAAATTTTCACCGTTTAGCTGCTATAAGTGCCTGAAAGTGAAGATTTAGTTAGAAAAAAATAGTTCAGTGTCTAGTTTGGCCAAAAATTGTAAACCAATATTGTGGGATCATGCCCATAGCATAAACATACACAATTGAACTTGAGTGCATTTAAGAATTAATCTTAGACTAACTTTCCAAAGTAATTTACCATCAACAAACTGAAATTAAAACTGAAAGATAGAATCATGTGTATTGTTGACGACGATGTCACTCACAACAACAGTGTAGATAATGTTCTCACAGGAAAACTGCGAAGAAACTATCTTCTTGAAAGATTCAACTAGTGCAACCTTAGGGTGTGTCCGTGTAATTGGAAAAGGTTGACTTAGCTTAGTCCCATGTCTCCGGTAGTTAGGTCTTGACCTTACTAGGTTCACTTTAGGGTATGATGTGATAATGTTGTTAGTCTCAAGGGGTATATGGTTCTCTCCAATTTTATTATTATTTCTAGTTTCGTTAAGAATCATAAGAATTAGTTACAAGATTTCCAGTTCGATCATAAAATAATCTCATGAAATCAAAAGATTTGCAATAATATTTCATGAACATCAAACAAGTTTTTCTATCACTTAAGTAGATTTAGCTTTAAGCATTCAACAAATTCATAGAAAATGAAAGATTTGCAATAAATTTCCATTCATTTATCTTTGTTTTGCAACATTTTCAAAAATTCAAACATCTAATCTAAAATAAAGCATCAAAATATTGAAAATAAAATTTCTCTCCGTTATTCTCCACGCATGCCCAAGATATAACCAAATAAAAGTAAACCAATTTATACTTCCCCAAATTGCTTCACACCTAGGCATAAAATGGTGTGATATTTTAAAGAAGGGGTTTTAGTTTGGACACCAAGTAGGTTTTGCATGCACCCTTAAACAATGTAGCATATAGTCTTGTTCGGCTGAACTAACAAAACTGGCTACAAAGATACGCGAGAAAGGTAACTACTAAATTAGCTTCAATATTGATTAAATTATATGTGCATACAAGTTTTTAGTGTAGAATGATTCAGAAAATAGGAAAAAAGAACAAAACTTAAAGAAGTTTTGGCTCTTTCGACATCCACAAATTTTGAACTTAATTTAAAAAGAAATATCCCCTGGCCTTTTATCTAGAAGTAAGACATAGGTAAGATAAGACAAATACATGAGAGTAAATCCAAGGGATGAATCACATCAAGGAACGTGGAATGTGGTGATTGGAAAGAGAATTGAAAATAAATTCAATGAAGGCCAACCTCTATCAGCATGTTGAAGTCCTTCAGGGTTTTCATCTTGTTGTTATTAAGGTTCCTTCTTGGAACCAAAAAAATCTGCCCAATGTAGGAAATTCCCATACATACAAAGTGATCATGTGGAATTTCTATTCCTATATTCAAGTCCAAACTCGGTTTGAATGTTCTAGGAATGAGTAATCCATGAAATGAATACACTTCTTCGCCTCATGCTTAAAATCCAAAGTCCCGATTTCTCGATATCTAGTATCCCTTTGCAACACACTCTATTCTTGCATGATCTCCCAAAGCATATTGTTGAACCTAGTAACACCATCAGATCTTCCTACAACTTTAATTTTTCGGACTGACCATACCCAAACTCTACATTGCAATCTGCTTCTCCTACAATCACAAATTCCATTTATTAAATCCCTTTTAAAAAACATATATATATATATATATATATATATTCTAATGTAAATAAAACCATCATAAATAACACGCTTTCAAGAAAATTACAAATTCTTGCATAAATATCCTTTAATACCAGGTCACTGGATTATTAGACCTCTTAGATAACCTCAAAATTTAAAAAATTTCTTTTCATTGTTACCTAGTACTCGGTATTCCACTTTACCCATGATTTTATTGGATTTTAGTTTTACTGGAACTTCAATATTTATCATACCTCGACTCTTAGACTGGAACACTTTGATTAACACTTGCATTACCTTTTGCATCTCTAACATTCCCGGTTCCCAATACCTGGTACTTGGAACACTTGAATTACGAAGTACTCTTTCAAAAAGGTTTCTCTTTTCTTTTCACTTCTAGTGATCTTTCCAACTAACCAACACCTTCCATAAGCGTTAGTTTTCACTTAGGGTCCTCAAGCCTTGGAGTCTTGGGGCATGTTGTGAGACCACACAACAACTTGCAACCAATAAAACCAAATTTAAACCAAAAATTGAGATTAAATCACCAGTTGTAAATTATAATTTATACATATTTTAAAATAATAACACTTTACCTTTACCTATATTCTGACATAAAAAATAATAAAATTCCTTCGGAAATATCCATGTGTGCTCTGATTAATTCCAGTTTTTGGAACTCAATGAAAAAATAAAGTTCAATGACATTGAACTACATAATTTGGTATCCCTCCAAAGCCAACCATGGATAGAGCCTAGCTGGCAGTCAAGCATCTATAACCCTGACAAGGTTATCTCTGTAATTCCCCCAAACATAGATCTACTGCCAGCTGAACATCCATAGCCCCGGTACAGATATTTGGATAGCCTAAATAGTTGTTTTTTTTAATTATTTTTTTATTTCTTATGTATCTCTTTTGATATTTCATTGATAGACCATTTTCAACTTGCAAGCAATGAAGCCCACTATTAGGTTGGGAATTATGGTGGTAGCGAAGGTTATCTTTTGATTTTTCATTCAATGCAAATATCTTCTTCATTTCACTAATAACCAAAAGCTCATTTAATAATTCCCTATTGGTGTGTATTTTCAGCTAAACTGCAACTTGCCATATGTCAAAAAATATGCATAAATTAAAATTTAGCAGCAAACAACTTAATCACCAAATTTAAATCTAAATTTAGAACCATTAGTTACCACCCTTCCAATTAAATTTTATGGCAACTACTAAATACTTGACTAGAACTTCTGATTTGATGATGCTACACCACATTAATGGATTAGAAATGTCATGATGACACTTAAACATGATCACACTATTTTGCATTAAATTCACACGCCTCAACATGCATGTATCATTTCTTTCAAATTTCCCAGGTGATGACGTGTGCCGCCTTACCAACTTCATTTTCCTTTCTACTTTTGACACATAAGCACCTTCATGATTGATATGGCTTAATAAAAACACAATGAAATGACCACCATTAATTTCAAAATCTTTAACTTGCTTCATTCACAATCTTCGTACTAGCCAAATTTGAAGCAAATTGCCACCTATTGTATGTAAAAATGATTTTGATTTAACATTCTGCTTTGGAGAAACTCATTCGATTGCCACCTTGCTTACAATTTCCAAGACTTTGATCCAGACAACTATGTATTGCAACTTCCTCATAGTTTTCTATAAATTCAACATTTCTCTCAGATTCTTCACACTTTTACTTTGCCTGATTTTTTTTGTATTTTCTATTTTTTTAGTGCTTGCTTGCTTCCAAGTCATGGAAATTCCAATTTTCTTGACCTACTCTCTCTGCCAGAATGTTTTCTCAGGTCGTATCATGACTAAGAGGCTTGAAAAGGTTTTCTTCATTCAGACTACCAGATTTATTGTTCCAAAATTGTGCTTAGTCCTTAGGGAACAATATGTGGAATTTAGAGCTTACTACTAGTTTTATTTCAACTTGGCTTCTCACGTTGTAGCCTCACTCCTAGACATTGGGCTTCTTGTTGAAGATGTTTGCTCAACTACAAATATGATAGTACGACTTGAATATTTGGAGAATCTGGATACTGTTCTATCTGTTGCACATTTGACCATTGGAATTCCTTCCATGGATGATATTCCTCAGTTCTTGGAACATGGGGAAGTGGTTCCACTTAAGCCATTCTTGACTAATCTCCATTCTCTTGACTTTAAAGTTCATCGAGAAATTGCCTACATAGGATATTTGGCTCTTATGGACGAGGCATCCTAGATCGATTGAATGACTACTTTTGTCTATAGCTTAGCTCCCTCTTTTTTCTTTTTGATATTTTTACAGCAAGAATTTTGATACTTCTATGTATATACGTGATAAACACATATATATAGCTTTGTCGTATATTTTAAATTGTGTATTTATTGTGTGTGGTTTTATAATTTTTCATTTCGCAAAAAAATGTTACAAATGTTTGAATTAACTCTCATGTGTATGATAAGTTAAGTAGAATTTTCCAATGCAAAGGGCCAAACAAAAAAATAAAGAAAGCAAAAAAAAAAAAAACTCTACAACAAGAAAATTAACCCTAACTAACCAAAATTCTAATCTAACAAATGACTAACCCTAACAAAGATTTTTTTTTAAGTTCAATGACTATTTCCATTGTTGTTTTGGTATAAATTATAATAGGTTTGTCCTTGAATTCACTAAAATAAATTTCAAATGTCCTACTGTAACAATGCATTTCTTTATATTTACTACATTTAACAAATGTAAATTCAAAGGCTTACTTACCAATAACTTGGCTCATATGTATGAAAATGATCTCATTAAAGTTCGATCACACACACCTTCTCTGGTTCGTCAATACTCTACCTTCTTCCAACCCTGGTTCATGGTTTTTATCTTTATTTTTCTCAGTTCCATGAATGACCATGTCTATTTCTTGATTTTCTTCTCGTCCAATTTTTTTTGTCTTTCGACCTATCTTCACTTTGAACTTTGTTAGACCAAACAATATCAAAATTTATATTGTTATCAGAGAGAGAAAAAGTAAAAACTTGATAGTCTGTATCTTGCATAAAATCAAGAAAATTTCCTTTTTTAGCTTGCAATTTTTTTCAATTTGGAAAGAAAAACACGTGTCTCCCACTCAAGTTTCCCACTCCTTCTCTTCACTTGTATGTTTTCCATGTACGAAGATAATGATGACTCATCGATGTTATTTTCTCATTTCAGTGCAATATTTCTAAGTCTCAGCATTATCACCTATCTTCCTACAAAACCTTAAGATTTTCTTCATAACAAATGTAGTTATCAAACCATTTTGATATATTAGTTAGTTTTTTAACATTTTTAGTTCCACTAGGGTTATAATCTTTTTCAGGATTTAACACACTTCTTGTTAATATTCCCTTTATTTTAGTAGTTAAAACATCTTTCATTAACAAAATCACCTTATGTGTAGCCAAACTTACCCCAATTAAAAAAAATTCACAATTAAGTTCATCGTGATTAGTTTTATCATGAATTTGGCACTCAGTGACTCTACTAAAGGTGAACAAACTCAAAGGATGAAATCTTTGGTTAAGAATTTTTTGATTTTTTCCAACTTCCATTTTTGAAACACCAGCTTTCCTTAGACTTTTGCCTTACAAGCTACCTTTATACTCAGAACCAATACAAACTCTTAAACGAAACACAAAGATAATGATGTGAAGAAAAAAAATGAAATATGAACCTCCTTGTAGTGCTAGTTCCTATTCGTGTAACTATCCTTTTATATTGGGTCACTGAACCATCAAACCTCTTAGATAACCTTAAAATTTTAAACTTTTCTTTTCATTGTTACCCGATACTCGGTATTCAACTTTACCCATGATTTTTCTAGACTTTGGTTTTACCGGAACTTCCATCTTTATCAGACCTTGACTCTCAGATTGGAACACTTTTCTTAACACTTGCATTACCTTTTGCATCTCTAACATTCCTAGTTCCCAGTACCCAGTACCTGGAACACTTGAATTACGAAGTACTCTTTCAAAAATATTTCTCTAAGTTGCTTTTCACTTCCGGTGATCTTTCCAACTAGCCAATACCTGCCATAAGTGTTAGTTTTCACTTCGGGTCCCCAAGCTTCAAAGTCTTGGGGTGTGTTATGATACCACACAACACATATATTTAGAGAACACAAGGAATTCACCAACACTTCAATGCCTTCACTTATATTACTTCTAAAAATTCCTTCTACAAAAACTCATCTCTCTATTTGTAAATGAGAGGAAGCTACAATTTAAAGATTTTACAATATGAATCAATGGCCAGGATTAAATTACATTCAATGGCCAAGATTTATTTCCTCTTAGGGTCTGAATATATTAAATACAAAAATAGTTCACATGTGAACCTAGGAGAATGTAAAATATTCCTAGCCTATTTTATATTCTAGAAATATCCTACAAAATTCCCAAAATTTGGGTGCACGCACTTGGAGGTAATTGCTTTTATCTTGTAGCTAGAACTACAAAAAAATATCTTCTACTAGAATATTTCCATCTTTTTCCTTTGCAACATACTTTACAAAATTAACCAAAGCTTTAGCCAATTTTTCATGAGAAGGTAGCTCATCTTTGCTAATTCTAAAATTTATTTCCTTGTATTCATCCATTAGTTCTACATGCAGGTCCACACACCTTTCTCTATACAATATTTTCCAATTTCGTGAATGCTTGAGTAGAAAAATCCAAAAAGTTGCCTTGTAAATTATTAGCAGCTCCCTTCTCAATCTTGTTTCTCTAAGATCGTTTGGCTACCCCAACATCTAATTCAATTGAAGAGATTTTAACACCTATCAACAACTCCAAAACTTCATCACAGTCAACCATTTTATCAATGATCCTAGCTTCCATCATCTTTAAATTAGTCAATTCTTTGGTCAAAACCTCCCGTCAAAAATTAATAGGAAACCATCACACCTCAAAATTGTTTAATTGTTCCTTCGTCAAAATTTTCTCCTGTACTAGAACTTCCTTAGACAATCCCCCGACGACATGCAACTTTGGGCATGTAACATTGTAGTAACACAAAAATTCTTAGAATTCTCCAATATCTTTTTCCACTTCCATTTTCAAAGTCAAGAAGTGATTATGCATTTCAACCCCAACACGTACTACCCTATCACCAATGGTAGTTACACAATTAATCCAATCTGAAGTAGACTCAGTCCACTTTCTCATTTGTTTCATCTTATTAACTTCCTCCTTTGATAAAATTTTTAGAGAAGGAGATTCTATTGGCCTCTCATCACTTGTTCCTATCAACTGTTGAATAAAATCCACCAATTCAGCCACCTACACTTTTAGCTCTATTTTGGTAGCCTAATCTTTATCCATTGTGCTTATAATATTGGACACAAAACCTTGAAATTCATCTATCTTCTAAGTTCTAGTGGCTGGTCCAATGTTTATTTATGTGAATTGATATAGTTTAGTAGTGGATATGGTGGTCTCATATTTTTCTATTGCCAGAGTGGCAACATGAACTGTATGTGAGCCAGTGTCATTAGTTGTAACATGTGAATGCACGTTAGCTTTCTTCTTTTCCTTGGGCTTCTACCCCACATGTGCCAATATTGCTTTGAGATGAGACTTTGGATGCCTTATCATTGAGGTTTTTTCCTTCAACTATTGTTTTAACCATATGGGAATTGTAGTCCATTCAATAGAGGACGTAGTGTTGAATTAATTTTATTGTTCTTTATCTTCCCCTTTTTCTTGTGGAATTTTATATTCTATATTTGGAGCTTCCTCAACCATCTTATTTATTTTCTCGTGCTCCTCATCATGATCCTTTTCTTTTTATTCTTCATGAAATTTATTTCTTGCAGATTCAACATCTACTTCCTTTTTCTTTCTCTTCTTCTTCTTGAAGAAGTTCTTCTTTTTCATTTTATTCTTTATTGTCCTCCTCTTTTTCTCCTTTAGAAATTTTTTCATCAACTATTCATCAAATGTTTTGCTGAGCTCTCTCACCTTTGGGGTTCTTTCTTCATCATTCTTTGACATCCCCTCATTGGGTTCCACAATATTTAACCCCTCATCCACACATGTTCAAAATAATCTTCTTATTCAAGTCCAGTGGATTCCTCACCTACATCTACTACTTCTTTGATTTGTTATTTTCCTTTCCTTTATATTTCTTCCCATATTTTCTTAGTATCTTCCATATTTGGTGGTTCAATGAGAGGAGGAGGAGCTGGTAAAGAAACAATGAGTTGAGACATAAGAAGTTTCACTTTGGGAGATAGCAAGGTTTATGATAACCCTTAAGGAATATTCTACAAATAAGCTACCAAATATTCTGGCAAGGTGGTAGGCACAAGAGGAACAACAAGAATAGTAGGTGGCAAGGTAGAGAAGGTGGGTTGTGAGATTGGAAGGGAAGAAGAAGTGGACGAGCATGAATCAACCATAATTACCGAGAAGATTTAGGCAGCAGATGGAAGGTGGAATAAGATATCCACAATGGGTGGAGAGGATATGGGAGGTGGAAGAGAAGCAGGTGCTGATGAAAGTGGTGCAATGGATGGTAGTGGTGATGGTGAGTAGTGAGGTGATTAGGTTTTGGGATCATCCTTGGGTGGAGATGGTTCCTCCTCTATTGTCTCCATTTGTGGCACAAATTTTGTTGCTTTCTTCATTTTCTTCAAGGCCCTTTACCATTCCATGACCTTTCTTGTATATACCCAAGGTTTTTCTATTGGCTATCTTTATGATGTATCCTTCCTTTTCCTTAATAAAGTAGAGGGTGGAGACAAGTATTGTATCAAAAGATCTTACCTTGACTTCATCCTTTATTTTTATACCCTCATCACTTTCTAAAGTCTTCTCTTGCTCCCATTCACCAAAAGTTAGCTCAACTCCTTATTGCTCCAATTGGGTAATTTGATCGTCAATCCACTTCTTTTTCCTTTACAAGATGGAATGCATGATCACATCAATAGATCAGTCACTTCTTCTTCTTCCCAATAAATCACTAGAAAAGGGGCTTTGGATATTGCATTGTATGCTCTTTTGTCCATTGGGTTACCATCTTCTTCCACTTGGTCAAGAATAATATATGTTGGTATGTGGCGACTGATCATGCTATACTATACACTCTTCATGTATCCTTTCCAGGGTCCCAGGTTGGGCTGGACCTCGGGCGGGGGTTCGGGGGTGGTAGCCTCAAGGAAATTTTTTTCACCTTTTTTCGCTTCGTCACCAAAAAAGAAAAAAACCGACTTTGTAAACCCTAATTTCTGGAAGCTTCTAAAAGCTTGTTATAAGCAGCTGGGATGGAGAGTTGTAGCATGCAATTATTCATGATATTATAATATGTTTACATTAGATAATAAAATCATTGGATGGCTGTGGTTTTGTGGATGTAGCCCAAATTGGGTGAACCGCATTAAATTCTCTGTGTTTTCTTCTATGTGTGTTTTATTATTCTATTTTATTATTCAAATCTACACTTAACTTGTTAGATATCTACCTTCTAACCCTAACAAGTGGTATTAGGCGGGTTGTTTTCGATTATCATCTGTAGGAAAGTCTCATGGTTGAGTGGGAGTCTCATGGTTAAGTGGAAGCAATGGAAGATGAGGGTAAGTTAAAGGTTGAGAAGTTCAATGGGCAGAACTATCAGTTATGGAAGATGCAGATGGAGGAATACCTCTATTAGAAGGATTTATGGCGGCCATTGGAAGGGAAAACTAAGAAACCCACAACAATGTCGGATGAGGACTGAGATATTTTGGACATAAAGGCACTTGGCATTATTCACGATATTGTAATATGTTTTGCACTAGATAATAAAATCATTGGATGGATGCGGTTTAGTGGATGTAGCCCAGATTGGGTGAACCACATTAAATTCTCTATGTTGTCTTCTATGTGTGTTTTATTACTCTATTTTATTATTCAAATCTGTATTTAAATTGTTAGATATCCACCTTCTAACCCTAACAAGTGGTATCAGAGCGGGTTGTTTTCGATTATCGTCTATAGGAAAGTCTCACGGTTGAGTGGGAGTCTCACGGTTAAGTGGGAGCAATGGCAGACGAGGGTAAGTTGAAGGTTGAGAAGTTCAATGGGCAAAAATATCAGTTATGGAAGATGTAGATGGAGGACTACCTCTGTCAAAAGGATTTATGTCAGCCATTGGAAGGGAAAACCAAGAAACCCACAACAATGTCAGATGAGGACTGGGATATTTTGGACAGAAAGGCACTTGGCATTATTCACAATATTGTAATGTGTTTTGCACTTGGATGGATGTAGTTTTGTGGATGTAGCCCAGATTGGGTGAACCACGTTAAATTCTCTGTGTTGTCTTCTATGTGTGTTTTATTACTCTATTTTATTATTCAAATATGCATTTAACTTATTGGATATCTTTCTTCTAACCCTAACAATATATATGTCTAGGGTTCTTACAAATCTTAAGGAAATCCTCATGTATATTCTCTTCCAAATTTCATGATCATCTTCATAATTTTCCTAGAAGTCCTCAATATGTAATTTGTGGGAATGTTGTTTTGCAACTTGTTTCCTAAATTTTCCCCATGGGTCTACACTCCCTCACAAAGTGTGAAGGAGAAAATTATACTCTTGGATTTCCTTTTATGAACTTTCTGAACAAATTGTAGTAGGGCATGAGTACAATCCTCTCCCAAGAGTCATGGGATAAGGAACTCTAGCTCAGTATTTGGATTGTAATAGTTTATGTGATGACCAAAACTTTTGTGTAAGCTCAAGAAAGACTATTTTATTGGTTGGGTATCTCAGAAGCTCATATGAAGCTCCTAAAAAACCCTCAATTCTAAAATATGTGAACTTGGGAAACTGAATGAACCAATACCTGAAGTTCTTCACCATCTCCTTGGTGCAATGAGATATCCTATTTCTGAACTTGCCCATTAAATATTTGAGAATATACATGATGAAGGCATCATTCACTAGCTTGCAACTCTTCTTGAAATTTATTTATTGTAATTGTGAGAAGCATTCATAAACAATGTGTTGATCTCATATAGTCCCCAGATTAATCCTTGCATGTTAAACCTTTATATAGGAATTTTTCTTCCAGCATGTAAACAATATAGGATGTCATGTAGAATTCATAACTTTTCTTCATCGCGAAAAGCTATGCATGGATGCTATCATTTATGATCTTTGCCCAATTAAAATTTGTTTTCCCCTTAGAATCTCTTCAACGAAATACCACATCCATTCTTCAAAGAGGGTTGAGACTAGAAGGCACATTACTCTACTTAACAGTGTTACTAGATCATTAAATTCTTCAACAAAGTCCCTCCTATAGAGTTTCTTAGGTAGTTTACCCATAAGGGTCTAGGTGTATGCATCCTTTTATTTTTTATCACTTGAGAGAAACATGTAGGATTTTCATTCCATACACTGAGGGAATCCTCCTTCTGACATACTTCCATTTAATCAAACAAGGTTATCCCAAAAGTCTATTTGATTGATTGAGGTGTCAAATTTGAAACCACTCGTTCATAAATAGTGATTATTCTCCTTGTGTCCTAGTGAACAAACTCCAGACATCTATGAATGAGTTTGGGCCTAATCAAGGTGAGAGGGAAACTTGCTATATGAGAAATACCACTCTTTTTGATCCTTTTAGACATATTATCTTTGGGTTTGAGTAAGACATGTGCTCTGAATTCATCAATGTTGACTTGTCAAAGGTTAGTACTTGAGAGCTTGCCCTAGTTTTACATGATCTTCATGGTAACCTCCACTTCATGAAACTCATATTTCATTTTCACTTTTTTCTTTTTGACCTTTGCTGTCTTGTCACCTTTCCCTTCTTTCACAATCTTTTCCATAAAACCTACAAGAATGACATATAATGAGTTGGTTTGACCAATTGAGAAAGAAACATGTCAGTCTAATTGAAAATATCATCATAGTCCAAAATTATCATTAAATGTTCCAAATTTTCAAAATAAATTATGAAATTTGTCAATTTGGAATAATTCCTAAGATATTGCGGGTTTTCATGGTTTACAAGCCAGGAAGTTGTGGAAGCCATGTGGTTGCGGGGATAGAAAATGCAAAAGCCATCGATAGTGGCATAAGTGAAACAACACCGTGCAAATGAAATATTGCAAACAAGCTCCTGCAAGATCGAAACACTTAGTCATTTTATAATTAAAACAATTAGTCACATGGTCAAATGTTAGTCTCAAGATCATTTAAGTTATAACACTTATAAAATTTTTCATTTTGAACCTTGTAGAAAAAATCTATGTGGGTGTCATCAATATGGAAGCCAATATAGATCAAGCCAAAAAATGGCATGGAAGGAGTGGCAATCTGGAAATGGCCTCCCACACAAATATCTCCACAATCACATTATGACTTATTTTTTAGCTTTAATTCCAATTAAGCACATGGGAAAGTATAAAAGTTAATATTATAGCATTTGAATTTCATTTTATGACTATATTAGCTCATGTGGAAAATCGATGTGCGGGAACCAAGACTGTGGAAGCTGGGATGGTTTACACCGAAAAAAGACATGAAGTGTAGATTTTTGCAAGACCTTTAGGAAAATCATTTTTTTGAATGAAGCTCATTTTGGACATGTGGGGAATT
The DNA here is from genome assembly GCA_007115665.2 of Sequoiadendron giganteum. Classification (NCBI taxonomy): domain Eukaryota; kingdom Viridiplantae; phylum Streptophyta; class Pinopsida; order Cupressales; family Cupressaceae; genus Sequoiadendron; species Sequoiadendron giganteum. The sequence goes on along the minus strand of CM021108.1, from coordinate 502,758,537 downwards.
TCAAATTCAAAGCTCACATTTATATGTTCATTTATGAAGTGTTTAGCCGAATGTGGAAATGGGTCATACAGACGCCGTGGAGCTAGAGGCCATCATAGTTCATGCTATAAAAATGGCTTATTAGGTGTGGTATTCTGTAGATGGATTCTCACAAGGAAGTCTCTGCAAGGGTCTCAACACTTAACACAATGTAAGTTTCAGTAAAGTTTTTTAGTTTTTGGTAGAAGATTGAAGGTTGGGTACCACAACCAATCGAGCTGAACATATTTTGGCATGGCTAGATTAGATTTTCGTGAATTTTTTTTTCGTGCGAGGCTTTGGTTGAATTTTTTAACAATCTAAAAAGAATGTCATGAATTTTATTGCTAAAAGAACAACTCACAATGACCTTAATGTTGGAAAAACAAGAATAGACAACTAAGAGGGGGGGTGAACTAGTTGTTACAGAATTTAAAACTTATCTTACTTTACCAACCTTTAATCTTAGATCTAATAATTAATAGTGAAAGAAAGAATCAATCAACACATCAAAAATACACAACACCAAGATATTTGTGTGGAAACCCTATTAGGGGAAAAACCATAGTGGAGGTTAATCCACAATTATACCCTATTAAAAGTATAATTAAAATGAATAAGGAATGCACATGCATTCATGCATACTACCTAGAGGTCACTGCTTAGAAGGGAAGGTTCACTTCCTTACATAAAACAATCAGATTAAATCCATCTGATGAGGTTGAACTAAGAAATTAGCTTCTTCAAAATCCTGATGATAGTTCTGGTTAGGCACAAAAATACTTCTTCACACTTCACTCAAAATTCTTCATACTCTACACTGCACTTGAATGATCTAATATTTATTTGCACATATTTTGCACACACTTTGCATTCATTCACTGATCATACTTCAAAATGAGGAAAAAATTTCTCTTATATATCCACTACATGAATTTACATCAACAACTCTGTCAGCCACAAATAAAGAATAAAAGAATTATAAACTGTCGGCCGAATTCATGAACAAATATCAATGCACACCAACCTAAGTCAGAAAAATCATAATGAAGACCTAAATCAACATCCTCAAATATTCCAAGCATTCAAAAATTAATCCACAAGGATCCACAACATGCTACCATCATCATGTCGGCCAAGAACATGAAAACTCGAACACACAAAGGAAAAATATTTTATCACAAACACATTGATCAACGTGAACGTACCACAATGATAGAGAATGATCTAGAAACATCATTGAACATCTCAAGAGCATACAAAACAATTAAATTTACTAGAAATGCATTCTCTTCTTCCATAAACACCTGCTATAGTAACAAAATAACTGTAGGAACTCAAAAACTCATAACTTTCTTCAATCTTGATGCGCACTTCTGAAACTTCCGGACAACATACTATATAGGCTCAGAAAAAAACCCTTTAATGCACAACTTATGAATATCAATGTACACATCTTTCCACCATTCTAATCTTCACAGCTTCATAGACTGCCCGCAACATATTTATTCTAATTTTCTCAATATCCTCGATATATACAGCCTTCAAAATCATCAATGCTAATAGTGTTGACATCAATGAAAACCACATATTAGCAACACAACCACAATATCCAACAATCTCCCCCTTTGGCATTGATGGCAACACATGATGTGAAAAATACCATCAACACAACTAGCTCTTCTCCAACAGTTCTTCTCATACTGTGTTTCTCCTCCTTGCATTTCTCTTCTCTCTTTTTCTTCTTCAAAGGTTTTTCACTTTACTCTTCTCCCCCTTTGACATCAATGGAAAAGGTACAAAAGATTTGAACCACATATCTGAATCATCTAACTACTCCCCTTGAGTAGTAGCCACCATAACATCAATATGAAAAATGATTTGATTGTAGGTGCACAGATTGATGCAAAGACTTGCAACTTAGTTCAGATTAGGAGGGGAAATCACCACTAACTTGCCTCTGAGATACTCAAAAGTATCCTTAGGCAACAATTTAGTAAATATATCTACAATTTGTTCCTTAGTGGGCACATATTCCAATCTAACTTCTTTATCACTTACTTGGTCTCTCAAAAAGTGATACTTGATAGATATATGTTTTATCTTTGAGTGTAGCACCAAATTCTTGGAAATTTTTATGACACTTGAATTGTCACAAAATATAGAAATAGGATCATCATACTAAAGTTTGATATCTCTTAGCATCTGCTTTATCCACATTACTTGAGTACAATTCTTTGCAACAACAATATATTCTACCTCAGCAGTAGATAAGGAAATGGAATTCTACTTTTTACTTAGCCAAGACACTAGTTTCTTCCCCAAGAAGAATGAACCACCACTTGTACTTTTCCTATCATAAATATCTCTTGCCCAATCTGCATCTATAAAGGCATTCAAAGTAAGATCATTATCCTTAGGATACCATAGCTCAAAATCAATCGTTCCTTTCAAGTATTTGAAAATTCTCTTTATTGCACTCACATGTGATTCCTTTGGATCAACTTGATATCTGGCAACCATGCATACAACATTCATGATGTCTAGTCTAGTTCGAGTCAAGTAGAGCAATCCACCAATCATTGACCTGTATCTTGTTTGATTAGCTTTAGGAGAATCATCATTCTGTGTTAACTTGCATCCAATTACCATGGGTGTGCGTACAGGCTTTGAATCTTCCATGCCAATTTTTTTCTGTAGTTCTCTTACATATTTGGATTGAGATATAGATATTCCATAATCTAACTGAGTAATTTGTAATCCTAAAAAGAATTTCAGCTCTCCTATCATTGACATCTCAAACTAACTTTTCATTTCATCAAAAAAATTCATACATAAGTCATCATCACCTTCAAAAATAATGTCATCAACAAAGACTTCAATAATCAGTTCTTTATCTTGATCCACCTTGAAATATAGATTGCTATTAGCAGTAAATTTATTGAATCCAAGCTTCAACAAGTATTTATCCAATCTAGCATACCAGGCTCTAGGGGCTTGCTTAAGTCCATATAGTGCTTTCTTCAACCAACAAACCATGTCTTTTTCATCAGTCAGTTGAAATCCATCTGGTTGCTCAACATAAAATTCTTCTTCTAACTCACCATTTAGAAATGCTGACTTCACATCCATTTGATAGACTGTAATTATTGAAAGTAGCATAAGCAAGAAACAACCTTACAACTTCAATTCTAGCCATAGGGGCAAAGGTGTCTTCAAAATCAATACCTTCCATCTGTGAGTAGCCTTTACATTCTAGTCTTGCTTTATTTATGACCACTTCACCTTGTTCATCTAGCTTATTTTGAAAGACCCATTTGGTTCCAATCACATTTTTATTCTGAGGTTTAGAAACAAGAATTCATGTATCATTTTTCTATATCTGCATCAATTCTTCCTTCATTTCCTCCATCCAATATTCATCTTTACATGCTTCATTGATATTGCTAGGATCAGTTTTGGAAATTAGACAATACTCTTCTACAATTCTTCTTCTAGTTTGCACACCTTTGTTCATGTCTCCTATAATTTTATTTTCAGAATGATTTAGCTTTACATACCTTAGGATTTTGGGATTCTCTCTAACTTTTGGTTCTCCTGTTCTTTCTTCTACACTTCCACTAGCTTCTCCTTCATGATTCTCTTGATTCATCAAAACAATTTGAACTTGATTATGTGTCTGATTAGTCTTTCCTTTATCTGTACTATCTTGTTGATCATCTAAGTCATATCCACAATATCTAGATGACCTGTTAGTATCCTCATCAACTCTCATATTTGCACTTTCAAACATTTTCTTCAATATTCTATTGTAGCACCAATAGGCTTTGCTCTCAATAGAGTAACCCAAAATGATTTCTTCATCACTTATAGCATCAAAATTGCTAATATATTCATCTCTCTTGATATAACATCTACTTCCAAAGATCTTGAAATATTTAAGAGTAGGCTTATGACCAAACCACAACTCAAAAGGAGTCTTACTAGAATTACCATTGACATTTACTTGATTAATAGTATATACAACAGTGCTTACAACTTCTCTCTAGTAGATATGAGGAACATTACCTTCCAACATCATAGTTCTGGTAGCATCTAAATTTTTTTTTTTTTTCTCTCAACAACTCCATTCTGTTGAGGAGTCTGGGGAGCAGATAATTTTCTTTTGATTCCATGATATTCATAAAGTGAATTGAACTCTTGGGAAGTGAACTCACCACTTCTATTTGATCTTAAGCATTTAACCTTCAAACTTGTCTCATTCTCTACCATATCTTTGAAACATTTGAAATTTTCTAGTGCTTCATGTTTTTCTCTCAAGAAAGCAACCCATATCATCCTAGAGTAATCATCAATAAGCAACATAAAGTACCTTTCTCCTTGTAGGCTTCTGATTCTGGATGGACCACACAGATTAGTATTTACCAACTCCAGTACTCTATTAGAATGATGTTGTTTGCTCTAAAAATAAATTCTTGTTTGCTTTCCCATGTAAAATTACTTGCATATAGTGTTAGTAGGCTTCACTAACTTAGGTAGATCTCTGACTGCTTGAGTGGAGCTTACTTTGACAATGTTATCAAAATTCACATGACACAACCTCCTATGCCATAACCAACTTACATCAAATTGAGCAATTAAACAACTTTCACTAGCAACACTTAAGTGAAAAAATATTACCTCTTGTATTTGTACCTGAAGCAATTACATTTCTAGAGCTTCCCAATATCCCGCATTTTCCATCTTTGAACTAAAGATCGTATCCCTTTTCAACCATCTATCCAACACTCAAAAAATTGTGCTTGAATCCTTCAACATATAGGACATCATCAATATTGTATTTACCACCAAGAGAAATAGTTCCTCTACCACAAATCACACCAACATTGTTATCTCCAAATCTTACAACACCACCATCATATTTCTCCAAGATTATAAAATTGCTTTTGTCACTAGTCATATGATGTGAGCATCCTATATCAATCACTCATTCATCCTTTTCATCAATTCTGGCTGCAAGATATTTCTTAATATTCAGATTACTAGCAGATTCGGTGGACACCATACCATTTTCCTTGATAGAAATGAATACCCATCCATATTCATTTCCATTTTCTTTATCAGATTCATCATCAGTAACACCTTCTTGAGCATAAAAAACATTTCTTTTTAAATCTAGACTTGTCAGGTTTATACTTAGAGATTCTTTCAAGACACCTTGATGTAAAATGAGCTATCTTACTACAAGAGAAACACTTAATAGTTAACGTTCCTTTATACTTACCTTGACCTCTGGCTTCTCTTTTCACAATCAATGCTCCCAACTCTTCTAGCTCTCTTTCTTCATCTTCAATATGTTTCATCTCATCTTCATATTTGAATTTTTTTATGGAACTTTCTCCCAAATCATATCTCTATTGGCTTTTTCCAGATACAATAGATTTAAATGTAGATTCTGTTTTAGGAGTAGACTCACCAAATTCACTTAACTCAAAGGCAACAAGTTTTCCAATCAACATGTCTCTTGTCACATTTGTTACTATTTTGAGCTCTTCAATAGCATGAGCTTTGGTTTTGTAAGAAGTAGGCATTGGTCTAAGCACTTTAGCCACAATTTCATCTTCTTCCATAATTCCATCAGCACATCTAATACCCATCACTAGTTCATTTATTTTTTTTCATGAAAGCAACAATTTTTTCATCTTTAGTCATCTTCAAGTTTTTTGATTTGCCTTTCAGATGTTGTGGCTTAACAACTTTCACTTGTGCATATCCTTCATATAGTGTTTCCAAATTTTTCTAGATCTCATGTGCAATCTTTAGACCTATCACATTTGTCATCTCTGAATCTGTCAAAACACTCAATAAGGCTTCTATAGCCTTGATATTAGTTTCAAATTCTTTGATCTCATCAGGAGTAGTGGGACCATTATGAGGAATATTATATCCATTCTTTGTAATCTTCCAGAAAGGTTCACCAATGCACTTCAAATGACACTCTATTCTAACCTTCCATAAAGAGTAATTTGTACCATCGAATCTAGGACTTTCCTTCTTGTATGATGCCATCTTGGATCACCTCAAGCTACTAAAATTATTTAGAGGAACCTGATTTGATACCAATTGTTGGCAAAACAAGAATATACAATTGAGAGGGGGGGTGAATCAATTGTTATAGAATTTAAAACTTATCTTACTTTATCAACCTTTAATCTTAGATTTGATAATTAATAGTGAAAGAAAGAATCAATCAACACATTAGAAACACACAACACCAATATTTTTGCATGGAAAACTTGTTAGGGGAAAAACCACGGTGGAGGTTAATCCATAATTATACCCTGATAAAAGCATAATGAAAATGAATAAGGAATGCACATGCATTCAAACATACTTCCTAGAGCTCACTGCTCAGAAGGGAAGGCTCACTACCTTACATAGAACAATTAAATCCATCTAATGAGGTTGAACTGAGAAATTAGCTTCTTCAAAAGCCTAATGACAGTTCTGGTTAGGCACAAAAATACTTCTTCACACTTCACTCAAAATTCTTCACACTTTACACTACACTTGAATGATCTGATCTTTATTTGCACATATTTTGCACACACTCACATACATTCACTGAGCATACTTCAAAATGAGGAAACAATCACTCTTATATATCTGCTACATGAATTTACATCAACAACTCTATCGGCCACAAATAAAGAATAAATGAATTACAAACTGTTGGCCCAATTCATGAACAAATCTTAATGCACACCAACCTAAGTTAGTCACATCATAATGAAGACCTAAAACAACATCCTCGAATATGCCAAGCATTGAAAAATTGATCCACAAGGATCCGCATCATGCTACTATCATCATGTCGGCCAAGAAAATGAAAACTCAAACACAGAAAGGAAAAATCTTTGATCATGAACACATCGATCAACCCAAACGTACCACAATGATAGATCACGATCTAGAAACATCACTGAACATCTCAGGAGCATACACAACAATTCAATTTACTAGAAATGCATTATCTTCTTCCAAAAACACTTGCTACAGTAATAGAATAATTGTAGGAACTCAGAAACTCATAACTTTCTCCAATCTTGATGCACACCTCTAAAACTTCCAAAGAACATACTAGATAGGCTCAAAAACAAACCATTTAATGCACAATGTTTGAATATCAACACACACATCTTTCCACCATTCTGATCTTCATAGCTTCATATACTACTTGCAACATATTTATTCTAATTTTATCAATATCCTCGATATATATAACCTTCATAATCATCAATGCTAATTATGTTGACATTAATGCCAACTACATACCAGCAACACAACCACAACATCCAACACTAAATATCAAAAATTCCAAGAGAATCTAACCCGGTGGATGCATGGATTAAAATGGCAAGTCCTACAAAAAATTCAAGCTCAAACAACCTCTAATCCTTAGCAAAAAATGCAAAAATGAGCTCCAATCGAAATAAAAACTAGAATGGTGAAAATGACCCTCAACAAACCCTTATTTATAGAATTTGGGGCATTTAATGTGGGTTGGTTTCTCGAATAACATAAAATCCCTAAATGCAGAAATACAAAGAGTGGGTGTTGAGATTATGTGGGCTAGAATGATGTGGGTGTCGAGTATGTGGAAGCTTCTTGAATGTAGAGATAATGAATGTGGGTGCCATAAGCACCAAATCTAAGACAATGGAATTTTACCAATATAATTTTGCAATAAATTTTATACAAGTGATCATAAATGTTCTGAAATCCACATGATGGCTTTCCACATGAAATTTTTTGTAACTTGACTTGAGCAAATGAAACTAAGGTAGATTTTAAAATATTTATGAAGATATCAAAATTCCAAAGGAAAAATTGAACCAAATACCAGAAAATGAAGGCAAAAGCAAAAAAACCAAGCGAGCATGGACAAAGCCGATGTAAAAGTGAAAAAACCAAAAGAGGGGGTCCTTGCTTTGAGGGGGGAACATGTGAAAAATGCACAACAAATGGAAAATCTATTGGGGAATGCTCTTAAGTGTTTTCAAGGATAAGAATTCATCCAGAACCCAAAATTTCTAGTTTCATAGACTATAATCAAAGCTTCATAAGACAACTTCAATGATTAAAGGGGAAATGAAGTCATTAATTGAATTTATTCATGATATATCTTAGGTACGTGTGTGCATCATGAGTTCTTTCCTTTTCCTAAGATACCTTAAGGCAAGAAATCAATCAACCACGATAGGCTACGTAGATAGTCCAACTCCAAAAGTAACCTGGATATTGCCTTGCTGCTAGTCATACATCCATAGCCCTAAAGAGGTTATCACTACAACCCCCATGAAAATTTATCTATTGCTAGCCAAGCATCCATAGCCCTAATAGAGTTGATTGCACACCCATATGACTGCTTATTAGATATTTCTTTTTTCACTTATAACAATTTTGCAAGCTGGTAAACAATAAACCTTATTCTAGGTTTGGAGACTATAGTGGTCACTGAGGTAGATATTAAAATTGTTCACTTGTCAAAGCTTCATAGTAAATACCATACAAACTTTTAGAAATGTTTAACATGTGTAATTTGTGAGGACTAAGATAAGTGTAAACATATTCAAACAATGATTCCTTTTCAGATCAAGGAGGAATTCAACTAATGAAACCTGATCATAGAGGCAAACAGATATTCCTGGACAACTTATGAACACTTATTTAAGAAAAAAACATGAAAATTCAGTAGATGTCCCCCTTTGATTATATGAAACACTACCACCACATTAAAACTAGGAGACCCAACTGTAGTGAAAACAAAAGAAAACTGAAAGAAAACTAACCTAAAGCAAGCTAACCTACAACAAACCACCTAAACTAACTATGTATAAGACTGAGTTGTGATAACTCAAGCAAGGAAATAATGCTTCAAATATTTCCCATTGATGGGTAGCAAGAAAACCTCTCTCATGAGAGTGTAATTGAATGAATTTGCATCCCCCATGAATTCCCTGTTTACACCCCTCACCTTAGGAAAATTAAACCTGATGATATTTTTTCACTTCATCCACTCACTTGGTGGTTGTTTGTAGTGTCGATGGGGGAATTTTTGTTGGGAATGCTAGCACAGTGCACAAATGTCTATGCGACATGCTTTCATCCCGATAAGATTCCCACCTCTGGAATCTATAGGGGTGTTCCAACTCGCCATTGGTGATGTAGTGTAACATTCCCATGCCTCTTGATCGAACTCAAATGGCTTCCTTCCCTTCATTTCACCTTAAAATGTCTACCTTTCACATTCACCTGATCCTCTACACACTTCTCATTTCTACACAATTTTCTCTATCACACTTCATCTTCATAACATTCTCCATTATTGAAGCTCCAAGATGAGACTCTATTGGATTTCACTCACGTTGTTGTGGAAATGGTAGCATCTATAAGCTTGTGAGCTCACATATCTCTTCACATGATTAAGGGAATATTGTTTGGGAGGTGATATCTATTTCATTTAGCATGATTATTTGATTTATGTAGCATAATTGTTGTTAGCATTGTGTGGCATTGCTTTCTTTCCATACTTTATCACATATTCTATCTCATGGATATTATAGCTATCCATGGAGGAGGGAACACCAAAATGGGGTTTGACTATGAAAAGCCCTAAAACAGCCCCAACATTTTCCCTATTCTGCTATGTGTAGGTATCAGATTCATGTGGAGCTTGTGAGAGGCTGGACTGACCGTGAGTTTAGTTTCAATCACCTTTACTCTTGTCAATTTCTTTCCTTCATTTATTAAGTTAAAATATTCTTCTTTTTGTTCTAGCTATTTGGTTGTTTCTAGTTTTCTATCATTTCTTAAAATCCCATTTATTAGGTGGATTGGCTAATCCCTTGCTATTCTTAACTATATTCTGTACTCTCTGTCTATACAAATGCTAGTGGTTGAACAAGATGCCAAAACACCATGCTACCATTGGTCTTCTATGCTAGGGTTCTCTAGTAGAGAACTGTCAAGGTCTTAGTTTTGATTCACATATTCACTCACCTAGTTCCTTAAACATCTCAGGTTGATAGAAGGATAGTGGAAGATGAATTTCCCTTCCTTTCCCCCCTCTCAAAACATTAAACCAACCTTAAACAATTCTTATTGTGAGGTAGATTAGGGAAGATAATATTTCTAGACCCTCTCATGACATGGGGTCTTGAGTGGTCGATCCCCCTTGTCTACATTTTGGTGAACCCAATGTGAACCTTGTGATACCCATTTCTTTGTGTTGAGGTTCCCTTCCTCGTGTCTACATAGGTTGTGAGCTTGCACATTGTGATGTTTTATGAGCTTCACAACTCAATCTACAACCTTTGGGTATGTAGTTAGAAGGAGTGTGCGACATTGACACTTAATACTGTAATTTACGAGGGTCACTTTGGATCTTGCCTCTGAGGATATGGTGTTGGCGGTAGAGACAAGTTACTTTGATGAAATCACTCATTCCCCTACACTTCTTGATTCCCCCTCACCTCTACCTTTAGAAGAGAGTGAATTCATCTATATTCCCATAGAGCATCACATGGCTCTAGATAGGAGGCTATTGGATCTTGTGAATCACTTAGAGAAAGATCAAAGCATGGCTAGGCCTGTAAGGCCTACTAATGAGATCAAATATATGTTAGGAAATGATCAGAAAGGCATAGAGTTTTTTTGTGGCCTTACCAATTTAGTGCAAGCATACATCCCCTCTTATGACCCTCAATAAAGCACTACTTGAGGTCATCAGTATGACACCTATGAAAGAAAAATTAGTGTCTCGATTCCTGTGATTTTGGTATGCATGGCTGAGATGGGCCCTTCTGTTAACATCTCTACTCTTGATCCACCCCTTACTATTAAAGCAAGCAGAATACCACTTGGATTTGAGGTTCTTCATCCTCGGGCCAACCCTACCTTTGGTAGTAGGATCTCTGATGTAATGGGGCCTAGTGGTTTTGGTGGAGGTTTCACTAGTCCTTTTTCATCTTCAGACCCCTTTTTATATGCTATCCTATATAATATGGGTCAAATACAAAACTAGTTGGCGAGCCTGTCCCAAGCCTCTACTTAGCCTATCTTCCAACCCTTGTAACATATTCCTTTATCGGTGACAATTTTGAACACTCCCTTCCCTTAGGGGATGGAAATACCTAAGTTTGAGAAGTATGGTGGTAAAGGAGACCCTCAAATGTACATGTTAGATTTTAATGTGATGTGTATGGATTTATTTCACCACGATACTCTTATGGCCAAACTCTTTCCTTGATATCTCAAGGATACAAAACTAGAGTGGTACTATTCCTTTCTTGATAACTCTATATTTTCATTCGACCAACTTGTGAATCAATTTATTTGGTAGTTCCAAGCTAACATTGATCTGAAGATGACCTTCTTAGATCTTGTTCAATGTAAGAAAGGAGAGCACGAGAAGATCATTGATTTCATTGCTTGATACCAAGCTCTCTTCTCTAAAATATCATACCCACTATCCAACTCAGATGTACAGAAGGTGTTTGTGGAAACCTATAGTAAGCTTGGTAGGAGAAATTTTCCTTGATGAAATATCCTTCTTTAGCACATCTGTGTGTTATGTTGCGAGAGTATCAATAGATGGTCGTTTAGTATGGGAGATCCTCCTCATGCTCCTGTCCTTAAGGAAGGTCTATAGTATCAATTTGAGGGAAAGGAAAATTAGTTGCAAATGTATTCATCACATCTAATGATAGAGGTCTCAAGCGCAACAGATAGTTTACAAAGTTATCTAAATCTTATTCTTCTATTTTGCAAAAGTTGTTGAAGGATAATATTATAACATTGGAAAATCCTCGAACCCTTAGAGAGCCTTATCCCGACTAGTCTGATGGGAATGTGTTCTTCCAATATCATCATGTTCACAAGAATGATAGTGAATGTTTTATGCACACCTACATCATGATATTTAGGATCACATTGATGAAAGTACATTGATGAAAGTACCATCCATCTTGATGGTAAAAAGAAAAATACAAATAAGTTGGTGGCTAAGGTGAATAGTGAGTTTCATATTTATACAGACCCATTTTTGTCTCACTTTGTGAACTTAATTATTAATCATTCTAGCACTTCTCCTAAGGCCTCAAAATACATAAATGTGGTCTCATTTACTCCTACTCCTCCCTCCTCAACCTATGACTAGTTTATTAGATGCAAATTTTACATTGCAAGATCTACCCATAAATAACAAAGCTTCTCCTTTATATATTGTCACTTGGGTCAATGAGAACATTGTGATAGGAGTCCTTGTTGACCCTGCGAGTCGAGTGAATGTTATTACAAAGGAGACTTTGTGGATAAATTCATTATAGAGGGAGGAATATGGGAAAAAAAATAACTATATGCACCCATGACAACCTTTCTCTTGCTCCATATGGATCTATAACTCTTTCCTTCTTAGTGGGACCTAGGGCAGTGGATACTACTTTCGATGTCATCCCAAAATCTAATCTATTTATGATGAATCTATGCATCCCATGGCTAACTTCCATGAATGGAATCACTTATTTCATTCATAAATGTTTGAAGTTCTCTCATGAAGGTGTCATGCATGACACTAAATATCAGCCATTGGTATCCCATGGTTGTTATTTGTTGGATCATTTTTGGCCCACCCTAATCGATATGCTTCCTCGAAGAATAGACAAACTTTATCAAAACTATGTTAAATATAAGACCAAGGGTAAGGTGAAGCCAAAAGTGACACCCTATAACACAACAAGATGCTTCTTCCTCCTAGAAAGGGAAGGGGAAGCCTTCTTGTGCCCAAGGCCCTTCTTCCTCTTCTTTTTTTGTTCCACCTATTGCTTCCTCCCGCTCTGCTGCAACACCCTTGATTGTCACAAGAGAAATTTTTTCAGGCATTTGAAATTCTTGTCTTACCCATGGTGCCTCAACTCATTCTGTATGGTAAGGGGAAGGGTCCCCATGGAGTATCTTCTATGTCTCAACCTCTATAGACTCCTACTGCTCCTACCTCTAAAATAGTGATTGGGAATAGGCTTGTCACTGAGGTGCTCAAGTCTGCTCCCCCTTCTATTATTGCATCTTCTTCCCCATCTCTTCCTCCTACTCTCGTCCAAGATTCACTCCCTTCATCAAAAATAGCTATGATGGATACTCTGATGACTGAGTAGGAGTCTTTTATCCCTTCTCAGGGTGTAGCCTCTAGCTCTCAAAGCCGTAGAAACCACCTTACACATGAGTGGAAGCACTAGAGGAAGGCTCTAGCCACTAAGTAGGCTGCATTATAGAAGAAGGAATAGGAGCTGGTAGCTCCGACTTTGACATATTTTTCTATGTCCTCCAATTCTGCCCCTCCTGATTTAGTTCCCTCTACCTCAATCTTTCTTCTGGCTCCCCTTGTGAGCATGAATAATCTTCACCCAAAGAGGGTGTAGGTATTTATTTCTCATTCGATTGAGCATCCCCTCTTGATTTTCCTTCTAGAAATCTCACCCTTTTCCAAACCCACGGACATGTCGAACACCTTGGTGATGTCCGCCATGGTTCTCTCCTCTTCCTCTTCACCTTCTTTTTCATCCATGGGGATCTCACATCCTTCGATGAAATGAAAGATGGAGGATGACCCTACTTGCAATGGGGGTAAGAAGAAGGGTTCATCTTCTTTGGAGGTTAGTTCTAAGTTGGCTTGCACCATCCTAGTAACAAAGGTAGCCACAACATCTCTAAATTTTGTCACTTCTCCCAAGTCCTTCAGTGAGGCTAGCAATGGATATCAGGTGCCTCCTCCATCACCCAATGAGTTGAAACATGGAACTCCTGTGAAGTGCATGCTCAACTTTGTAGATGATGTCTCGCCTCTATTGGTGATTTTTGAAAAATCGTTGATCTTTACCTCACAAGAACTGAGTGGAGAGGACCTCGAGGAGCCTTCTTCCTTGGTTCTTGTTGCATGAGAGTTGGAAGGTACCCCCTTGATATTCTTCCCTTGCAATCTCATCTATATTCCCCTTATAGTGATCTAGATTGGGAGAATGATGATCTCTTGGTTGATGAGTTATGTGTGTGTTGTGTTCCCCCATGCTTGATTTATATGTTCCTAGATGAACCTTGTCACCCTTTTAGGTGCTTGGATACAAGAGTGTTTTTTTTTCATATATCTTCCTCTATTTATCACATCATTCTTCTCTTTGTCGTGCCTTGATTTTTGACAATTGGGGATGATGCAAAGTGTTGGGGGAATTTAGGCCTCACCCTTTTAGGTGCTTGGATACAAGAGTGTTTTTTTTCTTCACAAATCTTCCTCTATTTATCACATCATTCTTCTCTTTGTCGTGCCTTGATTTTTGACAATTGGGGATGATGCGAAGTGTTGGGGGAATTTAGGCCTCCCTACCATGTTGATCCATTTTTTCTTTTTTCTTTGTTTTCACGTGGCCTTCTTCTCATGGTTTGATATAGTTGGGGGTTGATGAAATTTCATATTTATATTATTATGTATCTATCTATATTTATGAGTTGCTTTGACCCTGAAATATTAGATCCCCTATCTCTTATTCATTATGTAATTGTTTATCCTTTCTTATTATCTTTATCTTTTCTTTTCTTGCTTTGTGATGTTGTGGCGCTCACGTGTTGTCCATCGCATGTGCAACAACATTAACATGGTTACATATCACCATGTTTCACGGGCCACAAAATCATTGTGATTCTTTCTTTTCTCTCCTTAGGATGTCACCTTCCTTGTGCTTAGAACACACCATCCTAAGGGGGGGCTATCATACTAATTTGAGTTTTAGAACATGTATTTGGTGGTCAATGAATCCCTTCATGAAAATGTCTAATATTTTTCAAAAATCATATTCTTCAACTTGGATTCCTAGAGAATTTTTCTTTCATCTCAGATTTGTAAGATAGAATTTGGACTTGCCCTTGTGAGGGAACATTCTTTATTTCAAATTTATTGATGAAATGAATCTTTCAGAAGGATTCCATGATGCTAGAATTGTTGGTGAAAAATGTTATCTCTTTTCAAAAATTCTTTTTTTTCAAAACTGTTATTACTTTCAAATAGAACATCCCTTGAGTGGACCCCTTTTCTTTTGAAGGGTTCCCAATGGAGCCCTTTGGAAGATCTTCCTTTGATTATTGACTATCTGTGTGACTGTCTACTTGTCTACCTATGTGGCTTCTTTCTTCTATCTAACATGTTTTGTCTACAAATTAACATGTTGGTTTGTAGGTGTGCCTATGAAGCTAATTTTCAATCGACCTTGCTGAACCGAGTACCTATAAGGCCCCATCAAACTCTATGGATCCTCTCACATCTAGCTTCCTTCAAGATCAAACACCTAGGGGAACCTCCTTCACACATTCAAGGACTTATGAAGTGCTTACATCATGTGGGATCTCTTTGTTCAACTTTGTAGCTCTGAGGACCTATAGAGCCTTTTGTTCACCTTTTATAGATATGTGGATCTACATCACATATTTTGTTCAACTTTCCTCAAGTCTGAGGACCTATGGATCCATCTTCTCTTCCTATGCTTTTGGGTAGGTCAAATTTTGGTCTACTTCCTTGAAGGTTTAGGTATACATTCCTAAACTCTTTTGATCTACTTTACCTCACATCTGGTAGCACATATGCTTGCTAAATTGGGGGAAAAATGTAATGGAGTGAATTTTCACCCCTTGTGAATTCCCCATTTACACCCCTCACCTTAGGGAAATTAAACCCAATGATTATTTTTCGCTTCATCCACTCATATTCCACCCACTTGGCAGTTGTTTGTAGTGTCAGCGGGGGGAATTTGTTTTCGGGGATGCTAGTGCAACATGCAGATATTTGAATCTATCAAAGTGTTATAATTCACCATTGGTGATGCAATATAATGTTCCTACACCTCTTGATCAACCTCAAATGAATTCCTTCCCTCCATCTCACCTTGAAATGTCTACCTTTTACATTCACTTGATTCTCTACTCACTTCTCATTTCTTCACAATTTTCTCTATCACACTCCATCTTGACAACATTCTCCATTATTGAAACTCCAAGATGAGAATTTGCTATATTTCACTCATGTTGTGAAAAAAAAAATCTACAAGCTTGTGAGCTCACATCTCTATTCATGTGCTTGAGGGAATATTGTTTGGGAGGTGATATCTATTTCATTTAGCATCATTATTTGATTTATGTAGCATATGTGTTGTTAGCATTACATGACATTGCTTTCTTTCCATAATTCCTTTATCATATTTTTTATCTCATGGCTATTCTAGCTATTCATGGAGGTGGGAACACCAAAACATGGGTTTACCTATGGCAAGCCCTGAAATAACCCCAAAAGGTTTCCCCATTCTGTTGTGTGTAGGTATCATGTTCATGTAGAGCTTGTGATAGGTTGAACTGACTATGACTTTAGTTTCTATCACCTTTACTCTTCAACTTTTTTCATTCATTTCTTAAGTTAAAGTATTCTTCTTGTTTTTCTATCTATTTCGTTGTTTCTAGTTTTACGTTGTTGCTTAAAATCACATTTATTAGGTAGATTAACTAATCCCTTGTTAGGCTTAAATCTATTTTGTACTCTCCATCCGTATAGATGTGAATGCCCGATTGGGATGCCAGTGTGTCGTGCTTCTATTTTTCTTCTTTGCTAGGGTTCTCTGGTAGAGAGCTATCGAGGTCTTAGTTTTGATTCAGGAATTCACTCACTTGGTTTCCTAAACCTCTCGAGTTGATAGAAGGATAGTGTAAAATAAATTTACCTTCCTTTTTACCCTCTCAAAATGTTAAACCAACCTTAAACAATTCGTATCGTGAGGTAGATCAGGATAACTGATCATTCTAGACCCTCTTGTGACTTGGGGTCCTGAGCGGTTGGCCCCCCTCCTCTATAGAGAGTTTTCAAACAAAAATATTTATCCTCGAATATTTTAGAGATATGAAAGGGGCCAACCCAAATCTTGTTGAATTTTCCATATTTCCCCTTTCTTTCACGAGCCTTATCCCAATATAAAACTAGGTTATTAATTCTAAAGGCCTTTATTTTTGCATGTCGATCAAACTAGAATTCTACAATACCCTGATGCTTGGATAACAATTTAATCACTTCATCTCGTTTCTCCTCTAGATGGAGAAGTTCAGCCAAAGAGGCTTCAAGCCTTTCCCCTTTACCATAATATTCATTGATGAACTACAAATTGGGAATCCTCAATTGAATGGGAAAAGCAGGCTCTTGGCCATAGACCAAATGGTATGGAGAGGTACCTAAAGCAACCTTTTAGCGAGTATGATTTGGCCATAGAGAAAATCATAGCTAGGTATGCCAATCCTTGGGGTTCTTATCTAGTAACTTACAAATTACCATTAATATATTCTTATTTGTTGCTTTAACTAACCCATTCCCTTGTGGATAGTAGTTTAAGGAAAATTTAAGTGTGATTCCATAGTGAAAATCCCAACCTGAAAATTTTAGAGATGTGAACATTGGACCATTATCACAAACTAATACAAAGGATTAGCCACAATGGGTAACAATGTGATCCTCAAAAAATTTAATAACAAAACTAGCATTACATTTCTTACATGGAATTTCTTTTCTCCACCTAGTGTAGTAATTAGTAGTGGTCAGAATATACCTGTGGCCCACACAAGATGGTAGATCAATCATACCAATGAAATCTAGTACCCATTGTGTGAAGAGATGCACCTTAGTTACTAGTTGCACTAGAACAACATCATGCTTCTCTTTAATGGCAATATTCTGGCATATATGACAAGAAAATGTGTGTGCATGATCGTCTTTGAATAGTGTTGGCCAATAATATCCAACCCAGAGTATCTGATTCATAGTTGAAGGGGCTGAACCATGGCCAACTCCAAACTTGTTGTGTAATTCTTTCATCACTTAGACTATCTCTTGTTTCCCAAGACATTTGTGACTCTTCCTGTAAAGTATATCTCCCTTATAATGTATTTTCTACTTTTCAAACATAAAGGACATCTTTGCATAGTATTCATGTGTGATGGAAACTTTTGATTCACCCAATAATATACAATGTCATCATACCAGTCATTAGGGGAAACGTCTTCAAAGTTGTATTGTTGTGCAGTGAGCTTTGGATCAACTTAAGAAATCGTACAAATGAGATATTGTCCCCTAATTAGCTTCATGGGTAGAATTTCCATGTTGTATTCATTTCTACCCATTTGCTTGGTATTTTTCCTAATTCATTTTGCATTAAAGAATCTTAATAGTTGGGTTTGGAACAATCGCAAACACCTTATTCCTTAAGATATAGTGCCTAAACTTTTTAACTCCTAGAACCAATGTATAATATTAGTTTTTAATAGTCATGTAATTCATATCAACATCCTTTAGTGGAGCACTCATGAAAGCAATGGGGTGCTCATCTCCCTAATCTTTCTTTTGGGTTAACATGATAGCACATGAATATTCTGAAGAAAAATAATATATGTAGAATGGATTTGTATAATTAGGACAAACAAAATCTAGAGCCTTAGAGATCACTCGATTTATCTCTCCAAAGGATTTCTTCACTTCTGATGTCCATTCCACCTTTTCATCCTATTTCAATATCATATTCAAGGGCTTCACAATCTCAACAAAACCAGTAATAAATTTCCTGACAAAATTATATTATCCAAAGAAGGATTTCATTTCTTTTTTTCTTGTTGGTGTTTGGATTTTCAATATGGCTTGAATACACTCAAGGTTGATTGATATTCCCTTTTATGAAATTATATTCCCAAGCAACTTACCTTCTATAACTCCAAAAATGCACTTTTTTTCAGATTGAGCGAAATACCAAATTTTCTACATCTCTAGAACACTCTGCATAGGTTTGAGATGTGATTGCCTCTCCTTAGAAAATATTGTCAAGTCACCCATGTAGATGATAATACACTTAATTATCAAGGATTTGAATATGATATCCATTGCTTTCTGAAATGTTTCCCCAACGTTGATTAAGTTGAACGAAATCTATTTGTATGCAAACGTTCCCCATTTTGTAGTGAAGGCCATTTTATGAATATCTTACCATAAATTTATTATATCTTGAGTATCCATCGAGGAAGGAAATCATTTGAGAACCTTTGATATTATGTAGAACCTCATCCAATGATAACATTAGATACTTTTCTTTTTATGACGTACAATTTAGATTTTGAAAATCCATGCACAAACAAATCTCACCATTCTTCTTATAGATTGGTACCAAAATTCACAACCTAGGTGGAATATCTCACATGGAATATGATGTAGGCTAATACTAATTTCTTCACCTCCTAATGAATAATTGGTTCAAGTACTACATTGATAGGTCACTATCTTTGTCTGAATGGTTACACATCAATCTTGAGTGGGATTGTATGTGTGATAATTAAAATATCATATGTCTTGAGATCCTCTTAACTCCATGATATAATGTCTTTATATACATGCAATGCATCAATTATTCCTTTCTTTTCATCTGGGGTGCAAACCTTACCAATAAAGACATTCTTTACGTCTTCTACATTACCCATATTGTGTGTGTCACATTGGCTATCAACAAACTCCTTCCTTGTTTGCTGGTTCTGATCCATTATTCGATCGAAGTCAAATATCCTCTCTAATTGTACCATACCACTTGGTATCATGTTTGTCTTCAAATTGATGAGCCCTTCCATGTCTAGTTCTACCTCCTCAATCTCTACTTCATCAATAATTTGGGAAGGAAAAACATCAAAATCGGTAATAAAACATAGTATATGCTTGTCATCCTCCAAGACCTCAAAGTTGGTAACATTGTCAGACACTAATGGGGTGGGAGTAAGATTCACCATAATATTATTTGGTCTAGATAATGACATAGGTTACAAGGTACTAACTACTTGAGATAACTCATTGATAGTCTGATTCTTACTGTGGGGAATCAACTAAATATTAAATGCATCAAACCCTTCTATAAAATCCCACACCCTATGCCTCAAATTGGTCAAACTTCTATCATGGCATGAATACTATTTTCTAACCCACTTTATGACTAGCTTGGGATTACCAAATAATTGTAGTGGCTTAGCCTTTTTTTGCAATTCCATTAATAAAACATGCACTAATGTTTCATATTCTGATACGTTATTAGTGAAATGGAATTGTAACCTATGCGTTACAAAGAAGGTCTTACCACTTGGACTAATCAATTTGGAGCCTACACCACCTCCTTGTTATGATTTAGACCCATGAAAAAACAAGGTCCAAAACTTGGTTGGATGTGTACCATTTGAATTCATAGAGAACACTTCATATTTTGGCAAAGGATTTGGTTCTTGACTATTCTACTATTTAGGTTCTTGTTGATCTTGATCTTTCTGTTCTTTAGTCTTAACAAATGTTGGGCTGATTTTCCTCTTGATTTCATCTACTATAGTTTGGAAAAGGTAGGATTCAAATTCAGAATGAGAAGCATCATGTATTCTGTACCAACATGGCAATAAAAGTTCCTTGATGTCTATTTTATTCCCAAGATTGATTTGATATTGTGCAAACTTCTTCATGAATTCTTGGAAGCTTTCAAACAATCCAATGTCACCATGAACTTGAGGATATTCATCATCGATTTCAATGGTTACTTCAGTACTATTGGGAATTTGAGTTAAGTCTCTAGGTACATCATGTAGCATT
This sequence comes from Sequoiadendron giganteum, assembly GCA_007115665.2. Classification (NCBI taxonomy): domain Eukaryota; kingdom Viridiplantae; phylum Streptophyta; class Pinopsida; order Cupressales; family Cupressaceae; genus Sequoiadendron; species Sequoiadendron giganteum. Next base: position 502,737,785 of record CM021108.1, on the reverse strand, counting down.
AAAACCTTCTCTACTTCTTCATCTATGTCTATGATTTTCACAAGAATGTAGTTTCCCAATTTGGTTTCTAAAAATAGCACCTCATTCGTATTATTATATTTAGTGATCATGTACTTCATCCTTGGTTCACGCTTGATACAAATATGATTTGGAAACCCTTTCCATGGAAGCCACATGTGTGAATTATTAGTGGAGATATAGCCATTGAGTGTTCTCGTGAAGTCCCTATCCAAGATCATACCATATACATCAAGAATATATGCCACTTGAATATCAATTATCTATTGAACCCTTGGGTCTGATGCTACTTACATGGGAATCCTATTCATTTCTCCAACCACACTCACTTTTGTCTTATCTAATTTTATGAATTTTTTATTTAAGGGAGTGGGAGTAATTTATAATGCCTTATATAATGAGAATGGCATGATATCTGTGGAAGCTCCTGAATCTAACAAACAATTTTGTACATTCTTACCAAATAAATGAATAGTTATCAAGAAAGGAGGTACCTCTTGTTTCCATTGAAATAGACTTACATGAGTATCTGCTTGGGAGACTTGAGTCTTTTCTTTCTCCTTCTCCTTACCCTTATCTTTGGTCTATTATTTACCCTGATCCTTGGCTAGTTGTTTTCCTTGGTCTTTGGCTTGCTCCCTGCCTTGAATTTTTCTCATGATTTCTCTAATGATTAGTTCATTTTTAGTAGTATTAAATGTAACTTTATTTGCAGTTGTATCTTGTGAATATTTTGGATGTGTAGTACCATTTAGTGATCTAAAAAATGCATTCCTAATTGCAAGCACCATTAATAATCAAAAGCAGAAAGACCAACCTTCACCTTTTTCAACTCTTCTTCCACATATTCTCCCGTTTGATCAACTTGAGCCTCAGATTGATTACTTTTATTAAGAAAACTGGTTGGTACCTTAGGAAAAGAGGGATTGCTACTTACATTGGGATCTAGAGGTATGTTGAAGTTTATTGGTGGTATGGAAGTAGTGAATGGGCCACCAACTTGTCTGTTTCATAAGTTGTAAGGTGTTAGATGTTGGTGAAACATGCCAAATTCTTCTTCCTCTCTACGATCATTATTTACCATCTCGAGCAACTAGGAGAGAGTCTCCTCATTGCATACATATTCTAATTTTTTGTCATTTTTTGCAGACTCTTCCTCAGATTGGTTATCGTTATCTCGAGGAAAAGGTTCTTGATTCACCACCATCACTTAATCATATAGGTCTGAGGGTAAAATATCATGTCTAGTTGAATTTTCACTACCCACAATATTCTATACTTCCATTTGAAATATGAAAAAATTAATTTAAAATTCTGGAGAGTCATGTTTAGATGGTTTGTTGGTGATGTGAATTATACACCATTCATACAATACAACTTCAGCTAGGTACACTCCACTAGATGAATTTTTAGGATTTCTTGGTGGATCAAGTGGTGTGCGAACTCCTCCATTATTGGGCCTAGTGTTCCATGTTCTATTTTTTTTTTCTTGGCTTTCTACATAAAATTATTCCCTGAAATTTAGCTTGGATCACGGCTGTCATGACTGTAATTGGCTTGAATATTTTTTTGTGAAGCCTATAGCTGATTGTTTTGATTTCTTAAATAAGTAACTTCAGTAGAAATTTACTTAAGTTTCTCAACCATATCATCAATCTTCTCCTTTTCCATTATAGTATGAGTTAGAGTAGAATTTTGAAGATACATAGTGTGTGTTGCAAAATAATTCTATAAATAGGAAGGTACTTTAAAATTCTTTAGGTAGGATGGTATGTTTGATTTCTATGGATAGGCTGGTGAGTTTGAGTTTTCCAAATAAATAGGAATTGATGGAGCTTGTCTCAATGGAGGGCTTGGGTGTGGATCTATGGGAAATTAAGGAACTTGATTCATCATGGGAGCATGATTGGCTAAGGCTTGGTTTAGTCCTTGAATCTATCTAGGATTTGCAGCTGCACCCAATGAAGGTAGTGGGTTATTGAGTGTGACTGAAAAATTAGTATGGGCCGATTCTGCTTGATCCATGATGAATCAAAGCATAATTAAGCCACTAACATCTATCTCAACATGATCAATCAAATAAAAATTAAACCAAACATTCATTAAAATGAAGCATACTAAACTACAAAATCTTTAAAAATACCTACTCTAATCCATTGGAACTTATCATATTGGGGGAGTGGTGTAACATTGATGTGGAATGATAACCCTTTCCCAATCTCATGGATAAATGAGCTTGTTCTAGTCACTTTTATTGAAGAAAACTGATGGAACGATTGAGAGATGTGTATGAAAACATGATTTTAAACTAAATTAACATGATGCAAGCTAATTTAACATGATTTTATGCTAAAATGATCTAGATGTACAAATGGAAATCCAATCTAAATGAATTTTAAACTAAAATATTCAAACCCTAATTAAAAAAATAAGCTAAATGGATGCATTATGTGATGATGGAAGCCATTAATGGAAGCTAAGCTAATTTGCAAGTGATTAAACTAAACATATGCTAAATATGTGCTAAATATGAGTGTGAATGATTTTAACAGCATAAGTTTGATGTTAAAATATGGATCCCTTTGTCTCCAAATAGTGACCTATTTATAGGAGAGCAAATGAGAAATGGAGGGTTGAGATAAAAAAAGCTAATCAATGGTCAAGGATGGAAGAATTTGGAGGCATGGATCATGGATTCTCATCAATGGATGAGAATGAAATATGAGATTTTAATCAAGGGTTAATATTCCTTCAAACAAACACACTTTTGACCTATACAAGAGGTCACAAGTTAACTTGCACAAGAAATTTTGAGTTAACTTGCACATGATATAGGATGCTATTTAGGAGGACCCATTTTGCATGGGGAACAGTGATTTTGGACTCCCTTTACCATGATATACATTAATTTGTATACTTTGATAGGAGAGCGATTAGCACAGGTGTCACCCTTCTCCACATAAGGGCATGGAAGCATATTTTTGTTCTCTGATTGATTGTTTAGATGGAAAATGTGGAACCAGATGATCAAGTTGTTTGGTGATACAAAGGTGCCATCACACTAAAACACATAGATCATATCGACATTCCTTAGTGGTGTCGAGTGATCAACGAGATGATATTTTTTTGATGGTGGTTGTGGCTTCAGATGCTAGCTTGGTATGATGATGTGCAATAGCTTTTCTTTGCTTGACATACCCAATTCATGGAGGGTTGCGAGCATACCATTATAGAGAGGTACCTACTTGATAGGGTTGCCAAATAGTTTTGTGAAAGGCAAGATAGGCCTGATGATTAGTACACTACTATTTTATCAAAGTCAACATGAGAGACATGGGGTCACACGATCCCAATCTATGAGGTTTTTGAGGTATTTTGATAGCTGGTTACAAGGCCATGGGTTTACAATTAGGGATAGGTAGATGCACAAATTGTGCTTGCATATGATGCATGGTTCATACTACTTCCCTACCTTATAGATCTAGTAGGTGTATATCCACGAGGGAGACCAAGAGGGAGGGGTGTAGGTAGAGGCAAAGGATAGCCATATGATGGGCAAGGTAGAGAATAAGATGGCAGCAATAGAGGATAGGATGGCTAGGATGGCCAACATTAGGATGGACATGTCTCAGGTGCACCACAATTGCTCCAATAGTAGTTGCCACTGGTACAAAAAAACCACCACAATAACCACCGATGGGGCCAGATCCCTGTGATGTTTAGATTTCGTAGGTTTAGTAGTAGCTATAGGTGGTTATGGGAAAGAGAGATCATGCTAGACAATAGATATTGGCCATCACTGCTACGAGAGACTAGGCCATGTAAAAGGTACATGCAGAGATAGAGGAGAGAGACTAGGAGCATCAACTCAGATAGACCACCAATATGTAGTTGGCATAGGAGGTCGAGCGATGCCAACAATTAGAGGTCATGATAGCTGCAGTCTAGGGGCATATAATTTCTACCTCATTGTATAGAGAGGTCATGATTGATGTGGAATATTATTCTCTGTATTACCACAAAGATGAGCCTATGGTGATTAGGAAGCCAAATTACTCACAGAGGAGTGGAGCACATCCCTAAGTTGAGGATCAGCCAAAGACGTAGCCCGGTGAGGGGAGTAGCCATCAGGGCTAGCCCACATGTATAAACACTTTTTCATTGTTTCCCGATTCTTTATATAGATATACATTCATGGGATCCTTTTTGATAGCCTTATGGATACTATAATTTTAATCGATATACACAATAAATCAGGTATTTGTATTATGATAGTCACCATTTTTGATATATATGATATGATACAAATTTGGTATGTGATATGCCATTTTATTTCATGCTTTATGAATGTATGCATTTTGATGTTGATATGATGTGATATGCTTATATATTATGATCATGCATGGATGCAATACAATGAATGGATGCATTATGTGATATGTGATGATGCTCTATGATGCAATGATATGAGATGTAATGATATGGGATGGATGCAATGCTATATTCTTTTTCAATATCCTTTTATGCAATGTATGATATAATATGAGATGGATGATATGATATGCTTATGTGATGATTATGCAAATGATATGGACGCATTTCATTTTTTTGTTTTGCATTTTTTCCTATGCAATTTATGAGATGATGATTTATGCATATGAATGTATGGATGGATAATGTAGAGGTTCATGCTTATGATAATGTGATGTATGTTTATGATATGTGTGCAATGATTTAAGATGCTTAGAATAAAAAATCTATATTATTAATCACAAATTAAATGATAATATATGATATTTTGTGATTATATATGCATGTTGATGATTTGTGGATGTGGGATGGATGCATTGATGATTTTTTTGCTAACTGTCATGATACCAGGTTAGCGCGGAGAGAAGATAGGAGAAATAAGATGACTGATTTTGACCATTGATTTTGATGATTGATTCAAAAGATCCAACAAGTCTATGATCCACCGAGAATTTATTAGAGATGGTGATGAGAAATGCATGGTGATGATTTGTTCATATCTTAGGATTGGTATTTTCCATCATTCCGTATTTTTGATATAACACATAGATACATTTCATCAAGGTATTGATAACCATTATGGCATTGTATCTAGTGTAATGGACTTTGACTCTAAAAATAGATAGGATAGTTCTTGTTCACACCTTGACATATGGAAACCTCATTTGAATGTAAGTTAGAAGCTTAAAATATCTTGGACCAAAGCATACACAATAGTCAACAATCTACTCCAAACAACCTCCCTACACACAACTAAGCAAGTACGCACCAAGATTATTTTACAATAATACCCACAAGCACAAAAAATGAAAGATAATGATCGATGCCCCATTCCTTTCTCTCTAAATCATTTTCATAGACATCATTGAGAGGTCCTCGGAATGGGTCATTAAGATAAACCATAAGAAAAGATTAAAGACAAACAATCAGTGTTATCTATATCTCTTGCCATTTTAACTTTAGCTAAGGTGATTTATGATGTTATTTTCCATTGTAGGAAGGATACATCCTATGACATGTTGATCAGGTGTTTTGATTAGGATGAGGTGTGTGATAAGCCGTTGATACAAACTTCATTGAATCATTTACCTATGATTTAGACTTTAGATTTTAACTCTTACATTTTCACTTTATGACTTGCGACACTTGTTTCTACTTGTTTCTCCAAAGCTTGAAGGTGAGAATTGATTTATTATGGATGAAGGTTTATTGCAGGTGAAAGCGAAATGGGATGGATGGTTTTGGAGTTTTCTAGAATATTTCAATGTTTTTGGTATTTTGAAAATGTTTTGAGGCTATTTTTGGTGTTTTTGAAACTTTATGTGATTGTTTTGGTTTTTTAAGTTATTTGAGGTTGTTTAGGGTTTTTTTGAATGTTTTTGAATGTTTTTGGATTTTCCATTTTCAAATGTTTTTGGGGTTTTTTTTAAGATTTTGAATGTTTAGGGATTTTCTAAATTTTGAACAAGAAACTAACATAAAAGACTTTCTTAGGAGCCTCGGGGGCTAATCAAAGATTAGCCTTGACTATGTTATATATGCTGAAGCCTCATAGTTTGACTGACTCAACTTATTGAAGATGAGATATGAACAATTGATGGATTGTCACTTTATTATGATGGACTCCTAAAGGACTAACCTAGGGTCTCTCGAGGGCACATCAATGATGGCATTGCCTATGTTTAACCTTAGAGACCCATAGTTCAACAAGGTACTATTTTTGTCCTTTTCTTGTTTTGACCTTTACAGGGACTTTGACGTGTTTTGGATGTTTTTGATTTTTACTTTATAATTTTTGATTTTTTTTTATATTTTAGTTGTACAAGAGTTTTCAAATATTTTTGGGATTTTCGATAACCTTAATATATACAAGAACCTAATCTAATCCATAATGAAGTGCCCCTAGTGTGACACAATAGACTACCTCATTATAGGTGGGACAAACTAACCTGAGGAATATACCAAGTAGTACTAAGGGGATATGATATTTCACAACATCAAGCTATGATAAGGATGCAGATGGATGATGGAATAAATAGGATGACAAAAGTGATGGATGGATGGGATTCCAAGAATGATAGGATAAAGAGAAAAAGAATAGATGGAGGTGCTTTATTTATGCAAGGCACTTGTTTTCCATATTTTCATCAAGGTACTTTCCCAAAGCACCACCAAAGTGGTTTTCATTAGAGGACAATAATTTTCTTTACTATTTTCAATATTTTTTCTCATTTTTGGATTTTGATCATTTTTTGATTTTTTTGGTATTTTTAGATTTATAACCTTCAAGACTAGGCATACAATTTTTTAAGATGCAAGTGTAAGAGAGGGGGACCAATTGCTACAAGGCCTTAGGTCATGAAAGGCTGAGAGTAGTAGGATGCCCTAACTTACCTTAGTTTTAGGGATAGTTAGGAAATGAGGGACGAGAATGATGAGGAATGTGGAGTCCTTCAATCACTCTATAGACCCAAGGTTTGAAAGGAGACTAGGCGAGTTGATTTTTAGGGTTGACTATGTGTCTCTGATAGCTCTTGTTCAGAGGAAAAAAGTGTGGTTCTGGGATGACAACATGATGCACTAGTGTCTCTCAGGTGCACTAGCATCTGTACGACCAAAAAACCAGGGATATGAGGTCTCACCTCTAAGAAAAAGACTAACAACCTAGTCAATAATTCCTAAAGGTGCAAAATAACACTATGAAATATGAAACATAAGATGAATATGATAAAAAAAGTATATTAGCACAAGAATGATGAAGATGATCTCACACAATAACTTTTTTAGTAGCTCACTCCAAGATATCTCCACCTACACACATAAAAGAGGGAAAACGTTGTGGGGCTGTTTAGGGGTCTGCCTGAATCAGACCCCCATTTTGGTGTTTCCACCTCCATGAACAACCAACTTTGCCACAATGTAGAAATAAAGCAATAAAGAAGGAAATACAAGAAAAGTACACCAAAACACTACAAAATAGTAATGTGCTAACTCAACCAAGTAATAGAGAAGATGAGTGAGGAGCTTACCACCTCTTCCCAAAGTTCTCAAGGCTAGTGGGGGAGAAAATGAGGGGTTTTCAAGCCTCTATTGCAACAGAGTTATCCTACACTTGCTCTATTGAAGTAATGGAGTGAAGAGATTATTGCTATGAAGTGTGAAATGATGTTGCAATGCTTGAAGTGAATGCTCAAAGCTTGTGGATGAGTGAATGAATGGTGAATAAATGACCATATTTGGGTCAACTAGCCAAAGGGAGGCATTACAATTTGACTTCCAATAAGAAGTGTAATGCCTTTATAGATTCTAGCCGCAAGAATCTACTAGGGATGTAAGTGTGCTACGTGGAAATATGCGTGCCGCATAGACATACCCAATAGAAACACCTCTACCAACACTTAAAACAGGTGCTAAGTGTAATGAGAACATCGAGCTTATGTGGAATTAAGCCTCTGAATTTGGTTTTCTAAAGTGGAGAAGGGTGAAAGGGGAATTTGCATTAGGGGTGCAAATTCGCTCCTATACATTTTTCCCCCACTTTAGCGAACACAAACACTAGTGAGTGCTTCGGTAAAGTAGATCGAAGAAGACATAGGGTTAGAGATGTATACCTAAACCGTCAAGGAAGAAGATCACGGTTTGGTGAACCCAAGAGTGTAGGACAATAAAAGGACTTCATAGCTCCATAGAACTATAAAGCTAAAGAATGAAAGTACCTTATAGGCCCACAGACCTAGAAGGGGGGTATCCTCCAAGAACTCGCACATGAAGGAAACTAGGATGAGTTCCTTACAAACCCACAAACTTGCAAGGAAATGTATCCCCCAAGAACTCTCACATGAGGGAGAACGAGAAGAGGGGAATGCAAAAAGTCAACAATGACATGTTTACCTACAAATAGAACACATCAAGAAGTAGCCGCATAGGCTAGTGAATGGAGAGTCATGCAAACCATTACCAAGTAGGAAGGTTTTCAAAGGGGTCCCTCAGGAACCCTTCAAAAGGAAGAGGGGTCCACTCAAGGAATGCGTTGTTTGAAAATTAAAGTCTAGTTAGGATGTGCCCAAGCTAAACATAAGATTATGTAGTAAGCCTAGTCAGGTTGTCCCCAGGCTAGACACAAAGATGTAAAGTAGGTCTAGTCAGGCTGCCCCTGACCTAGATGCCAATATTTCAAGGTTTTCAAAGGGGTCCCTTGGGAACTTGATGTGAAAAGAAAGGGTACACTCAAGGGACGTACTTGTTCAAAATCTAACACATTCTTTCTCAAATCAATTCATTATCAATAAATCCTTTCAAAATATGTTCACTTCATCAAGAAATTTGAAAGGAAGGATATGCCCCCATGTGAGGGGAAGATCAAAGTTGTTCCCACTTTAGAGGAAGGTTCTCAAGTACTTTATGTTTGAACCCATGATGAAGGAAACATGTTCCATTAGGGTTTCAAGTTGAGAATGCAGTTCTAATAAGGAGGTGTGTGAAGGGTCTTGAGAAAAATATTCATTTGGAAAAAAATGCATTTTCTAAGTAACAAGTGATGTACAAGTAGTGTTGTCACACATAGGAGGGACAACTCAAGAAAAGAAAAGAGAAAGATAAAGAGAAAACAAAATGAAAGAGAACACGAACAAAGGGCACAGGGGTAGCCTGATATTTCAAGGTTAGAGCTACTCATAAATATATAAGTATAATTATAGTATATAAGTGATTTGTCATCAACCCCCTACTAAACAAGGCCATGTGAAGAATGCACAAGTAGAAAAAGTAAAAAAAATAAAATAGGTCAACATGGAAGGAGGCCTAAATGCTTCCAATGCTTTGCATCATCCGCAATTTGTCAAAATTCAATAAAAAACATGGAAGAATGATGGTAAAGATAGAGGAAGGTCTACAACACATACACCATGCCTTTATCTAAGCACCAACATGGGTGATGAGGGTCATCTAGGCACATATAGCATGATTACGGGGAAAACACATCACAAAATGCACACAACTAATCTAAAGATCAAGAAGGGGTCTCACCCTAACAATTATCAGCCAAGAGGTCATAAGCTTCCCACTCTAGATCATTATAAGGAGAAGAAGGATGAGCTTGTAGTGGTAAAATGTTAAGGGGAGGAGCTTCTGACTCTCCCACAATAAGGGCTAAGGAAGAAGGACATGTGAGGTATCCGTCGCTCAACTCTTGTGGGTCTAAGGTCAATGAATTCATGAAGATCACTGAAAAGGTCAGAGATTCATCTACTGAGTTAAACATTCACTTAATGGGAGTGTCATGTTTTACTTCAATGAATGGGGAAGACTTCACCTAATGTTCACTGCTAGGCTCACAGAGTGATTCAGGAGCGGTGACGAACTCAGGAGAGGTTGAGATTGGTTTTGTTACTAGGATAGAACAATCTAACATGGGACCACCTTTCAGGGAAGGTGGGCTCCTCTTATGTCCTCTATTGCTGGAGGGTACCACTCTCTATATTCTTCTTCATTAGAGGAGGTGAACTTCCCATAGACAAAGTGAGAAGATTAGAGGGAGCAAAGGAGGAAAGGACCACAATAGATACAACCAAAGTGTTAATCATATATATGGGCTTGAAGAAAGGTGAGACATCCAGAATGAATTTCAACAAAGGTGGATCCACCGAAGGAGTGATGAAAACTAGCACCTTTCTAGGAACATGTGCACTCACAACGGAAGCCAAAAGTGATACAAAGCTAGTTTGGACGAAAAAAGAGGGGAGGAGACAAGAGGACATGACAGGAGGTCCTGATATAGGAGTGGTCATCTCCTCTTTTTTCTTCTATGAAGTGGCTTGCTTAGCCAAAAGACCCTTTCACTAGCACTTACGCTCACATGTAAGGTGGTTTCTATGACTCTTCGAAATAGAGGTCGAAGGTTGTGAAGGAATGACAGGCTCTAGTTCAGCCATGGGAGTGTCCTCCATAGTTGTTTTTAGTAGAGGGACAAAATCCTAGACAGGAGTAGGAGGAATAGGTTATGAAATAGCAAGGGGAATTGGCTCCAATACCTCAGCAGTGGGTCTCTTCCCATTCATTTATTTGGGAGTAGGAGCGGTAAGAGGCCACAGAGAAAATTCTCTTCGCGAGTATTTCTTTCTACCATATAAGTAGTGCCAAGGTTTGGGAGACTTGGTAGGGAGATCCAATATCCTAATCTTGGGTCTATGCCAAGTAGGCACCATCAGAATCAGCGGGTAAAAACCAGGCTTACCCATCCAATACTCCTCCCAAGAGAGGGAGGGAGATGAGGTAGCCTATGAAGGAGTAAGTTTCTATTTTCCCTTTTGGGAAGAAGAGACAATTGGTTGCTCAACAACAAGAAGGGTTAGTTTTGGCTGTCCCTTACCCCAATCTTGTACTTTACATAGTTTTTATAAAGTAGGTCCGTTCTTGGAGGAAGTGGACCAACCGAGGTGGGCCAAAAGTGATCCATTGAGTATACCCAATGGGACACCATAGGCTGGTATCCAATATCATGCATCACGTACATGATGCCTTCATGGGAAAACTTAAGACAATTATGAATTACAGAGGTGATGCCATTCATGTGAGCTAGCCAAGGTATACCTAACTTCACCCTGAATAGGTTCGACTCAGGAATGACATTGAAAACTATATCTACATTCCTAGGTCCAACTAGGATGGAAAAAGTTATCGACCCATATGGTTTGAGAGCAAGACCATCATGCATACGGATGATGGATTTTTTTTCATACTCCTCCCTTTGTAGCAATTTTAAGAATGGAGTCTCCTTCATTATGACATTAAATCTACTTGTGGGGTCAACTAAGACCCCTATCACAATGTTTCCATTGAGGCAAGCGGGAATGTAAATTGGAGAAGGTTTGTCATTTGTTGGCACATCTTGCGAAGTGAATGTTATATTCGGTGAACTGATCGCAAGACGGGGAGAAGGAGCAATAGCAACCATGTTAATGTATGCTTTAGGTTGAGAAATAGAATTAGTGGGATTTATAATCATGTTAGCAGAATGCAATGACAACATTTATGTATATATCTACAATTCACTATTAGCTTTGGCCTCTAATTTGTTAATATTCAGTTCACTTCCATCGAGACAAATAGTACCGTCTTTGATGTGATCCTGTATCTCATGACACAGGTGCATGGAATGTTTGATATCATGTCCATTAAATTGATGGTATTGAAAATAAGTATTTGGATCATACCAGTTAGGGTAAGGTTCCCTAATGGCCTTAGGACTTGGCAAGTTAATGATCTTATCCTTCAACAAATTTTTTAGGATGGAAGAATAAGATATTGATAACTTTGTGAACTTTTGGTCGCGTCTATGGCTATTGTTATCCATAATGGCTACTACATTCACAATTTTTTTTCCTTTTCCAGAGATTGATATAATAGAATTCCCTTCAGGATGGGAGTGCGAGGAAGATCCCCCAAACTAAACCACCATCTGTTGATATTCTCGTAAAGCTGCACAAAAATGTGCGAAAGAAGGGTACATCATAAGGGAAAAATTCTATTTCCAAGGCCTTTGTAAGTTTCCTATGAACACCTTCTAGATGTTGGAGTTAGGTAACAAGTATGAGATTTGTGAGAAGAGTGGTTGATATCATGCTATAAAGTTGATAATCTTCTTATTATCCCCTTTTTTACATCGAACAAGGTCATAGGTCATCTTTGGTCCGATGTTGGCTTGGAACTATTGTAAGAACTGGTTCACAAGTTGATCAAACATAAAGATGGAATTGTCGGGCAAGGAAAATTACCACTCGAGCGATGTATCCTTGAGGGATTGAGGGAATAGTTTTTCCATCAATGCATCATGATGGAAAAAGTCTGTACATAAGGCATTAAAGGTGGACACATGTGTCTGTGGGTCCCCTTTACTACCGTATTTTTCAAATTTAGGAATGTCCATCCCTTACGAGAAAGGTGTGTTCAATATTTCTACTAAAAATTGACTATGTTAGAAGAAAGGGTAGAAGATAGGCTAGGAAAAAGTTTGGGAAAGGTTCGCCAACTGGTTCTGCATCTTACCCATATTCTGATTAAGGGTGTTCATAATCGGGTCATTAAAAGATAAAGGACTAGTGGAACCACCACCAGAGCCTCCATCGTGACTACTACCCAATCCACCACCAATGGAATTTCCAACAACATGACCCCGACTGAGCCACCATCACTTCTAAAACCACCACCAAAACCATCTCTTCCAGTGCCATCTCCACTGCCAAAACTGTCACCACCAAAGCCTCCACCAATCATCCCACTAGGTCCTCCACCACCAGAGGTGACAAGAGGGGTGAAGTTAAAACCCAAAGGGATTTTTTTTACTTTAACAGTCTTGGAATTTTTAGAAACAATAGGTATATTGATTGAAGGGACTTTGTCGGCCATGTACATGGATGTAGGAGGCATCGAAACTTCCAACTATGTCTCATGTTCTTTGAAGGAGCTACCTCATATCATGTAGCTATGATTTGAGGGGGTGTATGCTTTAGTCAAACCAGTGAGACTAGCTAGGAGTTCCATGCCCATTTGGTCTTTTCCCACCATATACTTTATTTCATTGATAACCTTAGTGGCCCGAGCTAGCTTTGGGTTTCTTCCCAAGTGATTTTCCAAAGCACTTAACCCTTCGCTCAGACTAGAGACATATTCAAAAGAAATGTGGATGACTTCACACTCATCTATGGATGATGATGTAGGACACATGGGAGGAGTAGGTGTGTGGTCTATTTCATCAAGGAATCTAGACTCACCTTGTGACTTCTACTCGTCTATAGCAAGGCCAATAGTGGAGCTGAAGAAAAGACCAGTAGTGAAATTGGAAGAGACCTTCGTCTTCTCCATTGGAATGTTTCTTAGACTTCTCCTAACAATATGCTCAAAGGTCATATATTGGGTTGTGATACTCATAAAATTTACAACACATAGGGATACAATGAGCAAAGGGTACAAGGGAAAAGCTCAAAACACCAACAAATGAGAAGAGGTTGGTTCATGTTGGGTTCACCAAAAATGTAAGAGAGGGGACCAATCGATGAAAGGCCCTAGGTCACAAAAGGCTGAGAGCAGTAGGTTGTTCTAACTTACCTTATTTTAAGGGATAGTTAGGAAATGAGGGACGAGAATGATGAGGACTGTGGAGTCCTTCGATCATTTTGTAGACCCAAGGTTTGAAAGGATACTAGGCAAGTCAGTTTTTAGGGTTGACTCTATGTATCAGATAGCTCTCTGCTAGAGGAAAAATGTGCAGTTTTGGGGAGATGATGCGATGTGCTAGATATAGGCTCTAGTTTAGCCATGGGAGTGTCCTCCACAACTATTTCTAGTGGAGGGATAGAATCCCGGACGAGAATAGGAGTAATAGGTTATGGAATAGCAAGGGGAATTGGCTGCAATACCTCAACAATAGGCCTCTTCCCATTCACTGCTTTAGGAGTAGGAGTGGTAAGAGGCCATAGAGAAAATTCTCTTCACAAGCCTTTATTTCTACCCAATAAGTAGTACCAATGTCTAGGGGACTCGGTAGGGAGATCCAATATCCTAATCTTAGGTCTATGCCAAGTAAGCACCATCAGACTCAGTGGGTAAAAACTAGGCTTACCCATCCAATACTCCTCCCAAGAGAGGGAAGGAGATGAGATAGCCCAAGAAGGAGCAAGTTTCTCTTTTCCCTTTCAAGAAGAGGATATAGTTGGCTTCTCAACTACAAGAAGGGTTAGTTTAGCTGTCCCTTATCCCTAGTCTTGTACTTTACATAGTTCTTATAAAGTAGGTTCATTCTTGGAGGAAGTGAGTCAATTGAGGTGGGCCAAAAGTGATCCATTGAGTATCCTCCATGGGGCACCATAGGTTGGTATCCAGTATCATTCACCACATGCATGACCCTTTCATGGGAAAATTAAGACACTTATTAATTATAGAGGCAATGCCATTCATGGAAGCTAGCCAAGGCATACCTAGCTTCACCCTCTATAGGTCCGACTAGGGAATGGCATCAAATACTATGTCTACGTTCCTGGGTGCAACTAGGATGAATAGAGTTATCGACCCATATGGTTTGATAGCAAGATCATCATGCGTACGTATGATGGATTTTGTTTTTTCAGACTCCTCCCTTTCGATGGAGTTTTAGAATAGAGTTTCCTCCATGATGACATTCCATCTACTCATAGGGTTGACTAAGACCCCTGTCATAATGTTGTAATTGAGGCGAGCGAGAATGTAAAGTAGAGAAGGTTTGTCATTTGTTGACACATCTTGTGTAGTGAATGTTATATCCGGTGAACCGACCATCATATGGAGAGACGAAGCAATATCAACCATGTTAATGTATGCTTTGGGTTGAGAAACAAAATCAGCGGGATCGATAATCATGTTAGAAAAATGCGATGGAAATAGGTTCATATATATTTGTAATTCATAAATAGTTTTCACCACTGATTTGTTTGTATTCAATTTTCTTCCATTGAGACGAGTAGTACCATCTTCGATGCGATCTTGTATCTCATGATGCAGGTGCATGCAACATTCAGTATCATGTCCATTAGCTTGATGGTATTGAAAATAAGTATTTGCATCATACTAGTTAGGGTAAGGTTCCCTAATGGGCTTGGGACTTGGCAAGGTAACAATCTTATCCTTGAAAAAAATTTGTAGGATGGAAGAATAAGATTCTAATAACTTTGTGAACTTTCTGTAGCATCTGAGGCCATTTTTATCCACAATGGCTACTACATTCACAATGAATTTTTCATTTCCAAAGATTGATATAATAGACTTCCCTTCAGGATGGGAGTGTGAGGAAGATCCCCTGAACTGAACCACCGTCTATTGATATTATTGTAAAGCGGGACACAAATGTTTGGAATAAGGGTACTTCATAAGGGAAAACATCT
This sequence comes from Sequoiadendron giganteum, assembly GCA_007115665.2. Lineage (NCBI taxonomy): Eukaryota > Viridiplantae > Streptophyta > Pinopsida > Cupressales > Cupressaceae > Sequoiadendron > Sequoiadendron giganteum. The sequence continues at coordinate 502,722,327 of CM021108.1, read as the reverse complement.
CTTTCCAAGGTCCTTGTAATTTTCCTATGAACACCTTCTACACATCGGAGTCAGGTAACAGGTACAAGATTTGCGAGAAGAGTGCTTGATATCACGCTATGAAGTTGTTTATCTTCTCATTATTCCCTTGTTTACATCGAACAAGGTCAGAGGAGGTCATATTTGGTCCAATGTTGGATTGGAAATATTGTAAGAACTAGTTCATGAGCTAATCAAATGTAAAGATGGAATTATCAGGAAAGGAACAATACCACTCAAGCACTGTATCCTTGAGGGATCGAGGGAGCAATTTTTCCATCAATACGTCATGATGGAAAAAGTTTGTGCATAAGGCATTAAAGGTAGACACATGTGTCTGTGGGTCCTCTTTGCCATCATATTTCTTGAATTGAGGAATATCCATCCCTTGTGGGAAAGGAGTGTTCAAGATTTCTACCAACAATGGACTATTTCGAAAAAAAGTCTATAAGATAGGTTGGGAAAAAGTTTGGGAAAGGTTTGCCAGCTGGTTCTATATCTTACCCATCTTCTAAAGAAGGGTGTTTAGAATCGGGTCATTAGAAGATAAATGACCAGTGGAACCACCACCAGAGCCACCATTGATTCCACCACCACTAGCATTACCCTCGCAGGAGCTACCACCACTTCCAAAGCCCGCGCCATGATCTCTGTTGGAACAACCTCCACTAGTGCCACCTCCGCTACCAAAAATACCACCACCAAAGCCTCCACCAATCATCTTGCCAAGTCCTCAACAACCGAAGGTGACAAGAGGGGTGAAGTGAAAACCTAGAGGGGTTTTGTTTACTTTGATGATCTTGGAATTTGTAGAAACAATAGGCATATTGATTGAAGGGACCATGTCGGCCATGTACATGGATTTAGGAGGCATCAACACTTCCAACTGTCTCTCATGTTCTTCAAAGGAGCCACCTCATATCATGTGGCTATGATTCGAGGGGGAACATGCTTTAGTCAAACCAGTGATACTAGCTAGGAGTTCCACGCCCATTCGGTCTTTTCCCACCATATAATTTATCTCAATGATAACATTAGCAACCCTAGCCAACATTTTGTTTCTTCCCAAGTGATTTTATAAAGCACTTAACCCTTTTCTCAAACTAGTGACATATTCAGAAGGAATGTGGATGAATTCATGCTCATATATGGATGATGATGTAGGAGACATAGGAGGAGTAGGGATGCAGTCTGTTTCATCAAGGATCCTAGACTCACCCTGTGACACTTGCTCCTATTTAGCAAGGCCAACAAAAGAGTCAAAGAAAAGACCAGTAGTGAAACTAGAAAAGACCTTCATCTTCTCCATCAAAAGGTGTCTCAGACTTCTCCTAAAAATATTCCAAAAGGTCATAGACTGGGTTGTGATACTCATAAACTTCACAACACACAGGGATATGATGAACAGAGGGTACAAGGGAAAAGCTTAGAACACCAACGAATGAGAAGATATTGGTTCATGTTGGGTTCACCAAAAATGTAAGAGAGAGGGAGCAACCACTACAAGGCCCTAGGCCATGAAAGGATGAGAGTAGTAGGATGCCCTAACTTACCTTAGTTTAAGGGATAGTTACGAAATGGGGGATGAGAATGATGAGGAATGTGGAGTTCTTCAATCACTTTACAAACTCGAGGTTTGAAAGGATACTAGGAAAGTCAATTTTTAGGGTCGACTCTATGTCTCAGATAGCTCTTTGCCAAAGGACAAAGTGCGGTTCTGGGGAGACAACATGGCGAGCTAGCATCCATATGGCCAGAAAACTAGGGAGACAAGGTCTAACCTCTAAGAAAGACTAACAACCTAGTCAAGAATTCCTAAAGGTGTAGAATAACATTATGAAATATGAAACATAAAGATGAATGCGATAATATAAATATATTACTACAAGAATAACAAAGATGATCTCACACAATAACGTGTTCGCCAGCTCACTCCAAGATATCTCCACCTACAAATAGAAAAGAGGGAAAATTTTGGGGGTTTGTTTAGGGGTCTGTCTCAGTTAGACCCCCATTTTGGTGTTTCCACCTCCATGCGTAGCCAAGTTTTCCACAATGTAGAAATAAAGCAATAAAGAAGGAAATACTAGCTTATTACACCAAAACACTACAAAACAGTAATGTTCTAACTCAACCAAGTAATAGAGAAGATGAGTGAGGAGCTTACCACCTTTTCCCCAAGTGCTCAAGGCTAATGGGGGAGAAAATGAGAGGAACTCAAGCCTCTGCTGCAATGGAGTTGTCTTGTGCTTGTTGTATTGAAGTGATGGAGTGAGGAGATTATTGCTATAAAGTGTGAAATTCTATAGAAATACTTGAAGTGAATGCTCAAATATTGTGGATGAGTGAATGAATGGTGAAGAAACAACCATATTTGGGTCAGCCAGTCGAAGGGAGAAATTATGATTCAACTTCTAATTGGAAGTGTAACAGCTCTGTAGACTCCAACCGCAAGAATCTGCTACAGATGTACAGTGCATCGCACGAACATCTGCACACTGCACGAGTGTCCCCAATAGAAAATCCTCTACCAAGAATCAAAATGAGTTCCAAGTGTAATGGAAATAGCGGGCTTATGTGGAATTAAGCCTCCAATTTTTCTTTTCTAAAGTGGAGAAGGGTGAAAGGGGAATTTGCATTAGGGGTGCAAATTCTCTCCTATACAACAAGCTATTGGTTGGCTCCTTGAAGGTTTCACCTTCAGGCATTGATAATTGATACGCTCTTGATCCATAGCTTGTTGTGATGACAAAGGGACCCAATTAGTTAGGCTGAAACTTTCCTTTACTATCTTGATCTAGAAGATTCTTTTGATTTTGATTTAGGACAAGATCCCCTACTTGGAAAGACCTATATTTGATCTTCTTATTATAGCTCTATTTTAGTTGGTTTTGATATACTTGTAAATAATTAAGGGCATAAATGTGACACTCATCCAATAATTCTAGCTTAGTTAGCCAAGATACTCTGAATTCCTCATCGGTGATTAGGTTTTGTAGTGACCCTCATAGTGATGGAAGCTTGACCTCAATAGGAAAGATGGCTTCTAATTTGTAGATCAAGCAGAAAGGGGTTGCACTTGTTGGTGTGCAGATACTAGTTCTACAAGCCTAAAGAGTGGGATTTAACTATAGATGCTAGTTATGGCCAACTTCATTGACCATTTTTTATAGGATTTTTAGAATGGTATTGTTTGTGGCCTCAACTTGACTATTTCGCTAGGGGTAATACGAGGTAGAGAATTAGTGTTGGATGTTGAATATTTGACATAGATCTTTCAAATCCTGATTATTTAAGGGTGTTCCATTGTCTAAGATAAGTGTTTGTGGAACATCATAACAGTAGATGAGGTAATTTAGGATAAACTTGGAAATTTTATTCCCTCTTATGTAGGTCATATGAATGGCTTCAACCCACCTGGTAAAGTACTTCATGGTTGTTATGATAAAATTGTGGCCGTTGGACGAGGTTAGAGTGATCTTTCCTATGAGGTAAAGTACCCACTATGCGAGAGGCCAAGGTGTGATCATTGGTGTTAATTCCTAAGTTGGCACATGAATCAGATATCTATGTTGTTGACATTGGACACACTTCTGCACATGTACTGATGGGATTCTCTTTCTATGGTTGGCCGGTAGTACCCCATCCTTAATAGTTTCTTAGCTAAAGTCATACCACTAGAATGGGAACCACATATGCCATCGTGTACTTTTGTTAAAGCGATCAATGCTTCCTCTTGGTTAAGACATAGTAAAGTCCCTTTAGTTCTTTGATGATAAAGGGTATCACCTAGGATCATGAATCAGGATGCCTTTTTGACAAAGGTCTTTTTAAGGTTAGAGGTGATATCGGAGGGGAGGATTCCTCTACTTAGGTAGATGAATATTTCATGGTACCACGGGGATCCAGGACCAACAATGACACATGGAAATTCAGATTTAGGGATTTCAAAAGTTGGTAAGGGAAGTTGTTCTTCCAAGAATTCACATTAGAGGATATTGTTCAACATGTCTAACAATGATCCAATTGTTTTCATAGCGTTTGTTGTTTGGCTGTTCATGCGAGGAATCTACTCAAAACTTATATCAATGAAAACTTCTTTGATATTTTCTACCATCTTCTTATAAGGAGTAAGCTTGTCATCCTTAGTTTGATAGTCATCATTGACTTGGTTCATAACTAGATATGAGTCTCCATAGAATTTCATCTCTTGTATTTTTGAATTGAACTACTATCCTTAAACTTGTGATTAGGGCTTCATACTAAACAATGTTGTTAGTACATGAAAATGATAGCTTGTATGGATTTGGAATGAAATCACCTTGAGGGGTGATAAAGTGAATAACCGCTCCTGAGCCATGTTAGGTGAACAATACATCAGAGTACATTTTCCATTGATAGGTTAGATTGATAAGGAACACTAATTCATTAGGGAATTTAGATATCAATGGGTTCTCTGCATAGATAGATGTGTCTGCTAGTTGGTCTATGATTACTTTTCCATTGATTTCCTTGCACTCCATGTACTCTATGTAAAATTTAGTTAAGATCATCACCCATTTGGCCATTCACCCAATGAGAGTAGCTTTGGATAACAAGTATTTCAATAGGTCGATCTTTGCAATGAGATTTCCTTGATGTGACAATATGTAATGTCTAAAATTTTGTGAAGCAAAAACCACTACTAAGCATGCTTTCTCAATGGATGAATAGTTCATTTCATAGCCTACCAAGGTCCTATTGATGTAGTATATAGCCCTTTCCTTTCCATCTTCATCATGTTATGCTAGAAGGGATCGTAGTCCTGCTTATGTTGCTAAGGTATACATGATCAATGGTTTGTTTGGTATCAGTGACATGAGCACTAGAGGTGTCAATAGATAGTCCTTGATTTGTTGGAAAGCTTTGTCACATTTTTCATCCCACTTGTAAGTTATTCCTTTATGAAGAAGATGTGAGAAAGGGTGGATTTTTTTTGATAGTTGCGCTATGAACCTTCTAATGGACTATAATCTTCCTTGTAACCCTCTCATTTGCTTTAATATTTTTGGTCATTCCATGTCGAGGATTGCATTTAATTTTTCCAAATCAATTTCTATTCCTCTTTCTAAGACGATATAGCCAAGAATTTTCCCTGATGTAACCCCAAAGACACACTTTTTTGGATTCAACCGTACCTTGTACTCTTCAAGTCTATCGAAGATGGGTCTTAAGACTTGTATCTTTTCATTCCTTTTCTTTGATTTTTCCAAAATATCATCCACATAATATTCAACTATTTTTTGGATCATGTCATGAAAGATGAGGATCATTGCTCTTTAATAGGTTGCTCCTACATTCTTTAGCCCAAATGGCATCATGTTCCATCAATATGTTCCCCATGGAAAATTTAATGTAGTTTTGTGTTGATGATCCTTGGCAATTATGATTTGATTATAGCTTGAAAAACCATCCATGAGTGATAGCATTTCATGCCTTGCTATTAATTCCATAATGAGTTTGATGTTAGAAAGAGGGAAATCATCCTTCAGGAATTCCTTGTTTAAGTATTTGAAATCCGTGCATATTTTGATGCCCCCAGTGGGTTTGGAGACTGGTACTAGGTTTGAAACCCACTCAGGAAATTAGTAATCAGATGAATCCAACATCGAGAATATTTTGTAACTCAAGTTTCACCAGAAGTTCTATATGAGGGTGTATTTTCCTTAATTTTTACTTCACTAGTTTAGCTTCAAGATAGGCTGCTAAGTGATGTACCACCACTTCTGAATCAAGCCCTGACATATCTATGTATGACCATGTAAATTTGGTTCTTCATTCCTTTAGGAATGCTGCTAGGTTCTTATGTTCTTCATCTAATAGGGATTTAACATAGAAAGTGATCTTGGGTGCTTCTTATTTTCCCACCTTGACTGGAGTGGCCTTTTTGTGAGAACTGCTAACTTCTCTAGATGCATCACACTAAGGAGAAGATTGAATTCTTCATCCTTAGGATCCTCGGAGAGGTTTTCACCTTCAAATGCATCCTTTATTTTAACTATTTTAGGATTAGAAAATTCCCCAATGTGGTTTTCACTTAAACATCTACATGTTAGTTGGATGCCATCAATTTTGTGACTGAAGGATTCAATCATCTCCCCATGGTATGCCCTTGTGTCTAGCTCTATGTCAAAACCAACTTTGTCATCTTCCCATGATAAATTGGTACAGATTCCCATGAATTCTGAGATTGCTTCATCATTTTTGAATAAGTCTAGAATCAGTGGTCCTCATTGGTCCAAGTCAATGAGTTATGGGCATACTAGGCATAGTTCAGTTGGTTTATTGATCAGAGAAAAGGATGTTATGGATATCATGAACATGGAGGCATTCTCAAATAGGTCAACAACATAGAGGGGAAATTAATCTAAGGTCATATCACATGATGTTGATAAGCAAGAGGAATCCTTAGCTCATTTAGAAAAAGTACCTTTTCCAATAAGGGTGAACTTGCTAGTAGTACAATCTAGTCCAAGATTCTTTAGGTGTTTCTTGAGAATGCTAGGTTCTAGAAAACCATTATCATTCTGTCCTAACTTCTCATTATTTTTATAACCCCAACCCTTCATTAGCTATAAGACTTTATTGTCATATTCCATGGGAAGAATAGGGACATGTTCATCCTGATAGAGGAGTTTAGAGACATACTCCTCATTAACATCTTCTTGGTTCAAATCCCCCCACTTGGTGAAGGTAGTAGTTTCCATCTTGATTATTTCACGCTCTTTGTTGCTAGATGTGGGTTTCCCATGGGATTGAGGAGAAAGAGGTAGCTCTCCTAAGACAAATATATTCTTGATTAGCTTATAGTTTCCAAAACCATCATCCTGGATCACTCTTTTGATTTCAGGAATGTTCTACACAATAGTTGTTTTCATTTCTGATGTCGATGGAAGGGATGATGGGTCAACAAATGTGAAGGATGGTGTAGGCCCTTCATCATTCTTATGTATTTGAGGGATCTTATAAAGCTTGGCCTCAAGGTTCTTTTAGTAATTAAAGGGTTCAATATCTCCATGGATGGTAATTTCTCTACCCTCAAAAGAAAACTTTAGACATTCATGATAGGTCAAGGCTACAAATTTTAGGGCATGGATCCATGATTGGCCAAGCAGGATGTTTTAGGGAAGATCAAGGTATAACACTTGGCATGTAGTTTCTGCAATGATAGGTCCCACATGGATGGGTAGTGCAATGATACCTTGTGATACCTACTCTTGGTCATCATATGCTCTAATGGTAGTACTCTTTGCTTTCTAAATAGTATACTCTTAATAGCCTAGGTTCTTGATTAACCGAAGAGTGCAAATGTTCAAAAAAACACCTCCATCCACTAAGACTCTTTTGACCTCATTCTTATGAATAACAACCTCAAGTTGTAAAGAGTGGTTATGAGATGGTTGCGATGGTAGGTCTTGTTTCGGGAAGGTGATAAGATGATTAGTGATATTCCCTACCATAGTTTGAAACTAATCTATATCAATATCCTCAAGGATGGATGAATTTGACAAAGCTTTCTCTAAGATTTCCCTATGTGTAGGGGATAACCTTAATAGTTTTAAGATTGATATCTATGTGGGGGTCTTCTTAAGCTAATCTAAGAGATTGCACTTGCTAGGATGTGATATTGGAAAATTAGGTTGTGCCCTGGATTGAGATGGGACTCCTTGGATGGTGATTTTTCCATGTCTTGTGGCAACTCCACACTCCCCACTAGGCTCTTTGAAGGTGATGATGATAATGACACTATGACATGAAGTGATGACATTGGAATAGGTATGTTGCACGTTTGTGTAATCCTTAGCTTTTCTGGTGTTATTTCATTTGCTTTGATCTGGCATAGGGTTCTTGTATATCTTAAGATCCTGGTTACCATATGGTACTTCAACAAATATGGTGTCACTCTTTATAAGGTTTTGGATAATATTTTTGAGCCTCATGCAGTTTGTCATTTTGTGTCCCTTGATTTTGTGAAAGTCACAGAGATCATTCTTGTTGTACCAAGATGGTTTTTCCTATGGTTCTTGGTACTTTTCAAAACTGGTCAGTGTTATCAAGTTTGGCTCGACCAACTTCTTCATGATGGTTTTGATAGGTTTCGACAATTGTGTGTACTTGTGTTTTGGATAGTTGTTTTTGTTAGGGGTTTGTCTTTGTTGCATTTTGTTGTTGTTGATATGATTGTTTTGAGGAGGTGTCATTTTTGCACAATTGGTTTAATGGTAGCAACTTGATTGTTGTTTGGTTTGGGAGAACTTAGGATTACCTTATCATCTACCACACCATCATTTATTACGTTCTTGTTTTTAGCCCAAACACGAGGCTTGTCGTTCAAACTAAATGATGGTTGATTGTCTTTGTAAGCTTGAGTATTTCCCTATCAGATTAGAGCTCTCTCGATGTTAATGGCTCTAGGGACAAGCTCAGCATATGAGGTGATTTACTACATTTTTAAGTGGAAGGATAGATCTAGATCCAAATTTTATATGATGATCCCCACTTGTTGTTCATCTAGAAGGGACCACTTGCTCTTACTAGCTCTTTGTCTCCACCATTGCAAGAAATTGGTGAAATGTTCTCCTTTGTTTTTTTTGAGAGTATACAACTCTTCTAGGCCGACGTCCATGTCAAGGTTAAAGGAGAAGTGATCTATGAATTTATCAAAAAAAATTCATACTTGATGGTAGTTGAGAAAACCAATCCATGGCAGGACCTATTAAAATTTGGGAGAAGAGGCACATTAAATATGAATCATTGTAAGCAACCTCCATACACAAGACATTAAACTATTTGACATGGTCTACATGAATTCCTTTCCCTTTGTATTTATCGAATTTATGGTTTTTAAAGTCTGGAGGGAATGGTACCTTTGTGATGTTTTAATCGAATGCATATGGACATGTTTTGTGTATGGGGCTTCTTTGTCTTGCCCATTTGAAGATCTTGCATTTCTTGTGATAATTCCTTAAGTTGCAATGCTAGATAATCTTGTTGGTTTGATGGTGGAACATACATTAAATATTATGGTATGGAAGATGGATTATATGTGGGATTCTAATATGATAAAGTGTTGTATGGTGTATAAGGTGGTGTGGGATTTTGAGAAGGTGATTGAGGTCTTGATGCATATGTTCCTAACGTGTTTGTATTGACGATGTTCTGTTGAGGATTATAGTAGGAACTTTGTTGTTTTTGTTGTTGGGCATATTTTTGAACTAGAAAGGCTTGATGTTGTTGTTGAGCCACAAGGGATGCTTGTTGGGCTTGTTGTTGTTGTTGTGCTACTAAGGCTACTTGATGTTGGGCTTGTTGTAGGGCTTGTTGTTGCTGTTGTGTTGCTAAGGATTATTTTTGGGCTTGCTATTGTTGTTGTTGTTGTTGTCCTGCTAAGGCTTCTTGTTGTTGGTGTTGCTATTGTTGTGTTGGTAAGGCCACTTGTTGTTGTTGTTGTTGTTGCTGTTGTGCTACTAGGGTTGCTTGCTGTTGTTGTTGTTGTTGGACAGCTTGCTGATAAGCTTGTTGTAAAGATAAGGCACATTCTTGTAATGTAGGATTAGGTGGTTGCTGGGACATTTATGATGGATTGTGGGTGTTGAGTTTTGAGTGGGTTGCGAGTTGTTGATGAGAGGTTTGAGGTTCCCTTGGTTCAAAATTCCTTTGAGGATAGTGGATTGAGATGAAGGAATGTAAGTTTTAGGTCCCATTTGATTTTGTAGGGTAAAATGGACCATGGGGAAAATGAGGATGGTTTCATTGGATTTTGTGATGGTAATGACACGCTAGGACCTTAGTCCATTGATTAAAAAAGTTCCCTTGATTGATGTCTTGAGGATTTCCTTGTGCTAGGGATCTGGACAAGGTATTATCTTTGTTGATGGGGTTGGTGACCTAGGGATTGTTTTGATTCAGGTTGATGATGGATGGAATGGATGTGTTTCGTGAAACCAATTATGCATATGAACCAATTGGAGGATCGGATAGAGATGTCCCTATTTGCGTTAGGGGTTTATTTTTCATTATGGTGTTGGAATGCCCTTGTGGGTCAATTTGCGATACTTGGTCCACACTTCCTTGTGGGATGTTGGGCACACTTGTGGTACTTGTGAGGATGGATGAAGATGGGTACCCTCAATATGTTGATTTTGTCCTAGATTCATGAAGTGTAATGGGTTTATGTTGATGCAAGGGATGTTTCAGAATGGTTGAGGTACCAAAGGTTGGTGTCCAGGTAGTTTTTTGAGGTGAAATGGCATTGAGAGTACCCATAAGTGTGTTGATTTCAAATGGAAGAGTTAGACCAAAGTCTTTGCCAAGAATAGTTTCAAGACTAGGAGTGGATATTTGATTTATCCCTAGTGATGGAGTTGTTAAGTCTTGTGTCAAATTTTGAACAAAAAGTGATGGGGAAGTCATAGTAACTTTTTCTAAGGCTTGATGTTCTTGTTTGTACTCCATGATTTCTTCCCTAGTAAGTCTAAATGGGTTGTTCGTAATGTCATCAATCTCATAGGGCCCTGATGGAGATGAGGGTTGTCGTGATGTGGTAGCTTGACTTATTGGATCAAATTCTAAAGGATTGGGATCACTTGAGGTGAATGTGAATTTAGTTTTCTCCATGATTCTCTTGTGTTGTGATCTTGTCTTTACCATAAATTTTAGGTCACCTATGGGAGAGTTTTGTTGAGATTTATAATGTTTGAACTCTTTAGTTGACTCAAATCTAGGTAAAAGGGATGCTCTAAGTATTTTGGGAGAAATGATGATAATGGGAGATGGAAAGGGTGGATGATATGGAAAGTGATAATTGCAAACATTTTGGGACAACACTTTTGACTTAAGTTTGATTATTTTTATGTTTGAATAAAGGATGTTTATGAGCTTGTAAATATTTAGGGTAGACTCATGACCTTCAAGATAAACTAGTTCAAAGATGATAACTTAACTAAGTGCATGGAAAAGGATTCATTTCACGTAAAAAGTATCTAAGTTAGGGGTTGGTTTGATAGATGTTTAAGTCCAAAAGTGTTGGTGTATTCAATTTTTTTGCAAAGTTTGATGAAGTGAAGGTTGAAATTTTATGAAGGACTAGATGAAATGTTTAACCCAATGTTTACCTAGAATGAAAATTTATTTGATAAGATGAAGGTAGTGAGAAATATGATAGACCTCTAAAGTTATCAAATCCTAAAGACTCAATGATTTAGATAGGTTCAAGATCATGAAAGAGACTAGGATTTTGACTATAAAACAATGCATACAAGTCTGGATTGTTCCTTGAAGCACATTTGTAGAAGTTGTATACCAACCTGGTCCTATTTTGGTGAAGTGCTAAAAGGTTTTTTTTTAGAACTTTAGGACTAAGATGCCTATGTTTGAAGTGATGACCTATAGACCTTATCTTTAGGATTTTGATTTTGTGTGAGATCATTTAGAGAAGTCTAAGTCTATAGAAGAAAATAAGATATTTATTGTCACATAGGTGGTGGTAATATGGGCCTTCCAGCCTTAATATTGGTTTGTTCCTCTTCTTCATCTAAAATGTTTGCTGCATTTCTCCACTGAATGGGTGTTTCCTTTGTTTGAAAAGTGAAGCTTCTCAAACCACTAATTATATCAGATTGTTCTCCTTCAATGAGTTCAAAGTTTGGTTGAATGATAGTGGGTGTAAGGTCAGGTTATTCAATGGGAGAGATCAATCTCCAAATGGTCATGTGGGGTTCAATTTGTCAAGTTATCTTGCTTAAGTGAGTTTATTTTTACCACAAACACTTTGTCTGGATTAAGTTCAAACTGCATGTCTATGTCTAAAACATCACAAATTTCACAAAGTCCATTTTGCAAAAATCATGAGGTTGAAGCCATAGTTTCCTATGCTAAATTTGGGAAGTATGGATTGAGATATAAACCAAAATACTTAGAAGTATCAAGAATAAATTCCTAGGACAATCATTAATATCAAGGTTTTGTCAAAGGGTATTGATACTTAAACCAAAGGGTTTGAAATTTTGAAATGAGTTTGTTGATGTTTGTTTGGAGTGTTTTGGAACCAAGAAAAGTATTAAATTAACTCACAATAATTTACCACCTAGGTTTAGAAGATACTAATTGATAAATCCCCACTTGGATTTCTCCAAACACTAAGACAATGCAAACAACTAGATATTTGGTGATACTGGCTCCCCTCCATGACACACACTTCTTAGGACCACCAAATATAAAATCATAAAGATTCAAAGATCTTAAGGATTTTCCTATTTCGACAATGAATAGTAAAATGTAGGGCAGCTTCAGAACGACCATTCCTATGCCAAAAAGCATAAAGGTTTTTGGCTTCTAAACAATTGGTTCATAGTAAGGGCTTTCATTCAAGGTGGCCATACATGTGACAAGATTAGCTCAAGATTATTTCAATCAAGAGGCCTCCCAATCCCTTCCTAAGAAATTATTTTGACATGTCATATGGACACTAAATGTGACACTTGTTGGTGTGATGCATCCACACATGTTGTTTATGACTTTCATCACAAACACATTTTTATATAGTGGTTAAAAAGAGCTTTGCTTTAGCTCGTTGCCACTTGGGTTTTTACCTCCTTTTGAAGTGGGGAGGAAGGCCCTCTAAAGATAAATAAAATCAAGGAAGTACTTTTGTAGTTCGATCTCCCCAATTGCATGATGCAAGGAGAGAGCACACACAACACCTTTTCCCTAAACTAGCATGGGGTTACTTTTAATCCAAATTGAAACATGTGGCTGATTATATAAAATTTTGAAGGAATGCTTTTGATTCTCAAGACCACCGAGTGGCATGAGAGAAGTGCATACGCATTCAACGAAAAATTGTAAATCACAAAACATAAAAAACACTCATTAATTTTAACCTTCAAAGCAAACGTAAGTTTATTTTATGCATCAAATGAAGTGTTAAGTTGTATTGTTCAATTTTAAACCTAAAGTAAAATTATGTGAGGGTTCATTTTAATCCCGTTTGAGCATTCTTTTTAAAACCCAATTGAAAGCTAGTGTTGTCCTAAAACATAAAATGAAAATCATGATAAATGGGTTATAATTGCCCTAAAAGTGTTGAAACACTTGTTACAATTATAAGATTCAAATACAAGAATGATTCTTCACTTTAAATTTTATCATCCAACCTGCAAAATCTAGTTAGCCTAAAAAAAATTAAAGTTAGAGGCATGTTAGTGATTAGATGAAGTAAAAAAAATTAAAACACATGTTGAAAATTGATCACTATTTTTCTCACCAAAGAAGGGTGTCACTATTCACGATAGTGCCACCATAAATCAAATTTGTGTCGCTCTAGTGAAATTTAGCATCACTCTGCAAAAGGATAGTGACGACAATAGTGTCGCTATTTGCAAGCATTGCTATTTGAAAATCCTTGATACCTCTAAAATTATTCAACACCACCATTTATTTTAATCAGTTCCAAGGTATTAATTACACATCACTATTTTTGATGATGATAGTGTCGCTATATGGCAACATCCAACAAAAGCATCACTAAAATTTCCTTGAGCATCGTTGTATCAATTATGCCCTTCCTTGTAATGCCAAAATGTGACCGATGGATTAGTATAGGTCGATTATGCTTGATCCATGAAGAATTGAAGCATAATTAATACACTAATGTCAATCTCAATAGGATCAATGAAATGAAAATTAAACCAAGAATCCATTAAAACCAAGCATACTAAACTATGAAAGCTTTAAAAATTCCTACTCTAATCCATTGAAACTTATCTTATTGGGGGAGTGGTGTTGTGTTGATGAGGAACGGTGACCCTTTCCTAATCCCGTGGATAAATGAGCTTTCTCTAGTCATTTTTTTTGAAGAAAATTGATGGAACAATTGTGAGATGTATATGAAAACATTATTTTAACCTAAATGAACATGATGCAAGCTAATTTAACATGATTTTATGCTAAAATGATCTAAATGTACAAATGCAAAGGAAATCTAAATAGATTTTACACTAAAATATTCAAACACTAATTAACAAATAAGCTAAATGGATGTATTATGTGATCATGGAAGTCATTAATGGAAGCTAAGCTAATTTAAAAGAAATTAAACTAAAAAAGATGCTAAATATGTGTTAAATATGAGTGTGAGTGTGAGTAATTTTAATAACATAAGTTTGATGTGAAAATATGGTTCCCTTTATCTCCAAATAGTGACCTATTTATAGGAGAGAAAATGAGAAATGGAGGGTTGCGATCAAAAAAGTAATCAATAGTCAAGGATGGAAGAGGTTGGAGGAATGGATCATAGATTATCATCAAAAAATGAGAATGAAAGATGATATTTTAATCAAGGGTTAATATTCCTTCAAATAAACACACTTTTGACTTGTACAAGAGGTCACAAGTTAACTTGCACAAGATATTTTGAGTTAACTTGCACATGGAGTAAAGTAAGTTTGTTGAAAAAGAAATATTCCCCTTTTTCAAATGAGTGAGGAAAAAGAGTATTCTTTGGAATATTCTCAAGGGTGAGAGAAAATAGACATTTAGCAAATTAAAACAAAGTTTGATTGTGTAAAATGGGAAGGAATATTCCATGCTTTTGGAGGAATGTGAAAAGGAGGAATATTCCCTTACAAGTGAGGGGAATTAGATTTATTAGTAATTGAATAATTAAAACAATGTTAATTATGCAACTAGGAGAATTAGATGATATTGATTAAATAAAATGATTTAATAAATAGGAGAAAGTTGGAATGATATTCAATTAAATAACTTAGGGTTATTTAATTAAATAAGGAGACTTAAGTATTTAAATTAAATAACTTGATGTATTAATTTAATAAGACAAAATTTTAGCATGGAAAGCGGAGGTGAATCAACCTGATTAAATTGATTAGGTCAATAGATGAAGATGATGCAATTAGTTAAATAGCTAGGATAATTTAATCAATTAAGCTAAAAGAGGATGGGTTTCAAGAGGAAATGGTGTTAGTATACCTGATTTGAGTGCATGATATCATTCAAGAATTTTTTTAGTGTCTACAGTGAGGTGTTGCCATAAATAACCACTTTCTTTGACTCTTAAATATGTAGCTACTAAGTCCCATAGGGCTGGGTTGACTCTTTTTACTAAATCCGGAGTAAGGCAATCTAAGGCCTCATAATACATCAACTTGGTTGTTGCATCATTGATGGTATAATGATCTTGCAATCTAGTATAGGCTCAATGAAACCTATTTTTGAAGGTATTTATTGGTTCTACCATCTCCCTCTTAATGGTTGTGAATTGCATGTATAACTCAGAAGGACTTATTGGGATTATGAATTTTTGTAGAAAATCCTTCTGCAATGCTTCACAATGTGAGATTGATCTCGTAGGAAAATGAATATGCTATTAAAATTCTTCTTCTCCTGATGAGTATGGAAAAATATTACATGCAACATCTTTGTGTTCAATCACCTTGTCCTTGAGGGTTGCCTCAAAGCTTTTTGTGTGCTCTTCTATTGTCTTATAAGGGTCATTGGTGAAGAAATTAGAACATAAACCTTCAATGTTCTTTAGCATTTCATGATAATCGTTTAAGGTCAAAGGTGATGGGTTATTTTCCAACCAAGCCATTGGTGGAGGTGGGGGTGGTAATGGTTCAAGTATAGGAGTCTGATTATGGTCTAAAGATGAATATGAAGAAGTTGATGATGTGGAAGATGGGGAAGGTGGAGTTGGAGGTTGAGTGGGCTTGACAAGTGGTGCTGAAGATGAAATTTATCCTTTCTTGAGTATCCTAGCCTAAAAATCTCCTTTATCAAGTATAAATATAGTTACTTTATAAAATATTTGAGAGAATAACCTAATACACTCTAACTTTATTTAATGGCCGTCTTTCTAGCAATAATATAGTTGATGAGTAATTTAGCACTACACAACATAGATAAAACAAGAATGTTCTATCTCTCTTGAAAGATGAATCTCTTCTGATAAACTTTAGAAAATAACCCAAAGGTCTATAAGGTTAGGTCTTGACAATGCAAAAAAACCTCTATGCTGATGTGATTTATTGGTAATCACAAGGGGTATTTATGGTTACAAGGCTAGAAAATTATGGGATTGTAATGAGGGTTTTATAAAATTTAAAGATAAAGATTAACCTTAACTATAATTTCTAGATTTGAAGCTTGGAAACAATATAACCATCATATATAGTAATTTAAGTGATTATTTCATCTTAAAGCTAACATAGATTTTAAAGAAATAACAAAAGATTCAAAGGTTTTAGAGAGAGTTCCTATTTTTGAAAACTAAGGACAAAAATAATGATGAAAGGTGCTTAAGATAGGCAGAATCCCTAAATAAATCTCTTCTTAACCAAGAATTTTTTATAGTATCATAGAACCAGTGGAATCTCCCATCGTAATCTTCCAATTTTTAGACTATGAAATTCACACATATAGCGTAAACATACATAATTGAAATTTAGTGCATTTAAGAATTAATATTAGAGTAAATTTGTAAATTAATTTACCACAAAAAACTACAAAAAATATGAGCACAAAGTGCATTAGATATCTTAACACTTTATCACCATTACAAATGAATGCAAATTAATAATGCTAAAATTAAAACTGAAAGATAGAATCATGCATACATTTAGAGAACAAAAGGAATTCATCAAAACTTCAATTCCTTCACTTGTATTACTTAAAGAATTCCTTCTACAACAATTCCTCTCTCTCTCTCTCTCTCTCTCTTTGTAAATGAGAGAAAGCTTCTATTTATAGATTTTACAATATGAATCAATGGCTAGGATTAAATTACATTAAATGACCTAGATTTGCTACCTCTTAGGGTTTGAATATATTAAATAAAAAAATAATTCACATGTGAACCTAGGAGAATGTAAAATATTCCTATCCTATTTAATATTCTAGAAATATCCTACAAATCCTCAAAATCTAGGTGCACACACTTTGAGATAACTACTTTTGTCTTATAGCTGGAACTATAGAAATTTATCTACTATTAGAATATTTCTAGCTTCTTTTTCCTTTGCAACATACTTTACAAAATTAACCAAAGATTTATCCAATTTATCATTAGAAGGTAGCCCAAATTTTCTAATTCTAAAAGTTATTTCCTTGTATTCATCCATTAGTTCTGCATGTAGGTCCACACATAATCCCTTTCTCTATGCCATATTTTTTTATTTTTCCAACACTTGAACAGGAAAATCCAAAAAATTGCTTTGTAAATTATTAGCAACTCCATTCTCTATCTTGTTTCTCCAAGCTTGTTTGGCTACCTCAACATCGAGTTCAGTTGCAAAGATTTCAACACCTGTCAATAACTCCAAAACTTCATCAGAGTCATCTATATTATCAGTGATCCTAGCTTCCATCATCTACAAATCAGTTAATGCTTTGGTCAAAATCTCCCATAAAAAATTAATAGCAAACAACCACACCTTAGGATTGTTCAACTATTCCTTCGTCAAAATCTTCTCATGTACTAGAATATCCTTAGACAATCCCTTGATGAAATGCAACTTTGGGCATGTAAAATTGTAGTAACCCAAATATTCCTGGAAATATTCAATCTATTTTTCCACATTCATTTTCAAAGTCAAGAAGTGATTATGCATTTCAACCCCAACATGTACTTGTTGGAATATGTGCCTCAACTTGCTGGCTTGAACCTTTGTAAAGGACTTGAAAAATTCTCTTTTAGTTCATGCCTTTACCTCATTATTGCTGGCAGTTTTCAGAAGTGGCACAATTGCATGGTTTACCTCCTTACCGCAAAGGTCTTTGGTCTGCTTGGTGATTGCATGGTGTTACCGTTATACCGCAAGATATTTCTTCTTGCTTGGCGGTAGCACGGTTTACCTATGTACCACAAGAGTTCTCTAATTATGTAGTGGTAGTGTGGTGGACACCGCCATACCACAAATATCTTTTCACTGGGGAGCGGTAGTGAGGTTACCACCATACTATGAGAGCCTTGTGACTATTTGCCGATAGCGCGGTGATACCACCATATAGCAAGTGCCTGCATACAAAGGTGCGATAGCATAGGGTAGTCTGTCTGATGGTTGTGTGCTGATATTGCCATGCTGTAGGTGTCTCCAAGCTGAGTCATAGTTGTGCGGTGTATACCACCACACCATGAGAGCTTCGCACCTATTGAGTGGTAGCACGGTATACTGCCTTACCTCGGGGGTCTGTTGGATGGTGAGTAGTGGCATGGTAGAAGGAGCCTATGGTGGTGTGGTGTAGTCACCACCACACTATGAGGGTGTTATGTATTGGCTATGGTAGAGAAATGGGCGTTTGTATTTGTTTGGCCAGATGAAGGATGTTGACTTGGCTGACTGAATGACTGTCCTACATGGTTGGTCATGGATGAATGGAAAAGGCAGAATGTGAACAATCGATAGCTAGACTGGTACGACTATTGGAAGATCAATAGATTGGTTGTATAGAGAATCAATCAATCATGGAATTTGCTATATATTCTAACGTATTGGAAGAGTAACGGGTTCGATGATGTGAGAAGGAAAGGATGAGAATGCTGTTATGAAGGAGGAAAATCCATTCTCTTTGTGTGGATCGATTGTGAAACCTCTCTCTATGAATCTGATCTATATACTATGTGAGTATTGTAATAGTGTGAAGGTTGTAATTGACTAAGAGGTTGATTAGAGGTCCATGAGAGATAAGATCTATACTGTATGATGTATGAAAATAATGTAACAATGTGAAGATCGTATAAGGGGTTATGCTGTTCTGTATATGTCTCCAAAATGAAAGAAGATGTAATCTTTGTAAAAGCTTAGTGCCTGAGGTGTATTTGTAAATGCTTTGTTGCATGAATAATACAATGGCGATCTGGGATTTTGGAGTGTGGGGTTTTTTACCCGAAAGGGTTTTCCCCATGTAAATCTATGTGTTCTAATATTCTGTTCCATCTTTCATATTTATTGGTTCTATTTGTTGAATCTATTTATGCAAGTTGTTGAAACTAAATTTACATGTGCTTCTCTCAGAAGGATTAATGTGGGAAATGCATTGTGTTTGATTATGCTTTGTGGCATAGTTGTACATGTCTTTGAGGAAATTTATTGAAATTAAAAGTTACCAAAGGAACTACAGATCTTAGATGCTTATCTGAGATGAAATTTTTTTCCCAACAAGTGGTATCAGTGCTGGTAAAGGGAGGTCAAGGTCTTTCCTGAAACCAACAAGTGGTATCAAAGCCTTCTTTTGGTTGCTGGTTCTAGGTATTTCTTCTATGAATATTTCTTAGTCTATTAGGCTTGAGGAAATCTAGAGGAATCAACTGATGTATTGATCCTTTGGTAAGTGGAAGTCTTGTGGTATTCAAAGACAACACACAGGTTGAAGGATGGTGAAGATGGAGACAATGGAGTTGGTCATGTTGAATTGCTATGATCTATGTCTCCTAGTTGGTAGTGGTATAACCTTGATGTATGAGGTGGATTTCTTTTCTTTGTGGCTACGTAGCTGTAAAGCTTTCATATTGGGTGTCTATGTGAGAGCCTCCCTAGTAATATGGAGAGGCATGGGTTGTTTCTCAGCCATGGAAGAGAGTGCTTATGCTAGGTGGTGCTTCTTGGTGTTGGAAGGCATTGTTTTCTATTAAACTCGAATACATAAAGGCTATGGAGTTAATCAAATTAGATGATTTGAAAGCTTTTGAAATAGCCTATCTCTTTCTCAGATGCATGTGCATCCTATTGATTTTGGAGTTGGCTTGAAATGGGCCTGGAGTTCCTGAATTTCTATTCCTTTTTTTGAGGATGTATTGTACTTGCATGTTTTTATGGTTTTACATGGTCAAGAAAACTTGTTGTTTTGTGGATATGCTGAAGAGCTATTTTCTAGACTCTCGCTTCCTTAGGGTGCTATTGGATGAGATAGTTGCAACTCTACTTGCATGCTTTGTGCATGGTGAGAGAAGGTGCGTTTCTTTCTCTACATAGAAATTTTTGTTATGTGATTAGTCAATCATCATTATATGGTAATGCTTGATTGATTCCTAGACATTGGTGCTTGGTGTGGACATTATTGGCAAATCAAATATGTACTTAATTTGGTTTTACATGGTCAAGAAAACTTGTTGTTTTGTGGATATGTTGAAGAGCTATTTTCTAGACTCTCGCTTCCTCAGGGTGCTATTGGATGAGATAGTTGCAACTCTACTTGCATGCTTTGTGCATGGTGAGAGAAGGTGCGTTTCTTTCTCTGCATAGAAATTTTTGTTATGTGATTAGTCACTCTTCATTATATGGTAATGCTTGATTGATTCCTAGACATTGGTGCTTGGTGTGGACATTATTGGCAAATCAAATCTGTACTTAATTTGGTGTTTTGAGTCAGGGTGTCTACATGTTTGATCTCTTGTGAGGCCTCTTATTGTGAAAGACATTGATGTGATGTGAGTCTTCATGTTTCATTAATTTGATCTACGGTTTGTGCAATGTTTTGGGCTGTCTTTACCCATATGTTTGTAGTGGGATAACCTGGAAGTGGACTATCTATATCCATGTGATTTGATTCAGTGTTTATGCAGACATGTAAGATGGCATTACTTGTGGTCACTTGTGCATTGGTGTGGTTGCTTTGAAGTAAGAGGATGGATGACAAGTGGATTATGGAGTCCTGTAGCATGGCGAATCTCCTTACTTATGAGATCTTGGTTTCACTTGGGATAACTAGCAGTACAGTTATATGTTTGTGGACCTGAATTTTCTTTTTCAGTTTTGGAGATTGTTGGTCATGATGCTCGAAAAGCTTAGTATCACTGTTCAGTGGGAGCTTCAACAATTACTGTTAAATTTTTTGTCTTCTTTAGTTTGTAGATGTTACTGGGAGGAACTCTTTGATCCTGTTGCTGCAGAAGGGTTCTTTCGCATTTGTAGGGACACTATTTGAAGATGGTTAGCATTTTGAAACCATGGAGGACTTGTGTGTTATTTGGATTGAGGTGCTGATGGTGCTTGACAAGTGATGTTGGTTTAGAGCTTGGTTGTTTTATGTCATGGTATACTCTTTCTTTTGGGTTGGAAATTTGAAATTGAGTGTTGCTCTTGAGACTTTGGTTTCTTCACTTGAAGCATGGTATTTCCTAAGAGGGAATGAAAAGGTCATGATTTCATGTAAGTTCCTGATTCTGCAGTTGGATCGTTGACATTGATCTTGGTATATTCTTTATGTTTTGGGTGCATTGATCATTTTCCTGATACTTCAAGATGTTGTTGTGGTGTATTTAGAGTTTGGCATCAGGTGATTATTTGTAGGTGCTCATGGATACATGGAGAATAAGGTGAGGCTAAATTTATCTTGAGATAAGAGAAGTGTATTGAATGGTTACCCTTGTTGACTTTTCTAGCAGAAATTCTAAGGAGCCTACAACTTCATTGAACATGAGTTCAATAAAGACCTATGAGGGGATTTCTCTTGGGTAAGTCATGGTGGCTTGTATATCTTGGAGGAGAATTCTTTTTTCTTATCTCTTCGTCTTCTCGGTAGTGAGGTCTATTCGAGAGGTATTTTTCCATTATATCTTTTAGATGTGTTTTATGCTTTCTTTCATGATATGGATCTTGAATTGCTATTTAATGGTTTCAGAGGATTCATAGTGGAAGATGAAAAGCATGGTTTATCTCCTTGATCTTTTGTGTTATATTATTTATTGATGAGAACAAGTAGGAGATGCTTTATGGGCTGATTTCCTAATATGGGAAATGAATGGTTGGATGTTGTTAAGGCTTTTCCCTTGGGGCTTTGAAGGATATCATACTTGACATGTTTGGCTTTTAGAGGTGTATGTAGGAGGATGTTCTACAAGTATATGTTGTGCATAGTTTCTCTTTAGTCTTGGTTATATTCTTGGAAGTTTGATTTCATTTTACATTGGTTTGAGATTTGGTCGAAGGTGTAGTGATCACTAGTTTGTGGTCATATGTTTTCACTCATGTTTTTGAGTGGCAACTTGGAGGTTCTTTATCTTTTTCTATGTTGGGTGTTGAAGAACTTGGAAGAACTCTAGAAGACTGTTGAGAGAAATGTTTCTTGTAGAAATTTGTTGAAGGTTGTGCATATCATTGTGGAATTCTCCTTGGTACTACATGGTTACATTTTCTATGTGTTGAAATTGGTAGACTTGTTATGCCATTGATATTTTAGATTAGGCATTACCTATGTAGTGGGAGTACCTGGGTGTGTTTGGTCTTCTTTGACTAGTTGGCACATGGTGCTTGTATCTGTGGTCAATCGGTTGGTTGTGCTACTAGCATGAGTTTAATAATGTGGATACCTTGAAGGTATGGATGATTGGATGTACTAGCACTTGTTGTGGGTGCTATTTTCAGTCATGTGGGTTTATCAGTTGGATAAAAGTAGTCTATTTGATTATTGTTTTAGCTGATGTTTTTATCTTCTTTTCTGGAGTGATGGCAGTGTCTTGTTATTGATATCACTAGGATATTTTTATTGTGTTCATTGGACTGGTGCATATTCACCTTGGCTTGTACCTTTCTTCCATAGGTAGCATGCTGGAGGATGATAAGGATTGTTGCCTGAATGATGGACATATTAGATGCTATTGGAGAAGTCTCGGTGGAGCATGAGAGAATGTTTGAGATCTATGTGGTTTCATGGATGACTATCATTGGTTACAATGTTGGACGGTTAGTTGTAGTTGGATACTTGATTTTGTTGTAGATTGTTTGGTAGACTATTATCTGTGGAAAATTGTTGGCTAGGTGTCCTGAATGCTATTAAACAGGGTCTGAATTATGTGCCAATTCGATGGGTCTTGGGGCATATGATCTTTAGTAAGATCAAATTTTGGAGGAAGCTAGTAAGTATTTGTCAAGTGGGAGATTGTTGGAATATGTGCCTCAACTTGCTGGCTTGAACCTTTGTTAAGGACTTGACAAATTCTCTTTCAGTTCATGCCTTTACCTCGTTATCACTGGGAGTTTTCAGAAGTGGCACGGTTGCACAGTTTACCTCCTTACCGTGTAGGTCTTTGGTTTTCTTGGTGGTTGCACTGTGTTACCAATATACCACGAGATCTTTCTTCCTGCTTGGCGGTAGCACGGTTTACCTCTATACCGCAAGAGTTATTTGATCATCTAGCAGCAGTGTGGTGGACACCGCCATACTACAGATATCTTTGCACTGGGAGTAGTAGTGTGGCTACCACCATACTGTGAGAGCCTTGTGATTGTCTAATGGTAGCAAGGGGATACCGCCATACTATGAGTGTCTGCATACAGAGGTGTGGTAGCACGGGGTAGTCCATCTGACGGTTGTGTGCTGATACTATCATGCCATGGGTGTCTCCAAGTTGGGTCATGATTGTGCGGTGTATACCACTGCACTGTGAGGGCTTCATACTTGTTGAGCGGTAGTGCGGTATACCACCTTACCTCGGGGATCTATTAGATGATGAGCGGTGGCATAGTAGAAGGAGCCTACGGTGGTGTGGTGTAGTCACCACCACATCGTGAGGGTGTTATGTCTTGGCTGTGGTAGAGCGGTGGGTGTTTGTATTTTTCTGGCCAGATGAAGGATGTTGAATTGGCTTACTGAATGACTATCCTACGTGGTTGGTCATGGATGAATGGAAAATACAGAATATGAACCATCAATAGTTAGACTAGTGCGACCATTGAAATATCAATAGACTGGTTGTACAAAGAATGAATCAATCATGGAAGTTTCTATACATTGTAATGTACTAGAACAGTAATGGGTTCAATGATGTGAGAAGGAAAGGATGAGAATGCTATTCTGAAGGAGGCAACTCCGTTCTTTGTGTGTGGATCGATTGTGAAACCTATCATTGTGAATCAACTTTGTATATTGTATGAGAGTATTGTAATAGTGCAAAGGTTGTAATTGACTAAGAGGTTGATCAGAGGTCCATGAGAGATAAGATCTATATAGTATGTTGTATGACAATATTGTAACAGTGTGAAGATCGTATAAGGGGTTATGATGTTCTATATGTCTCTAGAATGAAACAACATGTAATCTCTGTAAAGGCTTAATGCCTGAGCTGTATTTGTAACTGTTATGTTGCATGAATAATATAATGATGATCTATGCTTTTGGAGTGTGGGGTTTTTTACCTGAAAGGGTTCTCCCCACATAAATATGTGTGTTCTAATATTCTATTCCATCTTTCATATTTATTGGTTATGTTTGTTGAATCTGTTTATGCAAGTTGTTGAAACTGAATTTACATGTGCTTCTCTCAGAAGGATTAATGTGGGAAATGTACTGTGTCTGATTATGATTTGTGGCATAGTTGTACATGTCTTTGAGGAAATTTAATGAAATTAAAAGTTACCGAAGGCACTACAGATCTTAGATGCTTATCTGAGATGACAAAATTTTCCCAATAGTACTTCTCTATCACCAATGGCAGTTACACAATTAATCCAGTTTGAAATAGACTTAGTCCACTTTCCAATTTGTTCCATTTAATTGACTTCCTCCTTTGATAAAATTGTCAGAGTAGGAGATTTTTTGGCCTCTCATCACCCGTTCCCATCAACTACTGAATAAAAGTCATCAATTCAACCACCTACACTTTTAGCTCTATTTTGGTAGCCTGATCTTTATTCATTTGGCTTATAATATTGGACATGGAACCTTGAAATTCATCTATCTTTTGAGTTTTGGTGGCTGGTCCAATGTTTAGTGATGCAATCTGATACTCAGTAGTGAATATGGTGGTGTCATCCTTTTCTACTACCAGACTGGCAACATGGATTGTATGAAAGCTTGTGTCATCAATTGTAACATGTGAAAACACCTTAACTTTATTCCTTTCCTTGGGATTCTGCCCCACATGGTCCAATATTTCTTCGAGATGAGACTTTGGATCCTTTACCACAGAGGTATTTTCCTTCAATTGTTGCTCTAATAATGTGGGAATTGTAGTCTATTCAATAGAGGATGTAGTGTTGAATTCATTTTGTTGTTCTTCATCTTCCTATTCTTCTTATGGAATTTTATCTTCTGTATCTGAAGCTTTGTCGACCATCTTCTTTCTTTTCTCCTGCTCCTGATCATGCTCCTTTTCCTATTTTTCTTCATGAACTTATTTGTTTCTTGCAAATTAAACATCTACTTGATTTTATTTCTCCTCTTCTTTCTTTTCTTCTTCTTGATGAAGTTCTCTTTCTTGTCCTTAATTTTGTTCTTTAGCGTCCTCCTGTTTTTCTCCTTTAGATGTTTCTTCATCAATCTTCTCATTAAATGTTTTACTGAGCTCTCCTGCCTTTGGGGTTCTTTTTTCATCATCCTCTTATAGCTCCTCATCAGGTTCCACAATCTTTAACCTCTTATCCATATGTTCAAAATAATCTTCTTGTTCAAGCCTAGTGGATTCCTCGCCTATACCTACTACTTCTTTGAGTTTTTCTTTTCCTTTCCTCAACATTTCTTCCCATATTTTATCAAATTTTTCCATCTTAAGTGATTCAGTTAGAGGAGGAGGAGTTGGTAAAGGAGTAGTGAATTGAGACATAAGAATTTTCACTTCAAGAGATAGTAGGTTTTCTAATAACCCTTGAGACATATTCTACAAATAAGCTACAAAATATTCTGGCAAGGTGGTAGGCACAAGAGAAACAATGGGAGCAATAGGTGGCAAGGTAGAGAAGGTGGGTTTTGAGTTTGGAAGGGAAGAAGAATACAAAGAAGAGGAAGTGGATAAGGATGAATCAACCACAATCATTGAAGGGATTTGGGAAGTAGATGGAAGGTGGATTGAGATGTCCATGGTGAGTGGAGAGGATATGGGAGGTGGAAGCAAAGTGAATGCCGATAAAAGTGGTGTAGTGGATGGTGGTAGTGATAGTGAGAGGGGAGGTGATTGGGTTTTGGGATCATCCTTAGGTGGAGATGGTTCCTCCTTTATTGTCTCTATTTTTGGCATAAATGTCATTGCTTTCTTAATTTTCTTTGAGGCCCTTCATCCTTTCACAACCTTTGTTGCATACACCTGAGGTTTTTCTATTGGATGTCTTTTGATGTATCCTTCCTTTTCCTCAATCAGGTAGTAGGTGGAGACTTAACTACTATATTAGAAGATCCTACCTCAAATTCATCCTCAATTTTTCTACCCTCATCACTTTCCAATGTATTCTCTTCCTTCGATTAACCAAAAGTCAACTCAACACCTTGCTGCTCCAATTGGGTAATTTGATCATCAATCCACTTCTTTGTCCTTTGTAAGATTGGATGCATGATCACATAAACATTAGTCAATTCTTCTACCCAATCAATCACTAGCTCTTTGGCTATGGAATTGTATGCTCTTTCATCCAATTGGTTACCATCTTCTTCCACTTGGTCTGGAATAGTAGATATGTCTAGGTTTCTTACAAACCTTAACGACATCCTCATGTATATTCTCTTCTAAATTTAATGATCATCTTCACAATTTTTTGAGAAGTACTTAATATGTAATTTGTAGGAATGTTGTTTGCTAACTTCTTTCTTCAATTTTCCCCATGGGTCTACATTCCCTCACATAGTGTGAAGGAGAAAATCATACTCTTGGATTTCCTTTCTTGAACTTTTTGCACAAATTCCAATAGGGAATGAGTGCAATCCTCTTCCAAGAGTCATGGGATAAGGAAATCCAACTCAGTGTTTGGTTTGCAATAGAAAATTTGATGACCACAACTATTGTGTAAGCTCAAGCAAGAATATTTTTTTGGTTGGGTATTCAACAACCTATATGGAGCTTCTGAAAAACCTTCAATTCTAAATATGTGAACTTGGGAAATCGAATGAACTAGTACTCGAAGTTCTTAACCATCGCCTTGGTGCAATGAGACATCCTATTTTAAAAATACCTCATCAAAGATTTGACAATATACATGATGAAGGCATGTCAATATACATGATGAAGGCATCATTCACCCGCTTGTAACTGTTCTTGATTTTTTCATATTGCAATTTTAGGTAGCAGTCATAAACAATGTGTTTATGTATGGAGCTCCTGGAAAACCTTCAATTCTAAAATATGTGAACTTGGGAAATCGAACGAACTAGTACTCAAAGTTCTTCACCATCACCTTGGTGCAATGAGACAGCGTATTTTTGAACTTCCTCATCAAAGATTTGAGAATATACATGATGAAGGCATCATTCACCCGCTTATAACTCTTCTTGAATTTTTTATATTGCAATTATAGGTAGTAGTCATAAACAATGTGTTGATCTTGTCTAGTCCCCAGATTACCCTTACATGTTAAACCTTTATATGGAAAATTTACTACCAAGATGTAAACAATATAGGATGTCATGTAGAATTCATGACTTTTCTTCATTGTGACAAGCTACACATGGATGTTATCACTTATTATCCTTGCCCAATTGAAAAAAATTGCCCCTTAAAATCTCTTCAATGAAATACCACATCCATTCTTCAAAGAAGGATGAGACTAGAAGGCCCATTACTCTTCTTAATAGTGTTACTAGATCATTAACTTCTTCAACGAAGTCACTCCTATAGATTTTTTTAGGTGGTTTACTCGCACTAGGTCAATGTGTATGTATCCATTTCTTGTTTATCACTTGAGCGCAACAAGTAGGATATTCATTCCATACATTGAGGGCATCCTCCTTCTGACATACTTCCATTTCATCAAACAAGGGTATCACAAAAGTCCATCTAATAGATTTAGGAGTTAAATAGTTAACCACTCATCCATTAACAGTGATTATTCTTCTTGATTCCCGATGATAGAACTCCCGACAAGATCCATGAATGAGTTCAAAGCTGATCAAGGCAAGAGGGAAACCTGTTGTATGAGCAATACCACTCTTTTTGATCTTTGTAGCCATATCATCTCTTGGTTTGAGTAAGACACCTACCCTAAATTCATCAATGTTGACTTGTCCAACGTTAGTATCTAAGAGCTTGTCCCAATTTGACACGATCTTCAAGGTAACCTCTACTCTATAGAACTCATACTTCATTTTTGTTTTTTCCTTTTCGATCTTTGCTATCTTGTCACCCTTCCCTACATTCTTAGTCTTTTCCATAAATGTGCAAGAATGATGCATAATGAATTATTTTGACCAATTGAGAAAGAAAAGTGTTTTTTTAATCGAAAAAAATTATTATAGTCTAAAATCATCAAAATATTCAAAAGAAATTATCAAATTTGTTAGTTTGGAACAATTTATAGTATTTTGTAGGTTTTTATGTTTTATGGGCTAGAGAGTGGCTGAAGCCATGTGGTTGTGAGGATAGAAAATGTGGAAGCCATTGATGGTGATGCCAGTGAAATGAATCCCACAAACAAGTTCCTGCAAGATCGAAACACTTAGTCATTTTATAATTAAAACAATTAGGCACGTGGTGAAATATTAGTCTCAAGATCATTTAAGTCATTACACTTGTAAAATTTATCATTTTGAACCTCACGAAAAAAACTCATGTGGGTTCCATCAATGTGGAAGCCAAAAAATGGCACGGAAGGAGTGGCAATCCGCAAATGGCATCTCACACAAATATCTATGCAATCACATTATGACTTAGTTTTTTAGCTCTAATTCTAATTAAGCACGTGGGAAAGTATAAAAGTTAAGATTATAGTGTTTGAAGTTAATCTTATGACTATTTTAGCTCACACAAAAAATCGACGTGTGAGAACCAAGAGTGTGGAAGACGGGATGGTCTGTGCCAAAAAATGGCATCAAGTGTTTGGATTTTCAAAAGGAGTTTTTTGCAAGGCCTTTAGGGCTTAGTCATTTTTTTTGAATGAATCTCATTTTGGACAAGTGGGGAATTTCAAATTCAAAGTTCACATTTAGATTTTCAATGATGAAGTGTTTGGCCGAGTGCAAGAATGGGTTATGCGGATGCCATGGGGGCAGAGGCCATCACAGTTCATGTCATAAAAATGGCTCGTTAGGTGTGGCATTCCATGAATGGTTTCTTGCAAGGAAGTTTTCATCAAGGTTTCAAAACTTAGTGCAATTTGAGTTTTAGAATTTTTTTTCAATTGTTGGCGAAAGATTGAAGGTCGGGTGCCACAAACAACTGAGCCACTATTTTTGCATGGATGGAGTGGATTTATGTGAAATTTTTTCTGTGTGAGGGTTTATTTGAATGTTTTAACAATTTGAAAAAAATTCCATGAAATTTCTTGCTAAAACAATGACTCACAGTGACCTAAATAGAAAAAATTCCAAGAGAATCTAACCTGGTGGATGCATGGGTTGAAATGGTGAGTCTATCAAAAAATTTGAGATCAAGCAACCTACAATCCTTAGAAATTTTTTTTACGAAAGAGCTCCAATTGAAATACAAAATGACAGGGTGAAAATGACCCTTGAAAAACCACTATTTATAGAGTTTGGGGTATTTATTGTGGGTTGCTTTCTTGAATAACACAAAAACCCGAAATGTGGAAATACGAAGAGTGGGTGCCAAGAATATGCAAGCTAGAATGACGTGGGTGTTGAGTATGTGGAGGTTTCCTGAATGCAAAGACAGTGAATGCATGTTCCATAAGCATTGGCATCAAGACAATGGAATTTTGCAAATAGACTTCCATAAGAAATTTTCTACAAATAGCCAAAAACATTATAGCATCCGCACGATGTCTTTCCACATGAAAATTTCTACAACTTAACTTGAGAAAATGAGACTTAGCCAGATTTTGAAAGCTTTCCATAGACATCAAAATTACAAAGGAAAAATTTAACCAATGGCCAAAAAATGAAGGAAAAAAGAAAAAAAACCAAACGAGCACAAACAAAGCTGGTGCAAAAGAGAAAAAAAGCAAAAGAGGGGGTCCCTTCTTTAAGCACGACGTGTGTGAAAAATGCACAACAGGTTGAAGGAAATTTCCCCACAAATGTTAAGCTATCATCAAGTGTATACGTTTCTTAAAAAATGATTTGATAGATTTGTGGCCTAATTATGTTCATTTGAAGTCTATCCATCTAATGCTACCACCATCCTAGTTTATGAGTAATCATTGATCATTAGGCAATGGTTTTCAAAGATATTCCTAAAAGAATTCCTCCTAACAAGGATCATTATCATGCCATACAACTAGTTCTAGGGAGACAACCACCCAATAGTAGGCCCTATAGGCTACCATATATACAAACTAAGATTAAAAATATTATGGAGGAGATGGTAGAGGCAAGTATTATCAAGCATAACCAAAGTTATTACTCCTCACCCATGGTGATGGTGCATAAGAAGGATGAAACTTGGCACATGTGCTCAAACTATAGAGTGCTCAACATGTACACCATCAAAGTTAAGTTTCCTATTCCACTCAGTGGTGATTTATTATATGAATTGAATGAAGCTATGTATTTTATAAAATTAGATCTTAGATCAAGTTATCACCAAATTCAAATTAAGGAAGAAGATATTTATAAGACAACATTTAGGACCCATGAAGGTCCTTATGAGTTTTTGGTGATGTCATTTGGTCTTACCAATGCACCATCTACATTTAAAAGTTTTATGAACTCCATCTTTAAGAGATTCTTGAGGAGGCTTGTATTAGTGATCTTTGATGATATATGATTTAGAGCAAGACATGGGAAGAACACTTGTAGCAATTAGATTAAGAATTACAAGTTCTTGAAGATCATAAACTCTATGCTAAGCCATATAAGTGTTTTTTGGTCTCAAAAAGGTGGATTACTTGGGATAGATAGTTTTACATGAAGGATTAAAGGTGGATACTACCAAAATTAAGGCTATCATGGAATGGCCAATTCCCAAAACCATTAAGAAATTGAGAGTTTTCTTGGGATTGACTGAATACTATATAATTATTTTGAAAAATTATGGATGTGTAGTAACACCCCTCATACCTTTATTAAATAAGGATTATTTGTATTGGAACAAATCCACTAATGCAACATTTGAGAGATGCTAGCCACTCGATAATTCACCAAGGATTTTAATGTGGAGTGCGTGCTTCAAGAAATTGTATAGGAGCATTTCTCATACTAGAGTATGGGCCAATTTCTTTTGAGATTCATCAATTAAAGGATAATAATCAATTCAAACCTATTTATGATAAGGGAATATAACTGCTATTCATGCACTAAAACAATGGAGGCCTTATCTAATGGGTAGAAAATTCAAGGTTAAGATAGATCATAATAGCCTAAAATATTATTTGGAACAAATATTATCTTCTGAGAAACAAAAAAAATGGGTCACTAAGATGTTGGGATATGACTTTGAGATTGTATGTAAGAAAGGGAAGGAAATTTTTTTGAGCTATGAAGTATGAGAAAGATGAATCTTTATTGTGTGCCATTTCAATATTACAAGGAAATTAGGTAGTAGAAGTCAAAGAAGAGTGGTAGAATGATGTTGCTACAAGTAATCTCATTCAATAGTTACAAAGTGATCCCTTTAGTTCACATATTTTTGTTGGAAGGAAGATAATCTATGGTAAAAATAGAGATTGTATCTCTACAAGAATTCTAAATCTTAAATGTAATATTCTCACATAACTTCACGAGCCTCGAGTTGGTGGTCATTTAGGTTTTTTTAAGATATATCATTGAGTCAAGAAATATTGTTTTGGGAAGGGATAAAAGATTATGTTCAAAAAATATGTATTTGAATGTTTGGTTTTCCAAAGAAATAAAGGGGAGAAAATTAAGAAAATGGGTCTCTTGCAACCCTTAGTTATTCCTAGCTAATTTTGGGAAGAGGTATCTATGAAATTCATCACAAGTCTTCCAAAATCTAAAGGCAATAATATCATAATGGAAACAGTAGATTGCCTCACTAAACATGCACATTTCATTGCATTATCACATCTTTTTACAAAAATTAAAGTGGTAAAATATTTTTTGGAGAATACAAAATAGCTACATGGTAAAATACAAAACAGCTACATGGTAAACCTAAGGTTATTATTAATGAATCTGATACTATGTTTACTAGTCACTTTTGGAAAGATTTATTCTCATGTTTGGATACTTAGCTAGATCATAGTTGTTTATACCACCCTCAATTTTATGGGAAAACTAAGGTTGTTAATAAATGTTTGGAAGGATGTCTACATTGTTTCACTTTAGATAAACTCCCACGTATAGATTTCATTTGATTATTTAAATGCAATTAGTAATCATGATGTCACTATTTAAATTGAAGTTAAATGATTATTTTAATGTTCAAGTTAAATTGAGATTCAAATTGAAATGAAATTGAAATTGAAATTCAATTATCATGATTTGAAATTCATTTATATTAATTTTGGGGTTTGTCATTGCTAATGTGAAATCGAGTGCAAGTGAACGTAGGAACAGGTGAACGTGATTGAAGGCGAGAACAACGATCAGGTAGAGTTGTTTAGCCAATTGATGTTTATGAGTTGATGGAATCTCACACACTCACATAGATAATAATTTAATGTATTTGGTGATTACTGTGTTTGCAAATTTAAAATATAGTTTTATTGATTCTCCCAAAATGCGGAAAAAAATAAATGTTGTTTTAAATGATGATTTCATTAAATTGTGAGAAAATGGATCTTATTTAGATAACTGAACTATATATGTTGATATTTTGTCATTGTTTGAAATATTGATGCTTCCATTTTAAAATGTAATGAAATAGACTTTTATTTCAAAATTTATTAAAATGAAATCAATAAGGTGTTTTAAAATTAATAGTTTTTAATTTTCATTTGAAAATTATGAAAGGATAAAAGATTTAGAATTTGAAAAAAAAAGAGACAAAATCTTAAAATAGAGTTATTGGAAACAATTAGAAAAAAAACTTACGTACGTAATTAAAACTTGGCATTCAATGAAACTTCAGTTAACAAGCTGAAGAAAAATATCTTCAATTAATCAAGAAGCAATAAAAAATTGGAGACTTTGAGTTTGAATTTTGAAATGGAAATCAATGAATATTGTGTGGATCTCATTTGTTTTGATAACAAAAACAATGCATGAAAAGAAGAATGATATATACAGAAGAATTTTGAAATTGAGGACACAGAAAAAAATCACACAGGAAAGAAATTTCAGTTTTTATTATGTACAAAGAAATTCGGAGATCATAGGATTTTGTTTCCTTATTGAATTTAGGAAAGGAGGTAGACTGTTGTAGAGAAGGTATGCACCCCAATCTCCACCCCTCCACACAGCTTAAGGGACTAGCTTCCTTTTTCGCTCCTCACAGTCCACGTACTTGGAAGGAGGAAAGAAGAGAAGGCCCAACTTGTTGGGAGGTGCGCAGGGATCTCAAGATCGACAGCTACGCAACCCTCACATCTCATGCATCCATCCATAGGATCACCATTCACTTTATACATAGCCACAAGAGAAAGGTGTGGCTAGCTAAGAAGCATGCACAGGTGAGAGGGAGGAGAGATAGGGATCCACATAGCAAGTAGGGTCTAATACCCATGCACAGGGAGAAAGGTAGGGATGCGACCAAGAGATCCTCACACCTCACATTCTACACAAAAGCCCTCATCCTCCATTCTCCATACACGGCAAAGGGACATGGCTCCCATTCCTCTCCACACACTTAGAAAGGTATAGGCGTGGCCTCTGCAAGGAGTAAATGTGCAGGAACCAACAGGTGAATGGGGCAGCTAGCCTCACCAAAGAGGTGTGCAGTAGAGGTAAGCCACATGGAAGAAGAGATGGCAGGGTGCGCCCAGGATAGGGAGGTGATAGGAGGAAAAGGGAAGGAGCAGGGAGGTTATAGGAAGGGAAAGACAGGTAAAAAGGAAGACTTAGGGAGCAGCTAGAAAAAGATAAGGAAGTAGAAACAGCAGTAGGAGAAGTGAAGAGAGGATAAGTGCAACTAGGAAGAAGGGAGATAGGGGTAAGAATAGTGAGAGGCTAAGACACAAGTAAGAACAACAATTTGACTTAAACAAACACAAGCAACAAAATATAGAGGAATTTCACAAAATTCAATATCCATAATTTAAAGTAGGATCTTGAATAATTTAAACGGATTATTAATAGATTGAAATGGAATGCAATGTTATTTATTCATAGATCTTGAAAACTATTAAAATAATTTTCTGTTATTTCAAATTCTGTTAAACCTTTAAATATCAAACTGTGAATATTTTTATTCAATTTCCAGAATTCTATTGAAATTAGAAACCGAAAATTCTAGGAAGAAATTTGGTTTGAAAAACATTGAAAAACAACCGATTAAATCTAGAAAGAGATGCAAAACTAGAAAACATCATTTACATTTGGATTTTTAAAAGATCTTAAATAGAAAATGATTATTTTATTCCAATTTAAAAGCACTTTAAAAAAAGATTCAAGACAAAACTCAAAATAGAAATAAAAATGAGTTTGTTTAAATCTGTTTGAATAATTATTTATTTATTTTGTGAAATTATGTTAAACAGAAAATAAACCGTTTAAATTTAGATACGATTTACTTAGAAACAACAAGAATGAACTTGAAATAGTGTTAAATAGATGAGTACAAATGAATGAACGTGTGCTCTTGTGTGAGTGTTTTTATATGTATTTAATTGCATACTGGAGATACACCTTCCTTAATTTTGATTATTAAAAATTACTCAATTTAAGTATTAATTTTTTGTCTTTTACGGATTTAAACAATGAAAAGAAACATCTTTTTAAACTGTTTTCGTTTCAAACAAGTTTTCATTTTGTTGTTTTCAAAAGATTGTGTTTGACTATTTAGACCATGCATGATTGATAGATGACTCTGCATGTTATATTTTTGGGAAAATTACCTTTCGGGACGGGTGTCGAATATGGGTAAATAGAGAGTGTAGTTTTTCTTTTCGAAAACTACTTTATTTGTCGTGCATGACATTTTACTTGGCCAAGTAACTTAAGGAGCATTGAAATAGATGGAATTATTGAACTCTCTACCATATCCTAGTATTGAACTTGCTTATTTCTTAAATGAATTAGAAAAATGAAAATGCTGGTGGTTTTACAAGTTATACTAGGCACGCACTAGATTCCATCTTGCTCGTAGACTGTTTCTTACTAAGTGATTCGTGCAAGGTCGGATATTTCTTGATTGACTAAGGAATTTCAGGGAAGCGTAAGCTTTGAGGTTGGGCGGAAAAGCACCTGATCCTTGTTCTCGTCTTCTTATTTGAAGATTTACTTTTGGATGGAAGATCAACAGATGGCGTTTTATTTTATGATTTATGTATTCTTTATTATGTATGGAAGAGCTTAAGGTGACTGAATTCCTAAGTCTCGATTTGTAACTGATATTATTATCATCTACTGTATTTAGCATCGAAATTGTGTAATATGACACTTGTATGTATTCATACTGGATTCGTATATGAATTTATCTTATCGACTTTATGTCGTTGTTTTGTAATCGACTGGTTTATTAAATGTCTAAATGAATGGGATGACGACTATATTTTGAATATAATTGATGTTATTTAAAGTATTTTTCGAAGTTTTGAATTTAAGATTGTCATACTTTACATTTGGTATCAGAGCAACCAGGTTCTCCACTGCAACCTATGAGCTCATTACACAACAATGTGTAAACCTTATAAGAAAATAAAGGTTGAAAAGTTCTTGTGCCAGATCAGCAAGAGAAAAGAACTTAAGAAAGTGAAAAAGGAAGATGTAAGTCTTAGTAACTTGGGTAAATTGGGGCTAGTTAAGGATTTGTCCCTGGAATCAAAATTCCTAAACCATCAACTTATGATAAAACCTAGGATTGCAGAAGATTATGAAATCAGGGTATGTAGGAAGGTTAGGAAGAATAACCTGTACATACATGACTGTAAGAAAAAGAGAATGAGTAGGAATAAGATAAATTGAACTGTAGAAACCTACAATTGAGAGAGAGTCAGGAACTCTTGGATTAGTGTAATCACTATGAATTTATGTATGCAAGTCAGAATATATTAGATTGTTCAAGAAGGATATGAATGAATGATGTATCCTCAAAGATTGGGGAACTCATGACTTAAAATTTTGGATGAAAATAAAGGATTTTGTTAGAAAGAAGTTAGAATCGAGGAATTTACAAAAGACCAGAGCAATAAGAAGAAACAATCAATGACATGAGAAAGGTTCCTTCAACTGAAATCAATGAGGTTATTGAAGTTTTTGGAATCAAACAACTTATGAATAATGGTCCCAAAAGGGAAAAAGGAATGCAACATAGCTTTATTTTTTAGGACCCTAGAAGTTGCAAGGAAAGCAACACTTTGAGTTAAAAATTACATCAACAAAAGAGGTTAGTAAGTATGGAAAAAAAAAAAAAAAGGTAGAAAGAAGATGGAAGATTATTAGTTGCTGATTATTCATTGGATATCCTACTGAATGATCCAATATGTTGAATCTGTGAGATAAAGAAAATAATGAAAAATATAACTTTGAGAAAAGTGTAAATAAGGTATGCCATGAGATAAAAGAGAACAACAAAAAGTCAACAAGAAGGAATGACAAACCTTTTTCAAGGAAGCAAGTAAATTACTAGAAAGTTCAACGTAAGAAGAACAAAAGTTGTGGAAACACTAAGTGGGTGGAAGAAAGAGAGTGATTGACTCAAGCTAAGTACCCCACCCAACAAAGCTTGGTTATGACTTCTAAGTTGCAAGTCATAAGGACAATTAAGTCATACATTTTATGACCACAAGGGGAAAAAGACAAAAGGAAAGGTTAAGAAATATGATATGTATACCTTATGATTATTTGATCTAAAGATCAATGATATTATTATTAATGTCATAGAAAATGATAGGAAAATAACTTGTTCATGATAAGGAAGATCACTGTCTATGGGATTGGAAAGGAAGGATCTAAGAGACTCGTGATTGGAAGAAAGTGTCTCGTTACTCCTATATACTTTATAAAGAGAATTTAATAATGATGTTATTTGATATGAAATATATCCATGTCATGAAACAACTTGACTTTGAATCTCACTGTGCTAAGAAACCTATGGATGAGAAAAAGGTTGGCTATTTAAGCCATTGAGATGGAGTGTAAAATAAAGTAAGATGTGATGTTAGGTGAACCACACCCAAATCTCTTTTTGAGAATGATTAAATCACTTAATCACTACCTTAATTTTTAATGGAACCTTGTGTTAAAGATAACCTATGTGGGACAAGAAGTTTATTTAATAAACAAAAATATCTAATGATGAGACTAAAACCTATTAAGTTGGATTACATATTGGATTATTCTTTATATACCTATAAGTAGGAATTAAACTTGAATGAGTTGTACATTGGGTCTTGGCTAGCCATATAAAGTGGAGAAATCTATAAGCAATCAGACTAGTCAACAATTAAGGATTTCATCCTAAGAATTGGAAGGGAATATTGGGTTAAGATTTTCCCATGCGATTGGATATCATTAGATTTAATGAAACCTTACAAAGATAGAAGCATAGGAGAGATGCCTAGTAAGATAAAGGAAGTCATATTATTGATAAGACTTTATTTTAAGTAGCTCTTATATTACAAGAGAAACACTTTCAAAAGGAAGCATCTATTGTCATGACAGAATATCATGGAATTTTCACTTAGCAAGAAATGCTGAAAAAGCTTATGAAGAAGAACATCATAATTGTTACTTGTGCTCAAAATGGATTTATTGAAGTTGAGACTCTCCTATACAATTAAGAAATCATGGAGTTGAAATTTTATGCTTGATGATTAGATATGTATTTGTTATTATCTGGAGATCAATGTGATTGAACGAGGATTAATATTCAAAAATTAGTACCAGATTAAATCAGGAAATTAGATTGAGTTAAAGGATGAATTGCATTTTTGAAAAAAAGAAAAAGAAAAAGAATATCCAAGGCATGGATGTCTTGAGATAAATGGAAATTACCTCTGTAAAACCTATAACCATTTACATGAAGGTTAATAATGGTGTAAGATCAAAATAGGTTATCACTTTGTCAAAGGATAGACTATTGTTGGATATAAAAGAACCTATGTGTCCAAAATTTGAAAGATTAAAAAATGGAACGAGGAAAATAATGTCAAAGTTAGAACATCGGATTGACAAAGAGAATTGTCAGATAAGGATCCACTATCATCCAGAAGAAGATAGAGTAACAAGTTGCACAAAATGTAGCAAGGAATATCTAGTATGCCAGGAAATGAAGACCATAAGTCCTCATTGGTAGGACATGTAACTCTCTTGAGATTCTAGAAGGAAAATGATAGAACACAAGACAAAATGATCTGTCTTTGATTAGTAGGATTAACATAATGTTCTAGTGGATAGACTCATCAAAAAAACCAATAGTTCTGGGAAACTCGACTTAGTTTAGCAAATGATGATAGGGTTGTGAAAAAAAAAAAACCAAAATCATACCATGAGACATTCATTTGAATAAATGTGCTTTATATTATTTTAATCAAATAAGTAAATGGTGGATTAAATCTTGAATGAATTGTAACTCTAAAATTGACGTTTGAACTATTTTATGGAAGAAAGGAAACTCTAATAAAACTAAAAAGGCTTAGATATAATCATGGACTTGATAAAATGTCAAAAAGGAAATAATAGATAGAAGTGATCAATTAAACTTAATTGATAACGAAGCTTAAGTGTGGAGCAGTATTAAAATTGATAAGTTTCTAGGAGCAAGGTTATGCTCGAGATAGACAAGTAATTAAGGTAAAGTACTTTATGGTAGGATACTGAATGTGTAAGTGGCGGATGGACTCAGGTTATCAGTTGTCTAATAGTGTAATTCAAAGGAAAGGATTGGACCCACGATGTAGTGTACAATACATCGACATTCCTCTTCCATTTGGGTTATACTAAGGATAAATGCATGAACCAATTAATTTTGATCACTAAGTATAGTTATTATTATGTATTGGATGTATTTATAGAATAAAGCTCTTGGGAGAGTAAGTATGTGTGAAGCATATGAAATTTCCCTATGTGATAGTAAGGACACTTGAAGAAAATATAGAAAGGACAAGATTAATATATAGGATGACTGCTTTGTAAATCTTACGTAATTTGGGAAATCATCAAAGTTGGCTTTGAGATTGGTGGGACCCTTTGATGTACTGGAAGTCATTAATCCAGTTATTGATAGACTAGTGTTAACAGAGATAGTACTCAGTACAAGGTCTAGTGGGACCAGTATACTGAGGATAGTGCTAATTGGGAGGATTCTGAGATGATAGATCGTCATTTTCCTCATTTGCTTTCATAGATTAGCATTTGTTTTATGCGGAGATACTTGATACTATGGTTTTTTATTCACATGTCGTGAACTTTGATAGTGTGGATGCTACTATTATTGTTTATGCTTATGTTTTACCTATTGAGATACTATGTTTACTTAGGGAGATAATATGTTTTATTGATGATGATGTTAGCTTATTGAATGGTTAACAAGACATCGAGACGATGTCTTTTCCAAGAGGGGAAGGATGTCACCTATAGATTTCATTTGATTATTTAAATGCAATTAGTAATCATGATGTCGCTATTTAAATTGAAGTTAAATGATTATTTTAATGAAATTTAAATTGAAATGAAATTATCATGATTTGAAATGCATTTATATTAATTTCGGGGTTTGTCATTGCTAATGTGAAATTGAGTGCACATGAACGCAGGAACAGGTGAACGTGATTGAAGGTGAGAACAACAATCAGGTAGAGTTGTTTAGCTGATTGAAATTTATGAGTTGATGGAATCTCACACACACACATAGATAATAATTTAATGTATTTGGTGATTATTGTGTTTGCAAATTTAAAATATAGTTTTATTGATTTTCCCAAAATGCAGAAAAAATAAATATATATATATATATATGTTGTTTTAAATGATGATTTCATTAAATTGTGAGAAAATGGATCTTATTTAGATAACTGAATTATATATGTTGATATTTTATCATTGTTTGAAATATTGATGCTTGCGTTTTAAAATGTAATGAAATCAATAAGGTGTTATAAAATTAATAGTTTTTAATTTTCATTTGAAAATTATGAAAGGAGAAAAGATTTAGAATTTGAAAAAAAAAGAAACAAAATCCTAAAATAGAGTTATTGGAAACAATTAGAAAAAAAACTCATATACACAATTAAAACTTGGCATTTAATGAAACTTCAGTTAACAAACTGAAGAAAAATATCTTCAATTAATCAAGAAGCAATAAAAAATTGGAGACTTTGAGTTTGAATTTTGAACTAGAGATCAATGAATATTGTGTGGATCTCATTTGTTTTGATAACAAAAACAATGCATGAAAAGAAGAATGATATATATAGAAGAATTTTGAAATTGAGGACACAGAAAAAAATACAGAGGAAAGAAATTTCAGTTTTTATTATGCACAAAGAAATTCAGAGATCATAGGATTTTGTTACCTAATTGAATTTAGGAAAGGAGGCAGACTGTTGTAGAGAAGGTACACACCCCAATCTCCACCCCTCCACACAACTTAAGGGACTGGCTTCCTTTTCCACTCCTGACAGTCCACATACTTAGAAGGAGGAAAGAAGAGAAGGCATGACCTGTTGGGAGGTGCGCAGGGATCTCAATATCAATAGCTACGCAACCCTCACATCTCACACGTCCATCCACAGGATCACCATTCACTTTATACAAAGCAACAAGAGAAAGGTGCGGCCAACTAAGAAGCATGCATAGGTGAGAGGAGGAGAGACAGGGATCCACACAACAAGCAAGGTCTAATACCCACGCACAGGGAGAAAGGCAGGGATGTGGCCAAGAGATCCTCACACCTCACATTCTACACAACAACCCTCATCCTCCATCCTCCATACGCGGGCAAGGGATAGGGCTCCCATTCCTCTCCACGCACTCAAAAAGGTATAGGTGCGGCCTCTGTAAGGAGTAAATGCATAGGAACCAATAGGTGAATGGGGCAGCTAGCCTCACCAAAGAGGTGTGCAGTAGAGGTAAGCCACATGGAAGAAGAGAGGGTAGGGTGCACCCAGGATAGGGAGGTGATAGGAGGAAAAGAGAAGGAGCAGGGAGGTTATAGGAAGGGAAAGACAGGTAAAAAGGAAGACTTAGGGGCAGCTATAAAAAGATAAGGAAGTAGAAACAACAATAGGAGAAGTGAAGAGAGGATAGGTGCAGCCAGGAAGAAGGGAGACAGGGGTAAGAACATTAAGAGGCTAAGACACAAGTAAGAACAACAATCTGATTTCAACAAACACAAGCAACAAAATACAGAGGAATTTCACAAAATTCAATTTCCATAATTTAAAGAGGTAGGATCTTGAATAATATAAATGGATTATTAATAGATTGAAATGGAATGCAATGTTATTTATTCGTAGATCTTGAAAACTATTAAAAGAATTTTCTTTTATTTCAAATTCTGTTGAACCTTTAAATATCAAACTGTGAATATTTTATTCAATTTCCAGAATTCTATTGAAATTAGAAACCGAAAATTCTAGGAAGAAATTTGGTTTGAAAAACATTGAAAAAAAACCGATTAAATCTAGGAAGAGATGCAAAACCAGAAAACATCATTTACATTTGGATTTTTAAAAGATCTTAAATAGAAAATGATCATTTTATTCTGATTTAAAAGCACTTTAAAAAAAATGTTCAAGACAAAACTCAAAACAATCAAAATAGAAATAAAAATGAGTTTATTTAAATTTTTTTGAATAATTATTTATTTATTTTGTGAAATTATGTTAAACAGAAAATAAACCGTTTAAATTTAGATATGATTTACTTAGAAACAACAAGAACGAACTTGAAACGGTGTTAAATAGATGAGTACAAATGAATGAATGTGTACTCTTGTGTGAGTGTTTTTATATGTATTTAATTGCATACTGGAGATACACCTTCCTTAATTTTGATTATTAAAAATTACTCAATTTAAGTATTAATTTTTTGTCTTTTATGGATTTAAACAATGAAAAGAAATGACTTTTTAAACTGTTTTCGCTTCAAACAAGTTTTCAGTTTATTGTTTTCAAAAGATTGTGTTTGAATATTTAGACTATGCATGATTGATAGATGACTCTACATGTTATGTTTTTGGGAAAGTTACCTTCCTGGATGGTTGCCGAATATGGGTAAATAGAGAGTGTAGTTTTGCTTTTCCAAAACTGCTTTATTTTTCGTGCATGACATTTTACTTGGCCAAGTAGCTTAAGGACCATTGAAATAGATGGAATTATTGAACTCTCTACCATATCCTAGTATCGAACTTGCTTATTTCTTAAATGAATTAGAAAAATGAAAATGCTTGTGGTTTTACTAGTTATACTAGGCAGGCACTAGATTTCATCTTGCTCATAAACTGCTTCTTGATAAGCGATTTGTGTAGGGTCAGGTATTTCTTGATTGACTAAGGAATTCTGGGGAAACGCAAGCTTCAAGGTTGGCCAAAAAAAGCGCCCGATCCTTGTTCTCGTCATTTTATTTGAAGATTTCCTTTTGGATGGAAGATAAACAGATGGCATTTTCTTTTGTGATTTATGTATTCTTTATTATGTATGGAAGAGCTTAAGGTGACTGAATGCCTAAGTCTCGATTTGTAACTGATATTATTATCATCTACTGTATTTAGCATCGAAATTGTGTAATATGACACTTGTATGTATTCATACTGGATTCGTATATGAATTTATCTTATCGACTTTATGTCATTGTTTTGTAATTGACTGGTTTATTAAATGTCTAAATGAATGGGATGACAACTATATTTTGAATATAATTGATGTCATTTAAAGTATTTGTCAAAGTTTTGAATTTAAGATTTTGGTACTTTACATAAACATCTCAATGGGTAGATTGGCTACCACTAGCAAAATGGTGGTATAACAATTCCTTTCATATTTCATCAAACATGTCTCCATTTATGGCACTATATTGATGTCATCCTTCTTCAATAACATCATCATTAAAGGTGTCACAAAGAGTTTATGTAGTGGAGGACCACTTTCTTCATCAACAACAGGTACTCTTAGGACTTAAGGATAATCTAGTGTAGGAAAAAATCAAATGAAGTAGAAATTGGACCAACATCGTAGTGTAATAAGTTTTAAGTTTGGTGATTGGGTCTTCTTAAGATTGGAGCCTTACAAGAAAATTCCACTGAAGAAATAAAAAAAAGAAAAATTTGTCTCCAAAATATTATGGCCCATACCAAATCATGCAAAAGATTGGTAGTATCACCTACAAGTTGGAATTTCCACCAACAATAAATATACATTCTTGTTTTTCATGTTTCTTATTTGAAGAATGGAATTTGGCATAATGTACCTACTCAATCATTATTACCAAAGCTCAATGAAGAAGTTAGAATTATATTGGAGCCAAAGTTCATTCATCAAACACACACAAAGAATCTAAGGACTAGAACACTCACTGTATATCTCATTGAATGGAAGAATTTACTAGTTGAAGATACCACATGGGAGGATGAGGAGTTAATTAAAAAGTATCAACACTTGATTAGAATTGAGGAAAATGATTCTCTAAAGAAGGGGCATGCTATTCCCTTAATATTAGTGTATATAGAGATGAATAGTCAACTTGTAGCTATCTTAACTAAAGAAAGGGCATGTTGTGCCCTTAATATTAGTTTATATAGGGTTATGAATAGTCAACTTGCAGCTATCTTAAATCATAATTTTAAGTCATATTATCATTATTACATTATTATTTAGTTAATTAGGTTGGAATAAGGCTTATATAGGGCTATTTGAGTCAAC
Organism: Sequoiadendron giganteum; assembly: GCA_007115665.2. NCBI lineage: Eukaryota > Viridiplantae > Streptophyta > Pinopsida > Cupressales > Cupressaceae > Sequoiadendron > Sequoiadendron giganteum. The sequence continues at coordinate 502,678,519 of CM021108.1, read as the reverse complement.
CTAGGTGATATCCTAGGTATAAATATAAGGTATATATAGGAGGTAGTGAGTCTTGTTTCATCATCATATTGTGAATCTTGTTTCATCATCATATTCTTAGTTATTATCAAGTATTTGTAGAATATTTTATATCATATTCTTATATTATGTAATTTATTTCATTACAGTTGTATAGAAACAATTTTTTATCACTAGGAAGGGTATATTACCTAGCTAGATTACACACCTCACACTTTGAACCTGATGTTTCTCCCACATCTCTTACTCATTCAAATGGATTTAAAAAATTATGGTATGAGTCATTTTTCCATATTAACTACTGTTACCTTGAGTAGATTAGATAATAGGGTATTGTCACAGTGTTTCCTATAGTGGAATTATATAAGTTTATTTATGAGGATTGTACCCATGGGAAGAATCCTAAAAGTAAATTTGAAAAAGTAAAATAATGGAGGGACACATATGTTTTGGAGCTTCTTCATAGTGATGTATTGGGGGACTTTCCCCATCTATATTTTAGTAAGACTAGATATGTTATCACATTCAAAATATGACATCTCTAGGTACACATGGGTCTACTTCCTTAAAAAAAATATGAAGTCTTCAAAAACTTTCAAGACCTCATGGCTCTTGAGCTGAAAAATAGTCAAGGATAATCATCAAGATTAATCAGATAGATAATAAAGGTGAGTCTATTAATAATAGGTTTGATTAGTTTTGTATATTAGAGGGGATAGACTTGTAGGGCACAATTTTTTATACTCCCCAATAGAATGGTGTTGATGAGTTAAAGAAAAAATTCTTAAAAGAGATGGATAACTTTATGATACACTCCAATGACCTTACACCACAATACTAGGTTGAAGTAATCAATTGTTCTTGTTACATTCAAAATAGGGTTCCTCACAAAGCCTTGAAGGGTGATATCCCTTTAAATCTTGGACGGGTAGGAAACCATCAACTAAGAACTTTAGGGTCTTAAGATCTTTAGCCATGGCACATATAGTATAACATTGGAAGGAAACATAACCAAAAATCTAAACTTTATATATTTTTATGATATCCATATGTTGTGAAAGGTTATCACATACTCTACCCTACCACACATGAATTTCTCATTGAGATGAGTGTTAAGTTTTAGTATGGTTTTATCAAATCTACACTTAAAATTTATAGTTCTATTGTATACTTAATGGGTCTTTGATGATTCTTCTAATGAATAAGATCATCCACAACAAATTATTGAGGTAGTAACTTCTTATTCTTTCAGTTCTAGTAGTAAGGATAGTGATGGGGAGTCACCTTCATCTACTTCTACATATTACTTGGAGGATGATTCCATTACCTAACTCATCCATGTCTCACCCTTTTTCGTTTAGATAGACACTTGATAGTGCAAGTACTTAGGTAAAAAATCCAACAAATAATAGACATACATGGTTAGAATATTAGAGTGGGGCACATGCTTACTTTTCCTTTGCCTGTAATCCATAGAAATTTATATATTTTGATGTGTCTCAATGATTTCCTTCTAGGTAGATGCATGGAATACATCTCCCAATTGAATCTTGTGAATCGGTGAAATCTTGACGAGGTCCACATTTCCTTCTTGCATGGGAAACTATAGAAACTATGTAGACACAATAGGTTGGAATTTTAATTGCATATTTAAAAAATTATATAGAGAATCTCTGAAGGTTTTAGAGGATTCACCTGTTTACTTTACCTATTCCTCTACAATGTTTTCTTTTAGCTCCTTCTCCTTCTTATTATTGCTAGTATTAACTGGTGTCTTTTCTTCTTCCTTTTCCTCTTCTCTAGAGGCATCTTCATTCATTTTCACATATTATTTTCATGTTTCTCAATTACCAATAATCTATTTAGTATTATATAGAGGGATAATTGTCTATGGTTGGCCTTGTATTCTCTTAACATGTGTATCAATTATTGAAGGAGGAGTGGGGGTGTCCTCCTTAAAAACTTCTCCAATAGTTGTATTCTTCTCAACATTCTTCTTAGCACCAACATTCTATTCTACTATATCTTCCACTTCTTGAGGAATATTATCTTGTGGATCTCCTACATTTGTCTCATGCTCATGTTGAGCATCATCCATTTGCACATCATATACAACATTCTCTTCCATAGGAATTTCTTCCTTATTCTCTGGGTTCATTCCTAGCCTTTGTGCTAGGTCCACAACTTATCTATAGTCTCCTTCTAGAGTCTTTCAAGATCATTTTAATCTCCACTCATTAGGTTTTTCAACCTTTTCTTTGTTCTCAATTCTCTAATATATAATTTATCCATTGTGGCTTTATTTTCATCGAACAAAGGAGAACTTATCTTCTCCAAAGAATATAGGCCTTCAATCTGGCCTCTTCTTCTATATCTTCCTATATCCTTTGCATCAAAAAATTTGACAACTCTGCAGGTATTTGTTTCTCTATATTACTCATACCAACTTCAAGAACACCAATATATTTAATAATAGCTTCAACTATGGTTTCCTTTTCCACATCATCAACCTCATTGTATAATACTTTAGTTTCCTCTAATATGCCATTTTGCATAATCCCATTAAATAACGCATCAAATTTCATTAGGTTGTGTGCTCTTATTGGATTATTCTTCTTTTGCTTCTTCTTCTCTTCTACTTTCTTCTCTTATCTCCACTTTGAAGCTTTCTTTTTCTTTTTCCATATGAGCTTCACTATCTATGTCAATGATATATCAAAATTCTTCTTTGTACCAACTTCAACTTTTCTCTCCTAGACCAACTTAGGTCCTTCCACTTCTTCCTTTTCATCATCCACATTGACACCCAAATACTACTCTCTAGTTTCTTTGTTCTTCACTCTTCTCCTCATAGGGCCAGTTTGATGTGCTATTGGAGCAACCTTTCCTTTCTCAGACCTCTTTTCTTTTTTTATTGAGAGGTTTTCTCCTTTATCGAAGCATTGGTTTGATTTGCAAGAGTACTAGTCTCCTTCCTTTTGATCCACTTGATGATGGGGAAGTCCTAGAGAACTTTTAAGTAGTCAGAGGAGTGGTAGTAGTCCTACCAAAGCTTCTTGCACTAGATGAGCTTACTAGATCTCTATCCATTTATTTTTCTTGTTCCACTTTCTCTTTGTGAGGCACATAGCCTCTACAAACTATGTAGTCATATTTTCAACATTCTTCTTTACTTGTGGATTCCTTTGCTCTATATACGCCTTCATATATTTATCTTCTTAAGTTCCATATGTACATCTCTTCAAAGGCTTCCTTGGATTTTCTTAACATAGAATTTTTAGATGCCATAATATCTTCCTTAGTAATTTCATATCCCATTTTTGGGACCCTTATAGTCCTTGGCTGTACAGCTTGTATAATGCATTCATCTTTTGACACCAAGAATTTAATATCATTATTGTATTTATGTACCATCTTCTAGGGACTTCTCTCCCTCTCTTGCATTATTTTATATAACATTACAAATAATTCCATAAGGGAATCATCTTATTCCTTAGGGTCTCCCAGACCTCTTAAGAACTCTTTGATTTTGTGTGCAATGGGTCTTCCTTTCAACCAAACTACACTCTTTGTACCAAGGATACTTGGCACCCTTTTTCTTTTGCAGATTATCCATGAGCTATTTCCTCAATAATTCACATCGGTCATAATTAGCTCCCCACTCCACACTTTCAGAGGTAGTATTTATGGGAGTGGTGGATAAATAGTTCCCTCTATTAGAAAAATATATCTTATAACCTATCATCATTATTGAATATTTCATAGAAATGTTTTTGATGTTAATTCATTGTTCATTCCCTCTTGTCATATGTTGCACTGGTGAGTTCCATCACAACTTCATTCTTCACTAACTTGAGTACTAGAATGGGTCCAATTGAACACAACCTTGTAACCTCTCTAATCACCTCTTTTGTGATCAATCCAAGCATATGCCTTCATACAAACTTATCATGGATGCAACTCAAAGAAATCCTTACCCAAGCATAATCTTGGAAAAATTTAGGAAACCCTTGCCACACATCAGTCTCTTTGCAGCCAAGTTTTGACATTTTGTCTTAAGTGTGAAGTCATCACCAGTGAGATTATTTGACCACACATCTTCTAGTTTGGAATGGTCATACTCTTCTATTCTTCCATGAATATATATCCTTATGTCTTTTGTATGCAGGAATTCATAAGAAACCCTTGAGTATACGCCTTTTGGATGGACCTCATTTGATTTTTCAAGATAATTCTTAAATTTAGGTCAATGTCACTTAGACACTTCCACAACCCTTGGTGCAGCCATTTTGAAAGTTTCCAAATTTATTTTAAAGAATTTTCTAAAAAATTAAGGTAATAGAGACCATAAATACCTTTCACTTTTCTTTTTTGACTAAGGTTTGCATGAACCAAGACTCAATCACTTCAACTACATTTCTCTACTCTTTATTTTCTCTCCTTCACATGAAAACTTGAATTCACATGTTTTTTTCTTAAGCGAGATCACTTATAAACCATCTAATATGACCTAATTCTCCAAAAATTCTTAATCTCATAAAGTTGTTAAACCATTAATTGTATGCACAATCAACTTCAAATGCTCCATAAACTTCTACATGATGATATTTTATACTGGGATCTTCTCCAGTAGTTTAAATGTATCGATCTACAGTAGATATCCTCGTGCTGAACCATAAACACCATTTCTTTGGTGGTGGATGAAAGATTTTCATTAAGGCCCCCCTTGAGCCAAAACTCTCATCTTAGTTTCCATAGGAAACATCTGCACTAGATGCTGGTACATATTGATCATTAACCTTTGTCTCATCCTTCATTTTCATAACCTTGTCCATCTCCTTTTTTTTTATCAGATCAAAATTTTGCACTAGATTATTCTTCTTTACTGGATTATCCTTCATATTTTTGCTTCTACAAAACTTAGAAATATTTCCATACCTATTGCAATTGTAGCATATGACATGCTTTTGACCAATCTTACTTCCATTCATTCTAGATCTGTGTTGATTATCTTTATGCCCAAATCTATTACATGTGTAACTGTAGTGATTGAAATATTGAACCATTCTACCATTGTTATAACTATTCATCATTTGACTTCTACATTCACTAGCTTTATGACCAAATCTCTTGTATGTAAAACATTGACTGGGAACATTATGATTCATTGTACTTCTACATTCTATAACCTTATGTCCAAATTTATTGCAAGAATAACAAAAACCATTAAAAGATGGGTACCTTTGATCATTTGGTTTTCTAACAAATGGTATTCTAGTTTCATTCCTTTGATTCTAGATTTTATTGCCATTATTCTTCTCATCTTCAATATTATTTTCAAGCTAGTTTGTAGTTTGATCTATCTTTAAGATTTCTCCTATCTCAAACCGTAATCCACTTTTCTCTTTAGATCCTTTTTAATTTGCAATCATTTCATCAAAATTTGTAGAACTCATCTTGAATTTTTCTTCATGACTCTTTTATTTCTCCAGATCTAATCTTAGATTCACAAATTCTTGTTCAAACCTTATGCATTCCTCAGATTTTATTTTCAAGAGCAACTTTGAGTTCTCCATTTATGTAAAACACACAGTATTCTTCTATAATTCTAATAGCAAGAATCTCTTCTGAAGGAGTACTTAGTCTTTTAATAACCATGTGTTCAACCTCCAATATCTTCCCCAAGCGGTTAATCTCCTTTCAAGGAACCAAGCTTTGATACCAATTGTTGAACACCTAGAATAATGAGGGGGGTGAATCAGTATTATTTTAAACTATTTAAACATTTAATCATCTAACTCATAACATATTTAATTTTTAGTAATGAAGGAAAGAATGAAAACATCCAATGACATTACATAATACATGAACACTAGGATTTTTAAGTGGAAAACCCAAAATAGGAAAAACCATGGTGAGGACTAGCTCACAATATATTATAACCAGTTATAGTATATTACAAAAGTGCTCACTGCAGACAAACTCACTATCTAGGTGGACTCACTACCTACTTAGAAATAAAAGAGATAGAAGGAATCATGGCTAAAAAATAGATTTGAATTTTACAATTACATCTAACATATGCATGAAATAAAGTTCCAATGAAGCTCAGAATACAGACTCAACACTCTTCATTTCGAACTAGCTTAATAATCTTCTCTACTTTACATTCAAACCATATTCACATTAAAAAAATCTTATCACATATCACAAACTCTTCAAAATGTTGAAAATGATCCTTCTTATATATCTTCTTCATCTAAAACATCAATTAGGTCGGCCTAATTGGATGTAATATTCAAAAAATATAACTTGTTGGCAAAAGATCCATCCACACATGCTTCACACCAGGATTCAAACCTTTAAAAAATCAACATAGGCTGAAATGGACCTAAAATAGAACCCACATAATAGAGCATAATGTGTTCATACTTCACAACATACCCAACTCATTAGGTCGACACCGATAATGACCTAATATCATATTTCATCAATTTTACATCCACATTCGGACACATAGACCTCCAAAATCTATGGAAAATGGAATATACACTCATCTACCACCTATCAACATCTCCAAAAAACATCCAAGAAAAATTCCAATCTATGGAGAAGTGTGGATTCACCAAAGCATTTGCACTGCACTAGAAAATGCCTAAAACTACCAAGCCAAACTTATGTTACTCATAACTCCAATACCAAAAACCAAAACAATATTAAACTCTTGAATTAGGTTCCTTTATTAACCAAAATAATTATGTTAGAAGTGAACAACAAGATATTCATCAGCAGACCAATGCAAATACAAATATCGAATACCCTATACATAGAATCACCTGAATTGACACTTAGTCAATTTTCACAACTATTTCCCTCATCAAATCAATCCTTCTTGCAAAATTATCTTTCACAATCATCCCCAAGCATTCTCAAGACACCCAAACTTATTTTCACCATAGTCTTCATACTGAGATACAATGTTGACATAAATGACAACACTGCAATACATAACTATTCACTTTGTGCTCATCACACATGCACGTGTTGCAAACAAGTTCATCAATGACATCTCTTTATTATTCCAACATAGAGCTATGATTGGAAGAAACTAGACGTATCTCCATTAGGGCTATGGATTTATGGCTAGCAGTGGGTAAATGCTCAAGATATGCTTGCATGATAATGATATAACCTACTTAATATAGCTTGGGTACTAGTGTTATCATTTTGAAAGGTAGCAAAGTCTTTAGAGGAAGGAATCAATCAGGTGAAAACACATAGATTTCATGGATTTAATTGGGTCCCTTTGAGGTTTCAGCTCACTCTCATTCATGATAGAACCTAACCTACCAAGTTAAAAAGGGTATAAACAAAAGATTATAGGATGATTGAATATTTTAATATCTTGAAAATGTATAAACGACTTTTTTGGTTGAGTCACCATTTATTATGCCTAGCATACCCACTCCCATTTTCCCCTTGGATTAAAATGGGTCCCCTTTTCATTTTTATGTTGCCTTTATTTCCTTGCTTGTTTTCATTACCTTTGTGTTCTTTGCTTTTCTTGTCCCGAGAGTTTTTGTTCTCCCATGCTATTTTCTTGTTTGGTCATGGGAGTTTTTGTTCTCTTAGGTTCTTTTTTTGGTTGCTTTGTTAGGTTTTGGAGGTCCAAATGGATCTTGGACATCTTTCAAAATGGTCCAAATCCATGTTAACTTTTTGGGCCCAATTTTCTTTGTCTTATTATATTTTAGGTTCCCGAACAGATTTTAGACCTTTTCCCAAAAGGTCTGAATATATTTTGGAATCTCGATCCCATTCCCCCCTTTTGTCTTGTCAGGTTTCATATTCTTGAATAGAGTTTGGACATTTTCCTTAAAAGGTCTAGATCTATTTTAGATTTCCAACTCTGCTTTATTCCCTTGTTGAGACTTGGAACTTAAAACAAATTTTGAACATTTCCTTGAAAATTTAAAATCCATTTCTCTTTTGTACCCCCACACATTTCCATTTTGTTTGTGTGTTTTATCTTCCTAGAGCTAATCAAAGTCCAAAACCCCAATAGGATGATGGAAAATTTGAGTTTTTGTCCCAATTTCTATTTTTGCCCCAAATCCTCACCCGCCTACCACATTAACGACTCATTGGTTTGTACATGTGCAAACCCATTTTAAGGAATTTAAACACTCAAAATGTATTCATAATTGCTTGAGTTAATTCTAGTTATAATTGTGTTTATAGATAAAGCATGAGTTGAAGGTGGATTTATGTTTCTTGCATCAACTTCACATTGATTTTCTACTCCCATGGTTTTTAAGGTTGGTTTTTTCTTGTTGTCATTTTTCCTATTGTTGGTTTTGATTTTTGGTTTAATTGTTGTTTTGCCTCATTTTGGTTTTAGGATTTAGGTTTTGTGTTGGTTGTTGGCTTGTTGGTCCCATTCGGGACATGGTTTTCCCCTCTCAAGTTGGTCATCATTTGAGGGATAGTTTATTTCAAGGTTTTGAGGTAGGTTTGTCCCTATCTAAAGTAAATATTTTCATTCCTATTGTGCCCTAGTTCAACTATGCTCTCAGTGACTATTTTCCCTATGGGCTATCCTTCTAGGGTTTCAAAATCATTGCATGCTATAAGTTTTATAATTGATCCTTTTAATTTTGGAAACCCTAGAAATATATCACCTTTAATAAGTGTTGATCTAAAATCCATTTTTGATCTCGATTCCTATGGATGACCCCTCATTAGGTCACTATGGAGAAAATATTTCCCTCAATGTTTTACATTGGTTTTTTGACCCCTATAGTCTTCCTTTTCGGCTCTTACTTCTTTTCCACATTTTGATGGAACCACACCTTGAAGGATAAGATCTCTCCCACAAAAGGGTGCGTAATGCACCACATAGTGGTTGTGTGACCTTTTCCTATATCGCTTCACTTCGAGCTCGAAAATAGACACATGGATGCGTAGTGAGGATTTTCCCCAAGATGCTCTCACAAATTTAGAAATCCCCTGCCAGCATGCACCATCAACCATTTTTTTCAATGAGTCGTTTCATGCATGGTTATATCATTCCTTTAGTAGAGTTAGTCAGAAGGCTAAATGGGTCGTATGTCTTCATGATTGGTCTCTTGGGGTGGCATTGTTATTCCTTGTAGCTGATCATATCAGAATTTGCAAGGCTATAATGAGATCTAATCCTTCTCTAACAACACATCTTTGCAAAGATTTTGGAGCATTCAAAGCCATTAAGGAAGCAACTCATATTTTATTAGCAAATATTTTTGTGATAGAATAATATCTTAGATCGGATTGTAGTGTATTGTTCATAGACACTTATTAATGGTTCATCTCTATAGGTTGTAGTTGGCTAGTCTATCTGGCTATATAAGGGGTTTGCAAGAAGGAGGAATCATCATCAAAGAAGATAATTTTTCTTATCTATAGATGTTTAGAGTAGGGAATAAATATGAGGATTTTTAGAGAGCATTGTTTACACTATATGGCATGTTTAAATTGTTAAGACTATTAATCAAATTGACATTTGAACTTTTCTTTCATTTCATTTATTGCAAAAAAAGGTATTAGTAAGGATAAATCTTTGAGGTTGTGTATTTATGGCCTACTTCATGAATTTCTTTTTCCTATTTTATATATGTTGAATGCTTTGTGTCAAGTCTTATTGAGATAGACTTGGTGATTGTTTTATATGCAATTAGCTTTTATGTTTGATTCTATCTTTCATAAATTTGATCATGTTCATTATACTCTTTCATTTTCTATGAAGGTTATTTTGAAATTCATGTATTATGTTGTAAGAGGAAAAGGGTTTTGTAAAGATCCAAAAATATTCTTATTAATTTTAGGTTTCTTATTTTTGTCAGACCTTAATGGATGCTTCCCATAGGGAGATTTGAATGACTACTTTGTGCTTTCTTGAGACTTAGTCATTCATTCTCTTTCCAAAAATGAAGGGTCTGTGGAATTTTGGGTCCATTTTATCAGGAGTAAGAAGTTGATAAGCTTTGAAATGCTGTAAAAAATTTGGTACATCACCGCCTTTTGTTTTCTCTACATTTCTCTTTCCTCATTTTCCCAAAACACATAGAAGAGCTAACTTTTATAAAAATATTGGAGGTCATTTAGTGAGGCACAATATGGTCCCCCACTCACTGAATTTCCCATAAGGTTGTTCAGAGAGGCATAAGATTTTATGATCAATAGTTCTTTTTCTGGCATGCTTGGTGGGACCCGAGTTTTTTACAAATATCAAATAGTCTACCTTGTAGAGGAATTTTATAAATCAGATTAACAAGAGAGGCTAGTATTCTCATGCCCAAAGTTTAAACTAGAGAATATTCAAGAGGAAATTTCCAGTATTCTTAGTTACCCACCTGAGCCTCTAGGAGAAGGTGAGCCATAGGATCCGTAACCTCAGTCATAAGCAATAGGGTAAGAAGTGTCAGGCCAAAGTCCAGAGCTTTGTCTACCCCTCTAGGTGGATGAACCTTTCAAATCCGAATACTTGTCTACTCGATCCATAGGAATCTATTTTCAATGGCTTGTCTAAACCCTCTCACTCCTAGAAATATCATAACCTAGGATAGTGGAAGCCCACTAGTTCCACCTACACCTCCAGATGTGTGGCCCACCATACTTGCCAACAACCTTAAGGAAATTTCGAAGTTCACTGGGGAATATTTTAGGACTCATTTTGAGCATCTCTAGGATATAATGAAGGTTTGCAGATTCCATAACATTCTAGAGGAAAATGTGGCCCTTAGATTGCTGGATCCATCTTTCAAAGGGAAGGATTAGGACTGGTATAGATCCTTGACCTTTGGTTCCATCTACTCTTGGGATCGACTCAGAGAGAAACTATTTGACTGCTTTTTGGAGAAAGGAGATTGCTTGTCCTTGCTACAACAATTAATCACTATCAAGAGGGCCTTACAAGAGGCCATGAATGACTTCAACATCAGGTTCCATAAAATATGGGAAAGGAATCTTGTGACAACCAGAGCTCTAAGAGCTATGACATTCATGTTCTATTTAAAGGCTTTCAATTCAGATATCGTAGTCATGGTACAATCAATGGGAGGGGATACCTTTCTCAACATATATGATCTAGTTGTGTGAGCAAAGAATAGTCTAATAAACATAGGGAAGCTCCCACCATGACCACTAATGCCCATGTGAGATCTTGAATGGACCCCAAGAGGAGGAAACTCCTAGTACCTCTACCTCACTCCCCAACACATCAATTGCACCACCACCATTGTGGTATGTGTACTTGGGAACACAACCAAACATGTCAAGCTCTTCTTTATTGGAAAAATATGTCAATGATATGAAGAACCTAATGAGGACCTTCACCAATGAGCTAGTCATTATTCGACATCAATAAGTAGCACCTCTAAAGCCTCCCACACAAAATTATCAACGGGGAAGGCTGCCTTATGAGAATAACACATACCAAGGAGCTTCAAGAGGAGGCATTCAATAGTAGGAATCCATGGGCTAGATAGTCTTGGTTACCAAGCGAATCCAAACTATCCAGAATGACCCAAATAAATATTTGGTCCTAGGTTAGAACAACCTAGTGGAAGATTATAATGCATGGTGCTTCCCATGCAATGATAGCCATATTCCTCAAAAATTTCCAAGAGGAAATCTTCGACAGAAGATAGATGGAAAAAGAAGCTAAGGAGTATTTTTGAATACGAAAGACTACCAGTCTCCCAAAATGGAGAATTCCTGACTCAATGCACAAACACAAGGGATATCTTTGGAACAAGAATTAGATATCTCGCTTGACCAAGCACTTTTCTCTTGGATGGAGGAGGAAGATTTAGTATTCACAACTAATTTTTTGAAAACCAACACTCCATAGGTATAGTCAAATTATAATACACAATCTAAGAGAAGACTCACTGAGGAGTATGTACACCAAACTCCCTAGTAGTCACAATCGCAATGATCACAACCATAGATATAGCAGGTTTCATAGGTACAAAAAATGCAACAATCACAAGTGTGACCGGTTCCGTAGAAGGAAATGGACAAGGCCCTGAGCCCATCCATGTTAGATAATTCTTTCCCTAAGGTAATGGAGGCACCCCCAGTTAAACCAAAGCCCCTAGCAATTGGAACACTTAGTGTGGTAGAGAATCTGAAGAAGGTACCTACTAACATGTCTTTGTGGGATGTTCTATCAATACTAGAGTAGAAGATGATGCTCCAAGAGGCATTGAAAGATGAAGAATAGTCTCCATTGGTGGACAGGGCCCCACCACATGGCAAAGGAAAAGGGATCATGTTAGACCCCCAACCCTTAGGAGCCATGACATACATGAACACTATGGAAAAAATAAACAAAAAATAGGTAAGCAAACCAAAGCCCACTCCTTCCTTTTAATGCTTATTGTGGGAGATAAAATTTTGAACAATAATATGATTGATTCAGGAGCTAGCACAACGGTCATGACCAAACAAGTGGTTGATGCTCTGAATCTAAAGTATGAGCCTCTCAAGAAAGGGATCATGCAATTAGATGGGAAGAAGGTCTCAAATGTTAGCTACATTAAAGATATTTCTTTGAACCTTTTCTCTTGTCTGAGCCAAACCGTCAAGTAGGAAGTGGTTATAATCAAAATCCCTCCTCTCTTCTATATGTTCCTTTCAAGGGACTTCAAAGTAAAGCTTGGGGGATATCTAGCAATAGATTGGTCTCATTTAATATTGTAGTCAAAACACAAGGAAAATATGAAGATCTTGTATGAGCCCTTGCACCCTAAACATATAGCAAAAGACAAAATAATGAGATTTGAAGCAGCACATAACTCCTCAAAAAAAGAGATGTATTGTGTAGAAATGTTAGAAGAGGAGGACACCAATGATTGGACCCCTAAGGAGGAAGTCCTACTTAACTAGTTTATTGATTTTGACCCATTTGGGAATTTCCATGCTACCGGGTTACACACTTATGTGATCTTCGATGAAGACCAAGCCCTCCAAATATTAGTAAAGGAATAGGAAAAAGCTGGAAAACCAAGCAACAATAGTTTGCGGAAACTACATTTCAATGATGCCAAGTGTAAAACCAGTTCCAAAGCCAACGTCCAACTGGTATCTCCAATTAGGTTGGAGACCCTTAGAGCTTTCCACTTCAAGTTCTCATGCTGAAATAATGATGTGAAATATGAGGCTCTAGTCCATGGCTTGAATTTAGTAGAGTAGATGGGTGTAAAAGAAACACAAGTATTTGGGGATTTAGAGCTGGTTATAAGCCAGATCTAAGGATAGGGAACTACCAAAAATGTAAGGATGAGGTCCTAAAGACATAGGATATGAGACCTGATTGAAGGATTTGAAGCTTTTAACATACAGGTTATTCCACGATCTCAAAATGCTATCATAGACTAGATGGCCTCTATTGGATCATAATTTGAGCTAAAAACTGAGTTAGCTGAGGCCTAGCATGCATTGGATACTATCATCCAACTATCAATACCTAACAATGACTGTAATTGGTAGGTTTTTGAGGATGATTCCCTAATTACCAGCTTCTTGCGATAGTATTTTCTGATCATTCATGATCCAAAGCCAAAAAGACTATCGAACAAAAAATGATCCAATTAAAAGGTAATAAGATCCCATAGGGCTTAATCTCTCTTGAGAATATTTTTGATTGCAAAGACACCATAAATAGTAAGCAAAGATTTACAATTGATGAAGAAGACTATGAAGACCTTGACATCACAAGTGGCAATAAGCTAAAATTTAGGAGGAATGTGCCATAGGTACACAGAAAGGTTGAGAGGCCTATGTGCTAAATATCATAGAGTTGTGGCCTAGAATTATGATTACCTCAAGGGATACAACCCTAGTGTTATCTACCATACTATTGACTTGGATGAAGGTTCTAAACCCATCTAACAAAAGCAAAGGCCGATTAACCCAAAGGTGGAAGCGTTAATAGAATAGGAGGTTACTAAGCTGATTGAATCGAAGATTATGTATCCGATTAAGCATTCCACCTAGGCATCCAACCTAGTGCCCATCCGAAAGAAGAATGGTGGCATACAAATCTATGTGGAATTTCAGGATTTGAATAAATCTTTGTTAAAAGACCACTATCCTTTTCCTTCAATGGAGAAAATCTTGTAGATTGTGGCTAGATTAGAGATGTTCTCTCTACTTGATGCTTTTTCAGGCTATAACTAGGTTTACCTAAAGGAGGAGGACCAACACAAAATGATGTATATCACCTTTAAAGGATTGATCAATAGAATCATCCTAATATATTTGGATGACCTAACCATTTTTAAAAAATTAAAATATGATCACTTTGATCATCTAGAATGGTCTTCTAGAAGTGCCAATAGTTTGAGATTTCTTTAAATCCCCAAAAAAGTGTTTTCGGTGTATTAGAAGGAAAGTTTCTTGGCTTTGTGGTATCAAAATAAGGAATAGCCATAGATCCTAAAAGGGTGGAGGCTATAATAGAGCTACCATGACTTGTAACCAGAAGGTGTTATAGTCATTCCTAGGGAAAATAAACTTCCTCAATTAGTTTATTTCAGATTTCAGAAGCATTGCAAGACCCATCACACTAATGCTGGAGAAGGTTTTAACGTTCAAATGGACCCTAGAGGGAAAGCTTTCTTTCAAGTAGATTAAGGAAGCCATCTCTACAACTCTAGTATTAGCCAACCTAGAATTTTTTAAAGTCTTCCTGATGTATGTTTATAGTTGCCAACACAACATAGCTCCCATACTCACACAAAAAGATGAAGAGGGAGGTGGAGAGAATCCCATTTATTTCCATTCTAGGACTCCCAAAGGTTATGAAACTAGATATTATTTCATTAAAAATTAGGCCTTTTCCATCATCAAAAGATTAAAAAAGTTTTGACACTTAGTTTCGGCAAGATAAATTACATTCCTTGTTGCCCATCCCAAAGTTAGAGAGTACATCAGCAAGGGTGAGATAACCAAGAAGTGGGCCAATTGGATTAGAAAGATCTTGGAGTATGATGTGGACATCCAAACAACCAATCTAGTTTGAGGAAGAGGCCTTTACAATACCTCACACAAGAACTAGGCCCTAAGGTGGAAGGAGAAACTGACCAGGTCTATGCAAATCAGTTTGAATCTGATGAGTCATGGGTGGTTGATCAAATGAGATTCATGCAGATAGGGCAGTACCTAATTGATAACCTACCTCACATATGATGATACTAAAAGATACAAGGTGTTGGATACATATTGATCAAGTGAGTTATTTTTAAAAGAAACTATGATGGAGTCCTTCATTGCCTGGACAAGCCACAAGCCGAAAGGATTTTGAACGAGTTCCATAGTAGCTTAGAGGGAAAAAATTCTCTGCCAATAGCGATACTTTGAAGATCACATGGGTAGGCTACTATTGGCCTATAATTTTCTCAAAATTCCACCATCTTACGTGAAAATGCACCCAATGCCAATATTTTGTCAAAAATTGGAAGAACTCTGCCATGCTATTGAGCCCAATTGTGACTGAGGAACCCTTTACACAATGGGGTTTGGATTTCATCGAAATGGTCCATTCTATTTCTAGTGTAGGGCACAAATGGATACTCATGGCCACTAACTATTTCACAAGATGGATGGAGGCCATTCCCTTAAAGAATGCTATAAAAGTGGAGATTTTTAATTTTCTTGAGGAATTGGTAGTGAGGTTTAGTTCACGAAAAAAAAATCATCTCAGATAATGCGCGAGGCTTTGTAGGCTTTGGGATATTGGAATTTTCTCTTAAGCATGTGGTCTACCTCAAGACTTTGTCTAAATACTATCCGCAAGGAAATAGGTTAGTAAAGTCAACCAACAAGAACCTAATCAGGTTAATAAAGCGTATCAGGTCACAACACCAAAGAGAATTTCTGAAGAATTTGCGAGCGACCTTATGGGTAGACCAAATTATGCCTACGAAATATTTGAAAACCTCCCCATATGAGTTGGTGTATTGAAAAGAGGTAGTCCTACCCATTTCCATGGAGATCCTACTGTTGCAACTATTAAATTCTTTGGAAGTCAAAGAGGATAGTGGGATGGAAGTGAGACTGGAAGAACTTTTAAGCCTTAAGGAAAAAAGGGAAAAGGCATTTGACACCATGATAAAATTCCAGCATGTGGTTAAATTTTTGTTTGATAAAAAGGCCTCCAACCCAAATTTCAGGGAGGGAAGTCTTATGCTGAAATTTGATGAATGAGTTGTGAAACCAGGGCAACATGAAAAATTTGATTCATTATGGAAGGGTCCCTTCTGTATTCACAAATGCAAAGAAAGAAATTCATCCAAGCTAGAAGACATGAATAACAAGATTTTGGATATATCAGTGAGTGGTATTCATCTAAAACTATTTGATTAGTTATGCACAATTCATTAAATTTTTCCATTATGTACCATATGTCAATTTTGTAAATAAGATTTTTGTGAATAAGCCATGAGCATGAACGGAAAGAGCAGAAAATTAATATATTGTATTCATATAAATCACTTACAATATAGTAGGATATTTTGAGCTTGAGGCTCAAAGAGAATCTTGAAAATATTCTCCTTCGAAAACCAAAAAGATACATCATTTCGAAACCAAAATAGGAGGTGACACTGAAACAATAGAGAAATTTAACCTTAAGAAGTACCAACAATCAAAAATATTATGTTCTCTAGGTTTTATGAGAAAATGGTAGTGGGGTTTTCATCACACAAGGCACACAAACATTAGAGATGTCTTAATCCTTGATACTAGGGCTGAATACCAGATTATCTAAGGAGGTCATACATTCGACACCATAAATTCACTCCACATTGTTCATCTTTAAGAGAAAAGAAGTTGTAGGTCAAGACCACTGACGGTGGTGCTCCAAGTCCATGGTCTGAAAGTTGGTGAGGAAAGGCAACCAAGGCACCACCTTTGTATTAGACACATGTCTCCAAATGTCCATTGCTAATGGGATACCAATGTTGGGAATGGCCACCTAAACAATCTCAGCTAGCCCATCTAGATACACCAAGTTGAACATGGCATGGTAGAGCTTGATAATCCAAGGTTTGACAACTTTCAAATCCATCAGTGAGGCTACAAACTGAGAGATGATGTTAGTGTTGTAGTGTAGCTGGTTCTCATCTTTTACATAGTCCCTTCTTAGGACCCATTTAAACACCATAATGACTAGGAAATTCTTCATCTATAACAAGCACTTGAGCCTATCATTATTGACCTCTCCAACAATGGATACTTGTGGCTTTTGGCTCATGATCTAAATTGGGGTACCTAGACCACTTATAATGATAACAAGAAAATTACTAGACTCACAAAGGGAAAAATGTAGTGGAAAATACTCGCCAACTTAATGCAAACTCGATGATTATTTTTGCTAGAAATCCATTTATATTTATAGAAAAATATGTGTTGGGAAAGCTAGGAAATGAAAAATTTGTTTCCTATCAGACGATAATGAAAAATGTGAGTTGATGGTAAGAAGAAAGAGGTGAATTATACAAAGAATTTTTGGCAAGGCTTTGAGGAGTTAATTCTAGTGTTGGGAGTTAATGCTTGTGTATATGACTTGCTACCATCTGTTTGTCATCTCCATCAATGCAATCCAAATCCCTTGTGTGAAAATATGTTTTTTGAAGCCAACTCCTACTTAATTAATACAAATGAATTTTCTAAGCACGCTTCCTATTGCTCAAGGTTATTTTTCCCCAAGTTTAGTGTAAGGAATGTACTAAATTCATTCTTAGACCAAGGTTGGTATTTCTGAGAAGTACAATCCTCCACTCCACATGTATTGCCTTGCTACCGATGCTTAGTAAGGTATAGATAACATCAAAACATCTATTGCATGGTGTATTTGAGAATTGAATGTGCCAAAAGGAATGTTTTTTTAGTGTTGAACCTTTGAGTAACAACTTCTTTGAAACTTGATTCTGTAGAATTCTTCCAAGAATACTAAAATGGTTGAAGCATCATCTTCTGGTCAAAATGCTAGAATCTTATTTGAAAATCCTAGTTATGCCAATTTCTTTCGTGACATTTCTTATGCCAATGCTCCAACACCACAAGAACAAATATTTCCACATACCAGTCATACAACTAGGAAACCATCCCAAATGAGGTGGTTAAAGATTTTGCAGACAACATCTTTGACCCCAAGTTGTACATAAACCCTAAAGGCCTTAGAGAAGGAGAATTGAAAAGAATGATCACCAAAGGGGTGACCGATGGCTTTGCAACATGACTCTGGTACTGTGGTCTACCATAATTTATGATGCCCTCCATGCATCCATGCCAAGAGATGATAGATATATCTATAGAGAAGTTGAATGAGGGCATTAGGGTTATCTGTGATAACAAGTTGAAGATCACCATCAATGAGGTAGCCATCCAGGGTATGCTATGCATTCCCTCAAACTAGGAGGCTGAGAGATTCTATTGTGGGAAAATCGAAGAGTTCTAGGAAATGAGGGAAAAGTGGTTCAAATTCTACAAGGATGAAACAAACGAAGAACCAAAGAATAATAAAATTGTCTTTCCTTTGTCACATAAACAATTTCATTTAGATTTGTAGGGTTTTTTCTTGATTTTGGCTTTTGTATATGGACAAATAAAGTGATGATGAGTTCCACAAATTGCAGATGAGCTTGGATTTCATGCTGAAGAAAGAAAAGAGCTAGAAGTGTTTTGATTTTCTTGATACAATTGTAGAAAGGATGCTTAAGCAATTAAGCAATTATAATCACTCTTTCAAGTTCAAGTATTTCTCTTTTCTGGTGCACTTAATTTTACATCAAAACCCTAAGTTCTTTAGTTTCCATTTTTTGCTCAATATTTTTGATGCGTCAAGATTATATAAGCTGGTTTTAGCCTGGACCCATGTGATTTCAAGCATGTGGGATAACTATTCATTTGTTGATTATTTCTTGCAACCAGTGCTTCTAGATTTGCCTCAACATTCTCTAGGTAGGTTTTCCCCTAAGGGTTTAAATACAATGAGAAACCACTAGACCCTAGTTGATTATTTTATGGTGGTAGGTTTTACTTTTATGAGATGCCATGGTTTTAATGAAGATACCTCTAGGCTTCCAAAATTTATTACAAACAAGACACTTTCCTTGAAGGCATGCTATCAAGAAATAATTGTTGTCAATTCTTATGGTTTAGGAAGGCACAATAAAGTGCTCTATGCACTTCCCCTCACCATCACCAAAAGCCAAGTAACACTCGTAAGGAGGGAGGAGAAAGATGTGTTAACTAACAAGCTCACCTACCTTGACCTAGTCCTCATTTGTGATAGATGGAAATATAATCCCATTGGGTGCTTTCCTTTCAAACATGAAGATTGCTTGTATGGGAAGCAAGGAAGAACCCGACTAAGGAAAGGGAAGAGGTCTACATTGACCTAGCTTTCATACCATTTGTGTGACCACCATGGCTTAAATTTTACCCAAGGGTGGTGAAATTTTGACAGAGTATTTAGATGGACAAGTCCCTTAGAACATAGTTGAAAAACATGAAGTGGTCGGAAAGAAAAATGACTAATTTTTGGAGGTATTGATAGGAGGTCAAGTAGCTAGCTACTCCATAGGAAACTATTAAAGTTACAGATGATCAGTTTGACAAGATTTATGATGATGAGGTAGGATTCAATTCCAATCTAGGGTCCGATTGGGGGCCTGAATAGGAGAACACACCAATTTATGATCCACCACCCTAGGCACTCAAAGAAGGGAAGGGGAAGGAAAAGGGATCACATCTCAAGGAATCACAAATCTCATCCTTTTCTAGCATCCCAACAAAGGGTAGGAGGACCTGATAGTCTCTGAAAAACCCTTCTGCAACTTAGAAGACTCAAGGGTCATCGAGATCAATCATTAGAGAATCTGAAGCAAATAGTGTACCCTCTGCAAAGAAAAGGAGAATACAAGATTTGGGTGGGCTAGGCTCCTTCGAGAAGGTAGAAGAGGAGGTGGAATTTGTTCCACCAATGTTTTTGGCCTCAACAATCCAGGTAGGTTTCACACCTTCCATCCTTTCTTCTACTACATCGTTGTTTGTTGATATCCCCTCATCTATAGAACAAAACCCTCCATCCATAGATTCTGACCTTCTCATCCTTAACACACCCCCAACTATATTTGACACTAAGCCTCATGTGGTGTTCTGAATGTGCATCTTTCACCTCAGTCATGATTGACTCTTTGATTGCCCTATCTAAGGAACAAGCTGTAAACATAGAGTCACCCATGCTATAGGTTTCATCATCCTTTCCCACTTCCAAGCATATGCCTCTTTTTTTCCCACTCCCCCTTTTACCCCACTAAGTAACCCTCCTTCTCAGGTCATACATGGCATCCCAAAATTTTCCTTAGTAACACTTGCTTTTACCTCCTCACAAACTCAGTTGACCGAAAGCACCCCTATTATTACCCTATGTGGTATCCTTGTTAGTGTTTCTCTTGTCATGCAAAGGATTGAGTCTCCATAGAACCTCTGGACCCATACTAAATTAACTAAAAAGGCCCAACAACAAAGGAAGTAGAAGATATGGGTAATGGCTAAGGAAAATCTAACCACCCCAAAGCTAGAGACTTGTTTCAAACAAGAGTAGAATGCTTTGATGATCTTAGCTATGAGGCTATGAATATCCAAACCAGAAGGGGATATGTAGTTTGAATATTATGATATCCAAATTTTGGGTCTCAATTTGAACAAAAATCTTCCATGTGACAAAGTAGGCTTGGCCAAAGCAACACAAAAGGTAGTTTATATTGACTATGAGAAATTGGGAAAGAAATTGAAAAAGTGTGAGGTGGATTTAGTAAATGTAAAGGCCACAATAGATAGAATACAAGCAGAGATCAGAGGAAAAGATATGGATATGCCCCACTTAAGGTAGGCACAAGATTAGCATGGTGAAGCAACTAATTTTCTCGAAGAAGCTCATAGTGAAAAGGATCGGCTTTGTGCAAAGGTGCAAAGATTAGAGGATGAGGTTAGGGCCAAGTGCAAAGTAGTTAAAGATGAGGACCCAAATATAAGAGGTTTTCAAGAAGTATTAGCAGAAGCAAAAAGAATTTGATTACACAATGACCCATTAAAATGGTGTATGTGTGGAGCTGCAAGAGGAATTGCAGGGAAAGGATAAGAAAAAGGATGATATGCTAGAAGACTTGGCTAATGTCTGGTCTCAAGTAGCTAATGATCTTCAAAAGGCATAGGTGGAAACATAGAAGGAAAGAAGAGAGAAGCAAGAAATTGAGTCTATTCTACAGAATCACAATGAAGAGATAGAGAAGCTATACTTTGAACTTTCAAACACTCTCTAGGAGAAGAATCAAGTGAAGGAAAGAATGAGAGCTAAGGAATCTGAATTCCAATAGGAATTAGCTACAACATGAGCATCCAGGCTCCTCCTGATACTCAAAGGGATGCTATCCTCCCATTGGGAAATGATCATCATTGCAATAGCAACCTTCAAGCCAGTCTTGAAGTTCCTAACAAATGCACATGAATTAAACACAAAGGTAGGCCGAGTAGTTAGGAAAATTCTACAAACAGTCACCCCTAATCTAAAGAGTCAGGGAGATCAATCATCAAGCTATATAAATCAATCGAAGAATCCTTGAAAAGCGTTGGAATTCTAGACCAAAGGGCAATGGCTAGAAAGGTGAATAAATTTATCACTTGTAATCAAGTTGCTTAGGAAAGCAAGGCTTGTCAAATTGAATTGACTAAGAAGGTTAGAGATATCATAGAATACTTTAAAGCTCTAATCCAACTTGGATTACCCTCCTTATTCTCAGCAGATGGAGGAGTGATGATAGAAGAACAAATCAAGGAAGCCATCAGGCTCAAACAATAAGACTTCTCATCACTCCAGGGTCTGAGCCCATCTCCTTCAATCAAGGAGGTCGAGAAGGTGCTCCTCTATTTATACCACCTCTACTACCACATTAGATCTGCTTCAGAAAAATGGGAAGGAGTTTCTTTCAAGAAAGTTCTAAATCTAGACTAGGCCTATGAGACACTGCACTCACTTGTTCTACCTTTTGATGAAGAATGGGAGTCTCAACATGCTTCTTTCCTCAAACTTTAAGGATTATTTTATATCTGTGTTCATGCCTTCACTAGAAAAGGCTCCCTATGAGTCATTGAAAACTATGGATAAATTTTTTCCCTTAATGTTTTACTTTTGTTTTCAGCCCCTGTAGTCTTCCTTTTCGGCTCTTACTTTTTTTTCGTGTTTTGATGGAACTACACCTAGAAGGATAAGAATTATCCCGTACAAGGGTGTACAATGTGCCAAATAGTGGTTACATAAACTCCTCATATATTGCTTCCCTTTGGGCCTGAATATGGACACGTGCCTAAGCAGTGAGGAATTTCCCCAAGATTCTCTCACCAATTCAAAAATTGCTTACCAGCGTGCCATGTTAGCCATTTTTTTAGATGAGTCCTTTCACCTGTGGGTATATCATTCCTTTAGTAGAGTTGGTTGAAACAAGTAGTGGGTCATATGTCTTTGGGATTGGTCTCTCAGGACGACATCGTTATTCCTCATAGCTGATCAAATCAGACTTTGCTAGGTTGTAGTGAGGTATGATCCTTCTCTAACAACATATCTTTCCAAAGCTTCTATAGCATTTAGATCCATTAATGAAGCAACTCATATTTTATTAGTAAAGATTATTGCAATCAAATCATATCTTAGATTGGATTGCAATGTAGTGTTCACAAATAACTGTCAATAGTTTATCTCTATCGACTGCAGTTAGATTATCTCTCTGGCTATATAAGTGGTTTGCAAGAAGGAGGAATCATCATCAAAGAAAATAATTTTTCTTCTCTATATAGGTTTAGAGTAGGGAAAGAATAAGAGAATTTTTATAGAGTTTTATTTACACTCTATGGCATGTTTAAATTTCTAAGACTATTAATTAGATTGGCATTCAAACTTTTCTTTCATTTGATTTATTTCAAAAACAAGTACTAGTAAGGAGAGATATTTGAGATTGTACATTTATGGAATTTGTCATAAATTTATTTTTCCTATTTTGTATATGTTGAATGCTCTATGTCAAGTCTTATTGAGATAGTCTTGGTGATTGTTTTATATTCCATTAGCTTTTATGCTTGATGCTATCTTTCAAAAATTGGATCATCTTCACTACACTCTTTCATTTTTTGTGAAGGTTATGCTGAAATTCATATTATGCTGTAAGAGAAAAAGGGTTCTGTAAATATCCAAAAATATTTCTATTAATTTTAGGTTTCTTATTTATGTTGTACCTTAATGGATGCTTCCCACAGGGATATTTGAATGACTGATCTATAATTTATTGAGCCTTAGTCATTCATTATCTTCCTAAAAGTGAAAGGTCTATGGACTTTTGTGTCTATTTTATTAGGAGTAAGAAGTTGATAAGCTTTGAAATGTTGTAAAAAATTTGGTGCATTTCCACCTTTTGTTTTCTCTACATTTCTCTTTTCCCCCAAAACACAGAGAAGAGATAGCTTATATAAAAATCATGGAGATCATTTAGTGAGGTGAAATGTACTCCCCCACTTACTGAATTTTCTATAAGGCTGTTCAGAGAGGCACAAGCTTTTATGATCAACACTAACTTGACCAATTTTCCATAATTTCCTACATATCATTTCGGGTTCAAAAACCCCAAAAGGATGCATCCATGAAAATAACTAAGTCCAGAATCCATTTATGATCCTGACCTCCTCAAGACATGTTTGTTGGGGTTTTTAATCTTGATGGGACTTTTTCAGATCAAGACCCATGTCTATTTTAGGTCTCAATTCCCAACAAGAATTTTCATTCCACCTTTCAAATTTGATCTCGAGAATTTAGTCCTCTAGGTTCATAAATCCCTAAGGGTATATCCATCATGTTCTTTCAATATTTCTAATCTTGATCAGACCAAAATGACCAATGTCCCAAATTGATGTGTATCCCCAGACCTTTTGTTGACATAGCAAGCTATGTTCGAGACTTTAAGTCCCAATCAGATGATGATGAATGAAGAGACTATTTAGGTTTTCAAAACCCACATGGATAGGTTAAGCCTAGGGTCTAATTTCCATTTCAAACCTTGATCTTCGAAGAGGCCATGTTTTGCTAGAGTTATGCTTCCTGCTTGGATATTTCTGAAAAGAGTCCAAATCCAAAAGCCAAATATGATCTTGATTCCCACTTAATGAAGGCTATTTCTTGTCAATGTTTTAAGTCTCAATCAAACATTTCAAGGAAAGGCCCTAACTCTATTTTTATCCCAATTCCTACCACTGGCTAAATTAGGAAAGAATATAAGGATCCTTACAAATTTTCAAAACCCAATAGGACCAAATTTTAAATTTCTTTTTAAGCCAAGTTATCCCATTAAGTTTTGAAAGGATTCTTAGATACCTCATTTTATCTTCATATTAGGTTGTAGAAATGTTTGATTCAAGTGAGGATTCAAGTGCAAAGAGGGTATTCAAAGAAGGAAGGGGATAGAAAAATATTAAGAGGACTAAAGATGACAAGCTACCTCTAACAATGACTATTAAATATCATGGATTCCCTAGTGTTTCTAATTTCACCTCCCAAGTCATGAAGATCATAAATATAGAACTTGGGAATATAGATATGGAAGCATTTAAAGAAGAGAATTTCTCTACAAAAAGCTTCCCCTAGAGCTCAAAAGATAGACAACTCAATATTAGTTCATGTAGCTTTATTTCCAATAGAAATTCAATACCTAGATCTTGTCCCAGTGGTAGAAACAACACATAATCTAGTTCAATGAAAATTATATGATCCTTAGGGCATTGAAATTATTGATCTTTCTCCCCCGATGATCAGAGTTTTGTTTTCTCTTCCTCCATACTCTAACCTAAAGATGACCATAGAGGAAAAAGCCATTATAGATTATTAGATGTGTTAGAACACAACTTTCTACTAAGAGGGGGAGTGAATAAGTAGAGTTAATGAAATTGGTCCTTTAAATATCTTCAAACCAAAAATTAGGAGATTATTTAGAGAGACCAATCACACACAAATTCACATAACACTAAATGCACATAGAAAACCTAGTGTGAGAAAAAAACATGGTGCAAATAGCTACTTGAGTCTACTACTCAAACCTAGTCTCACAAGAAAATCCTGATTGGTTAAATTTTTTAAGGGAACCAACCATAAGGAGACACCAATCCCCTAATTTAAGAGTACCAACTCTAAGGAGACATCAATCCCCTAATTGAGAATCGACTAAAAAATATTATGGCATCAAACAATCAGATAAAAAGGAGCTACAACTCCAAATTACATAAGTGATTCAATTGAATCAAATTTTTTATTGCAAATAAAATCTACATCTATACATTTACTTATCTACTATGTTTTACTTTTCAAAACAACCTCTATTCTCTACTGCTATAGGAAAAATTCTTCTATATTTGTTACTATTTCAATCTTAGCAAATCATCCCTCTCTCTTCTCTTACTCTGCTTTAGCTTTGCTAAACATTTATATCATTTATTTGAGCCGCATAAACACTTCATAATATGCTACTTTATATGTCTCTTTGTGTGTGTACCTCTTTGTATTATCAAGAATCTCATTTCAGAATGTTAGGTCTTTATTTTATATGCCATGTTCCACCACTTGTTTTCTTTGTATCAAAACCCTAACCCTAGTTTTGATATATAGATCTGAAGCATAATAAATTATTTTTCTACCGAAGCTCTTCACAATTGAACTGTATCTAATCTTTATCACCGTCTATATATCCATGATGTTACTTAACCAATAAAACTTCATCTTTCAATTATTGTGGCATATAATATTTCTTCCTCTATGTTTAGTTCCACTACCTAACCATTCAAACCACTGTGTGACCATTGTGATGTTACATATTTTAATATTGACCTTTGATATTTGTCTTTGCACCATTATTTGAAGGTCCTCATTGATAGGCTTCAACTTTAAAACATAATCATTGGATTAGATTTCATTTAAATATATGTCATCATTCTCTATTGCATGCCTTATGCTTGTTGTAACTTTGTTTGTGCTTAAGAAACTATTTCTATGATGTAATTGAACATGAGCGATGCAATAGAAAATCACCACCTATTTTCTTGACATCACACTCCACTTCCCAATGCATATTGAAAATTTTATATGTGTGTGAGGGATTGAAAACATGATACAAAGAACTCATGTGCTGCAATAATGAGTCATCGCTTGTCTAAGTCGACATCACCATGTACACATGTCATTATTTCACATATCACAAATATGACCTTGTCTTCTTGATTCACAACTACGATGTGAAGCAATTGTGTGATGTAATATTTCCATCTATCTTTCTAATGTCGCATTCCACTTCTATTGCATATTGCAAGTTTTCCTTGCATGAGTAAACATGAAAATGTGATGTGAAGAACACATGTAGTGCAATAAGTAGTCTTCAGTCTTCATTGCATATCAAAAATATCTTTAGCTATAGAAAATAGAAACCATGATGTGAAAAAGAGTTGTGATGACAAATATTTCACACTTAGGAAATATAAATTCTTTAATTCTTCCGCTGAGCCAATAATGACTAGGAAAAGGGATCGGTCACCATGATGACTTCTAAGGCTTAAGTTATAACTTAAGCGAACTTCAACTATTGGTAGCTAGCCAACTGTTCAAACATAAACTCTTTGAAGGAACCATGATTGAGACCTATGGTTTTTCTACTAAACCCTAAACATGCCAGAGAATAAATATAATTCATTTATGAGCATATTTCACATCTTTTGATCAAGTGGACCATACCAGTGGAATGCTCTCAAAAAAACCACATTAGATCCACTATTTATTTTCTTTGCAAACCTTTGAAAATGATCTCTATAATAACATGACAATAACATTTAAAAAACATGCTATTCTCTCCATCATTCTTTACCATTGGTTTTGAGACTTATTCTTTGAATGGATATGACATGCAAGATATCAATAGACTCATCCTTTGCCATCACATTAATTGTCTTTTGACATTAATGAAAATTTTTGACATTAATGGCAATATTATGCCAACAAGATGGATTTCAATGGACACCTTAGGAACTTGAACAAGAAATAGTTAAGGACAGAGAGAAAGTTAATGACCAAGATACCACATAAACTAATAAGGATAAATTTCTACTAAAAAACTAGACGCATTATCACATTGTTGTCTAGAGCCTTGGGAAAAGAAGAATCAAGGACTTATGAAACCTAGATGTTTCACTTCATAAATATTATCCCAAAGGGAGAAGTGCTCTTGGACTGGGGTAGACTGTCTTAGATATAATTCATGCCCAAATAACTATTTTTAGAGATACCAAACAATTATTCATGCCTTGCTGTATAGTCTATTTGATAGCCAGAGTGGGAAACTTCCTTGGGCTAACTAATAGGGTTGTGAAATGGGAATCCCCAAGATAAACTAAGATTTTGGAGTTTTATCCCTAGTTAGAGCTAAAAGAGGGTGAAAATAACTTAAAAAGGGTAAGTGATTCATTTATTTACCCAATCAAATAGTTGACAAGAGATGTAGGCTTCAAAATAACCAAAGGAGCTATGACCCTGGTAAAGGAATCAGGTCAATGGTTTATCCAATTCCCCAAGTCTACATATATCAAAAAATTTGGATTTGAAAAGGCACCATTTTTTCTACCTAAGTCTTGCAGTGATAGGCTTATTTTTATTGAAATTGTAAGGTAGTTGATGGAGATGCACTTGAAGTTTTTAGGTAAACACAAGGTAGGGTTGAAATACCTTGTTTAACTAGGGTATTATTCATGTCTATATATTTTAGTTGCTAAGATAGCCATAGATAAACTAGAAACCCTCAATCTCAAATAGTATATATTTAGAGGGGCAATTTTGATCCTAAAGGAAAAAACAATGCCCTACATGTGATTTTATGTTCTCATTTCATAAGCCAAAAATTGAAGAATGTTTGGAAGACCTTCAAGATGACTTCAAGGTACAAGAAAAATAAGTTATCATAGACTAACCATCTTCCAAATGAAGGAGTTTTGTGTCAGAGATGATATACTCAAAGGTTTAGATGATGATGGGCAGACATTAGACCTAATTTATGATATCAACAAAGTAGATACCAAGACTGTAGACCCCATTGATTGGTCAAAAAGGGAAGAGCCATCCATTGATGAGATTTATGAAAGGTCTTGGATAGGATCGGTACATGGGTTGAGCTAAAAATAAAGAACTTAAAAGGAAAATAAGACCCTCCAAAGAGGAAGAAGTAGTTATCCATAGAAGGATCTTTCTCATCAATACCCATTGGCTACAAGAGGTAGAAGAAGAAAGAAAAGGAATCTACCCTAGACACTATAGATAATGAGTCATATTGGAAAAGGTAGTAGAAGCCTTTAAGTTAGAAAAGGTTAATTATAGAGATGAAAGTATAGGGGTTGTCTCAAGACAAAGTAATGGCCATTTCTCAAGCTCCTCCCATCAAAGATACCACAACAATAGAGCCACTACACAAATAATGAAAAAAACTCCAAGAGGCTACAAAGGAGCCCCAAATAATAGATGTAGTGGACATATAAGTTGTCCCATCCGTAGCACATCTTGAAACATAATAGTTTATGAAAGAATAAGAGGAACATTAGAATGATTAGGTGGATATAACACCTGAATCACCCATGGGTACACTTTTTGAGGAGCAAAGGGCAACTAAGGATGTATCATTTAAGACTTGGGAAGATTAAGATTTAGAAACACATGAACTCTAAGAGGAGGTACATAAAACTGAAGAAGAGAAAGAGGAAAATGAGGAGCATATGCTAACAGTAGAAGAGAAACAAGAGCTCATTGAAAACATGCAGAGATAAGCTGAAAAAGATAAATCCCCCTCTTTAGATGTCACTAGCACTTAAGAGGTAGTAAGGGATCAACTCAAGGAGACTCTGTTAGAACATCAACAATTATCTACTTCTTCAAAAGCTCCTACTTAGCTAAAATTAAATCTTGAAAAGAGACAACAATCATGGTCCAACCATTAAGTTGCAAAGATATGGTGGTTGAAGTGTTGAAGAATAGACCAAAGACAAAGCTAAGGACCCTTCACTACACTAGAATTAATGAAGTTGGAGAGGTGATTATAGGAGTTGTGACCCCACTAGTTGATAAGGATGAAATATAACTACATGCATTTGAATATTAGTTTTCTACCTTTAATTTGGGGAGATAAACAAGTAGAGACCAAATTTCATCCTTGGATTTGGTCATGGATTTAGTCAAGGCTTGGATGAGCAAGGACAGGAAGACAAAATATGAGCTTAAGGATCAAATAGAGAAAATGAAGGTATTCCTCAAAGGTCTCACTTCCCCTACATTAGAGCAACCCACTTCATTAGAGGCCCTACTATTAATGAGAAGAAAAGAAGTGGGTGAAATCAACGAGATGAAGAAGAAATCTCAAATTTTTAATAGATGGAATGAGAAGTTTAAGAAATTTATGGAAGAAATTTTTGTAATTGACTACATGCAATATGAAAAGTCTTGCACCTTAGAAGAGAAATCAAAAAGATTTACAAATAGCCTAAGAGATGAAGATGAGAAACACAAGATAGATTTGAAGTATTTTTGGGAACTAAAAGGTGGATATTTGTTTGGGTTCTATGCTTGGGAGATAGAACAACAAAAATCAAACACTCTCATTCAAGGACTAACCCTAGAGATCTCAACCTCAAGTATGCAAAGGAGAAAGAGACCTTGTCATAAGGTTGTCCTAGGATTTGATTGTAAACTAAAGAGTGGTTCACCACCAAGCTAGGGCTTGGAAAAGAAATGAAATGCAAGATGTAATGTCTAAACCTAATGTAATGCAATCTTTCACTAAATGACCCAAAAAAACATATAAAAAAAAATAGAAAGCTATAGGATAGAAGTTGTGCACTTGGAAACCTAGAGAAGATTGAATGGGGTGCTAAAATACTAAAAACACTAAAATTTTGGCACACTGGGACTCATATTCCAATTTGTGCATATCAATCCTAGACCAAGGTTTTTGGGTAGGAATTGGCTTCTGGAAAAAGGGTATCTAAAATTACAAAGATTTGGAAAAATTCCTTTAGTGGGACTCATACACCACTTCTGGTGTATTAGTCCCATTCTACTTTTTTGGGAATTAAAATTTTAGATCTACACTTCAACACCTACTCTTTTCTTCCAAATTGATTTTTGGATCCGATCTTGTATAAAAACCTGCAAAATAGAGTATATTCTTGATTTGCTTATGGCGGGTTTGCCTTGGTCAAACCCTTAGTTTGGTAGTTAAACCTTCATAGAAGCAATGAATCATGAATGTAAATAGGAATATAAACCCTAACCTTAAGTGTGTCTAAGATTAGGAAATCTGAAATGTAATGTAACCCTATTCTAATGTGCTAGAATGAGATGCATGAAATGAAATGTGGAGATGGATGAATCACTTTGATAGATCTCGAGTCACTTAATTGAACCCTAATGATGCATGTACCTTAGGATAAAATTAGAGTGATAATGGAGGATGAAACCATTTAGGAAAAAAGTCACTAGGCTTGTCTTGATGGCTAGTTGCATCTCCCCAACCTAGAATCCATCGTGATTCACCATAGACAACCATGATCAACTAGATTTTGGATGAAAGTAAGATTGAAGACTTGATTTTTTTTTTAATCTTGCTCCAAGAATTCAAATTTACTTTCTTTTAAAATTTGAATTCTCTTGTGAAAGAATTCTTGAAGATTCTTGAATGCTTGGTTCTTGAAATTGCTCTTGAAAATGCTTGCTTAGATGAAAAACTAACTTAGAAGCTTTCTTACATAGGAATTTACACCTAATTTATCATTATTCAGATTTCAAAAGCTGACATCAACCAAAAATTTGAATTAAAAAGTTGATTTTCCTAATCAAACCCTAGAAAATCACCAAAAGGGACTCATACGCCATGTCTAGTATATGGGTCCCACCTAGGGGGACTCATATGCCCAAACTGGTGTATGAGTGCCACCCTAGATTTTTGGTGTGGCTTGTTAAAATTTTAAATATTTTTGATGATTTTGTCCGGTTTTTAGTTGAAACAAGCCTCGAGATCTGAAATAAAGGGTCTTAGGGGCCTATTAATGATGACTTAAAGGGGTATTTAGTGTAAGGGTGATAAAATAGGTCCAAATTAAGTTGAAATTAAATTATCTCCAAGAGCATAAAATTTTATATACTACATTTAACCCCCACTTTAGTGCCCATATGACTCTAGGTGCATATGCAAGCTAAAGGACTCCAACGATAAACTTTGTTTCATAAAAAGGATACTCATACAGGTTCATTCACAACATGGGAGAATGAAGCCCCCACTGTACTATCTATAAAACCACAATGTTAGGAACCACATCCTACAACACAAATTCATTAGTTGTCTAAAAAATCCTCTTATCTAACTTCTACAAATCAAATTTGAGGGTAGATGTATGCCCCCCTTGATTCTGCTTGCTTTACAAAGGTGGAATCAAGGTAGCAGTCTAACCACATCAAATAAGGTAATTTGTATCATAGGGTATCTAAAAGTACCATATCACATAATGATAGATGTATGATGAGGATAAGAATGGAATCACAATTCCAATGCAACAAACGATGTCGAAAATGGAGCTCTCTAGCTTCTGTTATGTTAATTTGAATAAAATATACTTTTTGACCCTAATATAGTAAAAACCCTAATTTTTAGCATATATAAGAGTAAAAAGTGAAGTAATTTATACTTATTTTTTCTTTTACCTTCTTGTAGCTTGACTTTGGTGGAGAGTTATGAAATATTTCGAGCCGATGAGAGTATGAGCCTCCAAGACTGGACATCCTATGGGAGAAGGTAGCTTGCGGCGGGCGATATTATTAGGTCAATTGTTTTTTCTACCTTAGCTTTGTCCTTACGTATTTATTTTATGTTCTTACAAATTTATAGGTAGATTTAGGATCCTAGAAGAAAAGTTCACAAAGCGTCCCTTTTCTTCACAAAGTGTCCTCTTTTTTTGCAAAGTATCCTTTTTTGTCACGAAGTGTCCCACTTTTCCACAAAGTGTCACGTTTCTTCGCGAAGTGTCCTAAAAGGGAAATAAAGTGTCTAGGACCTTTATAAAAGTGCACTAGAACAACTTTATCACACTTTTTTGATTCTTGATGTATATATTTAAGATTTTAGAATGATTATAGGACATATTTTTACCTTTTTATTAGATCCTGCTGAGGTCATGATAGTGTCTCAACAACAGACAGTTTTGTCGCTTACAAGACCTAGCCCCAACACTTTCAGTGGAGGATACTGAGATATTACAGAAAATTATATTGTATTGGGTGTACCTCATGCCCCCCATGAGGTACCATGATGTTATGTTGATGGCCTTAGCAGAATGATGGGATGCAGATACATGCATGTTTCTTCTCCTGATAGGCAAGATGACAATCACTTTAGAGGATGTCCATCACATTCTCTGAGTTCTGATTCAAGGTGAGAGGGTACGTTTTCTATGGGATCAATAATTTCGTGAGATGAAATATGATATATATTACTATTTTGGAGGTTTGATTCATGATGAAATCTTGGGGCTGTGGATCAAGCTATCATGGATGCTATATTCACGAGCTCCACTTGTGGCACATATTATGATGTTTACTGTGGCACTAGTACTCATCCCCGATGGTTATGGAGCACATCTAGAGGGAGGACTAGTACACATGATTCTATGCATGGCAAGGCAGAGGATCATATACGCCTATGGGAATAGGATCCTCGTGCACTTATACTATGATCTAGGGTGGTTTGCATACCAAGAGGTTGATAGTATGTTGCATTGTACACTATTGTAGGTGTGGTGCCTAGAGCATATCATGTGCACGAGGCTAACAGGGTTTCCATGTACATTATCCCTAGGGTACCCTCACGTATTCAACTACCCTTTGAGGCATATATGGAAATATGGGGATTTGCATTTTTGGAGGGTTAGATTCGACTGACTAGATGAGGAGGAGATCTTATGGATACCATACTAGCTTATACCATAGTGGTCAGATGAGACTTGTCAGTTGAGGAGACTACAAATGGAAATATTTTTGATAAGAAGACATAATTATGTAGTACTACCCTTCTACTACAATCGTGTCATGTGATAGTTTTCATAGGTCCAGGTACCACCCATGGCATGACCCTTCTTTAGGAGATCAGTACGAAGTGCTCGGAGGCCTAGTGACACTAGATGATGTCATCTATAGTGACTTTGATTATGAGGATCATGATATACCTCCGATCTCTAACGTTGATGATGTTGGTATCATAGATGTGTATGAGGAGTGGTGGGAAGCAACATGATTGGCTCCTGTATTCCTGGTGGATGAATCGATAGGTGATGCAGGGCCACTCCTAGAACAATGAGATGAGGAGGATAGAGTTGAGGAGCCAAGGGTTAGGGTTGTAGAACTATTCATAGATGTGATAGATGAGGACTATGATGAGGCTAAAAATCTTGATTATGATGGCCAAGAGGAGGAGGATGAGGATAATAATGAGGATGAGAAACTAATGAGTGATGATGATGAGATAGTAGATGAGGATCTAGTGGGCCATGAGTGGGGAGAGCTAGCTCCTATTCATGTGACTAGATCATGGTCAACAACGATAACACACACCAACACCTACAGTCATGGCAATGCTAGCACATTTTCCATGCCTCCTACACACGATGAGGTTGTCTTTACATAGCTACCCAGAGAAATAGGTGATGATATTTAATTTACATCTATGATTTATGCTTATTATCATGCTTTATGTTTTAATTTTATGTCCATTTATATCATGATGTGTACTGATTATATTTATGATTTCTATCTTGTAGGGGTTGTGAGAGACCTACATGATCTCTATCACTAGGTTGCTACTGAGATACTACCTCCATCACTCTACAAGGAGGCTACTAATATAGATTATGTCCCCTCACCCATCATGGAGTGGTATATACAATTGTTTGAGTCATACATTAGACTATGGGTACCATATGAGAGTTTTAGGAGGGGCACCCACCAAGTCGATGCTGCCTATGGGGAGGTTCAGTCATCTTGAGCCCTAGGGGAGGTCAAGAGACTTGAGTTAGAGGTAGCCAAAATACAGGTAGAGAGAGATCATCTAGGAGAGGATTATTGGGAGGCTCTTGAATGAGCACATGGTTTACAGTATGCTCTGGATGTACTTGTGGGCTCATGATCATGATCACATACCATTGTCTCTCAATGGACTGCCTCTAGATAGATGCGATCACCAGATCCTGATGGATATAGCAGTCATGAACCTCATGAGCATTGTATATATTGATGATATGTAAACAAAATTTTGATAAATATATGATCATTTGATGTTTTGTTATTTATTCTTATGTGTTTAATGTTAAATGACAATGTGATTTATCAAATAATCTTTTTAAGACTTTAATAAATGTCACCATGATTTAACATGGTTTATGTAATCAAATTAAAACTTATTCTAGTTTCTCTTAGATGCAACATTATGATTTAAGTATATTATGCTAAAATAAATGCACCTATAATCTAATTAAAGAAAATTAAATGCATATAAGGATCTAATCTAACATAACACACAAGATGAACTCAAATAGCATAAAACATAAAGTAACCACCTGAAATCTGATTTAAAAAATTACTTTAGTATTCAAGATAAATAATTGTTTTTTAGGAATGAAGCAATGCAAGAGCACATAGAATTTCATCTGGTAACTCTAACACTACTTCTTTATCATCCACACTACTCAATAAGATTAGACATAATACCTACATAGATGCATGTCATTTATAAGTTATTTAAGAGGTGTACCATCCATTTCTTTTAACTTATATGCTCCAGAGTAATAAATTTCATTAATTATATAAGTACCTAACCAAATAGGACTGAATTTTCCTTTTTTAGTTCGGTCTAAATTGATGTTATGTTGATTTTTGAATAACACCAAACCACCTTTATTGAATACGTGAGGGATGGAATGGTCATTGTATCTACGTTGCAATTTTTTAGAATAAGCTTGAAGATGTTCAAGAGCATTAATTCACTGCTCATCAAGCATTTCAAGCTGATGCAATTGTTGTTCTTTATAAGTTTTGTTATCAATAAGTACTTGAAGAGTAATCCTTAACATAGGGATCTCTAACTCCAAGGGAATTATCACCTCGGTACCATAGAAAAGGTTATAAGGAGTAGTCCCGATGGATTTTTTTATACTAGTACGATAAGCCCATAATGCGTATGCTAGTTGTGTGTGCCAATCCTTATTGTGTTTGTTTATTTTTTTCCCTAATATTTGTTCGAGAGTCTTATTAGTTGATTCAACTTGACCATTAGATTGTGGGTAGTAAGGTGTTGAGAAACGATGTTGAATGTTAAATGTTTCTAGGAATTTCTTCACATCATGTTATTCTTAAATGGTTTCCCATTGTCTAAAAACAATGTGAAAGGAAGTCCAAAGTGAGACATAATGTGTTCCAATATGAAATGACATATCACATCAACAGTTGTGGAATGAAGCAGAATAACTTCTACCCATTTTGTGAAATAATCTATTGCGGTTATTATAAAAGTGTGCCTAGGTGAAGAAGGAGGTGAGATATTTCCAATCAGATCCAATCCCCATACTATGAATTGCCAAGTATCAATTTGAGCATGAAGTTCCTAGGCAAGAGCGTGAATAAAATTTCTATGTTCTTGACATTTGTGGTCCATCTCTTAACATATTCAAAGTAATCTTTTTCAATATGCCTCCAATAATATCCCATGCGAACGCATTTTTGAACTAATGATCTTCCGCCAAAATGGCCTCCACAAGAATCTACATGAGCTTCTTCAAGTGCTATGGGGATTTTAGATTATTTAAGGCACCTAAGAAAAAGACCAATAAAGGATGTTTTATATAACACATCAATGATAATTATATATTTAGATGCAAGTTTGTGAAGATGATCTTGAGTATTTTTAGTTGTTGGCTTAGGAAAGGTACCTTCTTTTAAATAATTAAATATCGATGTATACCATTCACTAGAGCTTTCTATAGTTGTTGATAATACTACTTGGGTTTTGGATTTGATTGATGGGTTTATAATTGTATGGACAATAAATGTGAAATCCTTTGAAGGATCTTGAGGGGATATAAGAGAAGCTGCACTTTCCATTGCATCTACATGCCGATTATCCTTTCATGGGATGTTTTCAATGGTAAATGATTCAAAATTATCTTAAAAATTCATTGTGAGATCCTTGTATTTCGATAATTTATCATTCTTTTCTTGATATGTCCCATTTATTTTCTTAATTACTAATTGTGAATCAACAAATATCTTAATATTTCAGACTCACATAGCTAAAATAGCCTATAAAACAACAATTAATGCTTCATATTCTATTGTGTTGTTGGTGCATAGGAAGTTTAAGTGATAGGATAAGGGAATAGGATTTCTTGCAAGTGAGACTATTATAACCCCAACACTGGAGCCTGTTCTACACTTAGATCCATAAAAGTATAATTCCCATGTTTCTTCATCGTTCTGAATAGTCCACACATTCTCATTAGGAAAAAATTCTATATTAGGTAAAGTCAAGGGTGAGGGAGTGTCCACTAAGTGGTCAATTAAGGGTTTTCCTTTAATTGATTTTTGAGAAACAAACTTAAGGTCAAACTCTATTAACAACATAACCCATTTAGATAAGTGTCTTGATAAATCTATTTTACTGAAAAGATGTTTTAGAGGATCAAATTTTTTCATTGCATTTATTTCAGCATTCAATAAGTAATGTCTCAACTTACTAGTAGTGAATAAAAGAGCCAAACATTATTTATCTATTATTGTATATCATTTCTCATAATTAATCAAAGTTCAGCTAATGTAATAAACAAGATGATCTTTACCATTTTTGTCTTGTTTCAAGGCAACAATGTTGCAAGAGCATGGGCTGATGCTAATGTATAAAGGATAAATGGTTTGTTCTATATAGAAGCTTGTAAGAGAGGTGGAGTTACAATATAATATTTCAAACTCAAAATCCTGTTTACAATCCTCATTCCAATCAAGGTGCACATCTTTCTTAAGGAGATGTGTAAATGGTAATTTTTGGTCTATTAAGGGTGTTACAAAATGACAGATAGATTGAATTATTCCTGTTGGTATGTGGTGGCTGATCATGCTATATTGTACACTTTTTAGTACTATACACTCTTCATGTATCCTTGTCGGTCGACTTTGTATACCCTAATTTTTGTAAGCTTCTAAAATCTTGTTATAAGTGGCAAGGATGGAGAGTTGTAGCATGGCATTATTCATGATATTTTAATATGTTTTGCACTAGATAATAAAATCATTGGATGGCTGCGGTTTTGTGGATGTAGCCCAGATTTGGTGAACCATGTTAAATTCTCTGTGTTGTCTTCTATGTGTGTTTTATTACTCTATTTTATTGTTCAAATCTGCATTTAACTTGTTAGATATCTGCCTTCTAACCCTAACAATTCCTTGTAAGGTATGAAATTGAGAGATGTTTCTAGGAGGTGGCATGTTAACTATAGCATCAATTTTCTTCATGTCAACCTTGATGTAGCCTCTATGAGATATGATAAAATCTAATAGTTTTCCACTATCTAAACCAAAGACACACTTTTTAGATTCAATCTCATGTTGTATTTTCGCATTCACTCAAAGATCTTCTAAGGATATTCACATTATCTTATCTGGTTAAAGATTTGGCTAGAATATCATCAACATAGTCTTCCAAAATCTTATGTATGTAATCATGAAATATTACTATCATAGCTCGTTGATATGTCATGCCCGCATTCTTTAATAGAAAGGGTATCATGGCCCAAAAAATTGTTCCTCGAACAGTTGTAAATGTTGTTTTGTGTTGATCTTGAGTGTTGATAAAGATTTGATTGTAACAAAAAATTACATCCATGAATGGAAACAAAGCATGTCCAATAGTCGAGTCTACTATCATGTTGATATTAGAAAGGGGAAAGTCATATTTTAAAGATACTTTATTCAAATCATGAAATTTTGTACACATGTCCTAATACGATTATCAAGTTTTTTGACCACGACAATGTTCGAGATCCAAGGAGAATAATCTATAGGTCTTATGAAACTAGCCTTAAGGATATTTTAAAATTATCCCTTAACTAGCAAGGCTATCTTAGGATTCATCTTTCATATCTTTTGTCTAACAGGTTTAGCATTTTCAACAAGGACTATATTTCATGTCACTATCTTAGCATCAATTCCTAGCATGTCTGAATAATTCCAAGTAAAAAGATCAAGGAAGTCATGGAGTAAAATTGCGTGATTTTCTTGTTCTTCATCATCAAGGAACTTTCCTATCTTAATTAATTTCTCCTTATCATTGATGTCCATTGCTATGTCAATTGTATCTCCTAGAGGAAGTGAACTTGGTTTTGGAAATTCAGGGTTGTATTCTTCTTTACTCATGTCCATCTCACTACTTTAATTTTCTCCATCATTTTGTTTGGTGCTAATCATAGCACATGTAACCTGTTTTTTTTGAGGAGGAGTAGATGGTTTCTCATAAACTCCAAAAATTTCTTTCAAGGCTTCATCATCTTTGAAGTATTCCAAAGATGGTTCACAAGTCATATCAAGCAATTCATGATGCTTCAAGGTGAGATTGATTTAAGGTTTACACATAATGGTGTTGATGTTTAATGAGGGTATTTTGTTTGCTTTTTTTATCATAGAAGGAAAATATACCAAACCACTTTTTTTTCTTGTGTGTTAGGTTTCATAGGAACATAGATGACTTGCTCTTCCTTTCCACATCCTTTTCCACTGTAACCCAATTGCTTTATAAGTGCATAACCTCTCCCATAAAGTATTTCCATTTCTTTCAAGTTTGGTGGTTGTTGGTAATCTATCTCATCAAAATTAGTTGTATATCTTGTGTTATCTTCAAGGGTGAATGAGGTAGATTCTTGTGATTTTTTTTTCTGAATTTTGCATTGACATTGGTTATTTTTAGTTTTCATCTTATTTTCTTGTGATTATGTATTCTCCCATAAATGAAGGTGTGAAATCCAAGGAACCCTAATAATATTCCAATGAATTTGACACTACTTTTCCTTCTTATTTGTGGGTATATGTAGGATAATCATAGAAAAAATAGGCTCTTAAGTGGCGATGAAAATTCAGAAAATTAGAGTTAGGTAACTTGACGTAAAAATTTGAATACGTTATCTATATTATTTCAAAAATATGTAAGAATAGAATATGTAGAAAATTGAATGTAGTTTCTAAACTACTAGGTTTATTTTAAAAAAATCTATTTGGTGAAAATTTGAAATTTCAATGCAATAGTACTTAAATTTCAGGGAAAAAAGAAGAAGTAGGTGTCTGTCTGACCACCCTAACCACAATAAATGAAAGGAAAAATAGAGGTGCGGAATACACTTTCCTAACACTAATACCTCAGATGAGAAGTGTAAAAACCATCATCAAAAGCTTTCATGCGTCTAAAATGCACACATACAAGATAACAAGAGTAACAAAAATAAAACATACAAGCAGAGAAAACACCAGATTTACATGGGAAAACCCTTTTGGGAAAAAACCCACCACACCAAGAGCAATCACTTTGTATTACAACAAAAATATTACATAAAAGTTAAAAAAACTCTCTCAGAATTCTCTGTGTTACAATTCTATTACAACATACAAATAATCTAGACTCACCATCACCATTAGTGACTATTACAATCATTCGACTATTACAAGTCTTAAATTCATCATACAATCAACCAACCAATCAGATGTATTTAATTATACATCTATCTAATAATAAAATTTGATCCCTGACTGACCACTTCGCAATCACACATCGGGCTGCCCAACATTTACTTTTGTTTGCCATAATTGGATTCTTTCAATCATTGAATCAAGCCTTGCATTTAATCCTTTCACCTTTTCAAGCAACTGGCCAATTAGTTTTCAATTTACAACAATGATGTAGAATCAACAAGTATTATCATGCAACATGTCATAATGTTACTCATCCATCACTTTGAGCGTCAAGTCAAATCTACCATCCAAGCATTGACCACCTTCTACTGTGCCACCGCAAGCCTATCGACCAACTCTCATGGTAATGCTATGTGCTGTGCTACCGCTCAACTGAGACAGGGCCTTCATGGTTTGGTGGTATACACACCGCACCACCATGAATAAGTAGAGAGACCACCATTGTATGGTGATAGGCATTCCACCACCAGTCTACCACCTTCGCTGCACTATTGCCGAGCCTTGCACAACCCTCCATGGTATGGAGGTAACCGACATGTTCTAACCACCTAGTCCACCATGCTACCATGCCTTGGCCACGAGACCTCCATGGTAAGGAGGTAAGCTTCTCCACTAACCACCATGGATTACCACGCCACTGTGTCATGGCCAAAAGGCCATCATGGTATGGTGGCAACCGTTCTCGTTGACTGCCATGGCTTACCATGTCACCATGCCATGGCCAAAAGTCCATCACGGTGTGGAGGTAAACCACTCTCGCTAACTACCAGGGTCTACCATGCTATCATGCCTTCATCGAGCGACCCCCATGATAATGTGGTAAGAGATGATTTTGATTACCTAGTTCATCGTGCCACCGTCGTGCAAGGATAGAGACCCCACAATAAGGTGGTAGCCATCTATGTTGACTGTTGAGCCTTGACCACACAACTACCAAATAGTGAGGAGTCCGCTATGGTATGGCGATAACACCGCCCAATTGCAGACCGAATGAAAGAGGCTTGCTGTAAAGTAGTAAATCGTGCAACCGCGCCTCCAAGAGATGCCCCCAACAACAAAATGGTAAAGGCCAAAAATGAAAGAAATCTAGAAAGTCTTTCTTAGAGGTACAAGCTAGAAGTTGAGGCACCTATTTCCAACAAGCTCCCACTTGACAAAGACTTACTGGCTTCCTCTAGACTTCAAATTTATTGATGGTCATAGGCCCCAAGGCCCATTGAGCTTGCACACCATCTGAACTTGTTTATGCTTATTCGATTTGCCAATGCATCTAAAATATTCTTCAAAGTATCCGCCTTCTCTAAAAAGACCTTTCCATCCTCCACCATATCCCTAACAAAGTGATACTGCACATCGATGTGCTTCGTTCTAGCATGGAAAGTTGGATTTTTTACCAAGAAATGGCACTTTGACTGTCACAACAAATAGTAGTCTACCCTGCATCAAAACCAGTATCAAAACACAAATGAATGAGCCAAAAAAATTCTTTGTAGGCGTGTGTTGCTGCCATTTATTCTGCTTTTGTAGTGGACAAAGTGACTACAACCTATCGCTTGCTCATCTAGCTAATTGCACCACCATTCAACATGAAGATATATCCAATGGTGGACCTTCTACTATCAATGTCCCCTGCCCAATCAAAATATACATATCCACGAATGATGAGAGTCCTCTATGATCCAATCAAATTTCCATGGTAACACAAAGCATATTCTGAAGTTCCCTTTAAATATCTAATTACTCTTTTCACAACATCCCAATGTGTCCTTCCTAGATTTTCCATAAATTAGCTAAGTACTCCCACTGCTTGGGAAATGTCTGGCCTTGTATAGACCATTGCATACATTAAACTGCCAACAACACTCGAATAAGGCACCCTGGTCATGTCCTCCATCTTAGTAGAAGATTTTGGACAATCTTCAACAGATAGCTTTATTCCCTACAAAACTGGAACAACTAGCTGCTTGCAATCATTCATACCAAATCTCTCAAGAATAGTGTTAGCATACTCTGGCTAACCCAAACATTTCTACTCATTTTTTCCCTGGTTATTTCAATACCCAAAATATACCTTGCTGCACCTAGATCTTTCATTTCGAACTTTGCAGATAACTGAGACTTAAGATCATAAATCATAGTCTTACCATTTCCTATGAACAACATATCATCCACATACAGGGTAATAATAAGCACACGATCATGTTCATATTTGTAATACACACAATGATCAGATTTTGATCTCACAAATCCCATAGACAACACAAAAGTGTCAAACTTCTGGTACCACATTCTAGGCGATTGTTTCAAACCATACAGAGATTTCTTTAACTTGCAGACCAAACTTTCTTTACCTTTCTCAATGAAGTGCTCAGGCTGAGACATATAAATTTCTTCTTCTAGGCTTTATACTTTTCAGCACTACCATCTAGACCAGTCTTCTTCTTAAATACCTCTTTACATCCAATAGGCTTTCTTCCTTCACACAAAGGTACCAAATTCCAAGTTTCATTCTTTTTCAATGATTCCATTTCTTCATTCATGTCTTCCAACTAGGAATTTGAATTAGACATGCTAATTGCTTCTTTCATAGTCTTAGGCTCATCAGTGCTAGTAATCAAAGCATAGGCATAGTTTGAATCCAGTATAGAGAAACCATACCTTTCTGGTTGATGTCTTTCACGTGTAGATCTTCTCACTAGCTGAGGTTGTGGTTCTTCATCTTTAGAGCCCTTAGAGCTACTAGAACTCCTTAGTTTCAGGTACACCATGTAGTTCCTCCTTTTTTGGAGTTTGAGGAATTTCAACTACATCATTCTTCTTTCCTCTTTGAACTGTCTCTAACTATGGATCAGTTGTTGAAGGCTTCATCTCATGAAATATTACACTTCTGGTATACAAAAAATTTCCAGTATCAGGATTCCAAAGCTTGCATCCCTTCACACCAACACCATAGCCGATGAAGATACATTTAACAACCTTGTTCTCCAACTTAGATCTCTTCTCATTCGACACATATGCATATGCCTCACAACCAAATATGAATATGTCTCAGAGAGGGCTTCTTACCAAACCACGCTTCCAAAGGTGTCTTATCAACAAGAGTAGAGGAAGGTGAAAAATTTACTAGGTAACATGTAGCCACAACCTCAACCCATAAATTTTCCTCTAGACCAAAATTACTCAACATACTCCTCGCCCTTTCCATTAGCATCCTATTCAACCTTTCAACAACTCCATTTTTCTATGGAGTATAAAGTGTAGTTTTATGCCTTTTAATCCCATGGTATTTGTAGTATCTTTCAAAATCTGCAGAACAAAACTCACCACCATTATCATTCCTTAAACATTTAATTTTCCTTCTAGTCTGATTCTCTACCAAGTTTTTAAGCTCTTTAAAATGACTGAACACTTTTGATTTACTTTTAAGAAAGTATACAAATGCCCTTCTTGAATAATCATCAATAAAAGAAACATAATACCTAGACTTCAATAACAAAGGAACATTCACTAGACCAAACATATCAGAATGAACATAATCTAGTACACCAAAATATTTGTGAGGACTCGAATAAAATGAAACGCGATGTTGCTTTTCCATTAATGCAATCTTCACAAAAATCAAACTCAAGATTACAATCAACAAGCCCTTCAAAAAGATTTTTATTTTTCAAGGTTTTAAAACCTTTCTCACCTATGTGACCGAGTCTATCATGCCAAAACATGGTCTTCTCTATTGGGAGTTTCACTTCCAAGGCATTTGCATCTAGAGGATCTTCATCCGCCTCCACATGAGCAGCTTTGCTTGACTTTATAGAGACGTTGTTACATTGAACATGATGTGAATCCAACTTGTATAGAGTGCCAGTACATGCACCCTTAACCAACACCATTGTGCCTCTAGCCATCTTACATCCTTTACTTGAGAAAGAAACTTCCATACCAACATCATTAAGCTTACTGAAAAAAAGTAAGTTATGAGCCAAACCTGGTATGTGAAGTACATCACCAATCCCTTTGATTCTTTTTTTAGGGAATTATATTTTGACTCTTCCATGACCAAAAATCTCTAGTGTTGAATCACTTGCTAGGTACACCTTTCCACCATCATACTTTTCATACTTAGTGAACCACTCTCTATGAGACATCATGTGAAAAGATGCATCTGAGTCAACCAACCAGACATCATCTGATTCCTAAGTCACCAAGGTTGCAATGAAGGCATCTACATCACTCTGAGAAGAGTCATTTTCTGAAGAGTTACTATTATTCTTCTTCTTCTCCTTACAATCCTTTTGAATATGACTAGGCTACCCACAGTTCCAACATTTCACCTTGGAATTTTTACTAGGAGACTTTGATCTCTCTTCAGATTTGGATTTAGACTTCTTGTCCTTCTTCTTTTCTTTCTCCTTCGATCTACCCCAAATAGCAAGGGCCTCTTTGGCCATCTCAAAAGATTTCCTCCACATTTCTTCTGACAACAGTGAGGCAACCACGTCTTCCATCTTGAAAGTAGTTGTTGTACTTCCAATAGCCATTATCGGATCATCCCAAGTGCCAAGTAAGGAAAACAAAAAAAGCATGCAAAAATCCTCCTCCTTTATCTTTACACCCACATATGCCAACTGAGCAACACTCATATTAAATGAGT
Source organism: Sequoiadendron giganteum (assembly GCA_007115665.2). Classification (NCBI taxonomy): domain Eukaryota; kingdom Viridiplantae; phylum Streptophyta; class Pinopsida; order Cupressales; family Cupressaceae; genus Sequoiadendron; species Sequoiadendron giganteum. Next base: position 502,633,916 of record CM021108.1, on the reverse strand, counting down.
TCAGATGGTCTACAACATATGCTCCTTCTTCCATTTTCAAGGAGTATAACTTCTTCCTCAGGAATAACTTATTTACTAAAGACTCTCCCTGATAAATGTCACCAAGCTTCTTCCATAATGAAGTTGTAGAATTCTCCTCATGAACATTTATGAGTACATAATCAAACAAACAAAGTCTTATCAAGCCTCTAGCTTTTCTATCTGCAAGATCCCAATCTTTTTTGTTTCATATTTTGTGGCATAGTTCCAGACACAACAATCCAAAGGTCTCTATCCACCAACAAGTCTTCCATTTTGAGTTTCCACAACTCAAAATTTCTGCCATTGAATTTTTCAATTTCCACTCTCCCTAAAGTAATTGCCATCTCAAACGAAAAATGGTTCACTTTACAAGACTCCCACTAAAATAGGATTAGCACAAAAAACCAACCCTACTAACAAGGATAACACAACTGACCAGGCTTTGATATCACTTGAAAGGAGAAGAAGAGGTGCATAATACACTTTCCTAACACTAATACCTTAGAGGAGAAGTGCAAAAACCATCATTAAAAAAATTTCTTGCGTTTAAGATGCACACATATAGGATAACAAGAGTAACAAAAATAAAACATAAAAACAGAGAAAACACCAGATTTACGTGGGAAAATCCTTTCGGGAAAAAACCCACCACACCAAGAGCAATCACTTTATATTACAGAAAAAAGATTACATACAAAGCTAACAGACCTCTCTTAGAATTCTCTTTGTTACAATGCTATTACAACATACAAATAATTCAGACTCACCATCACCCTTAGTGACTATTACAATCATTCGACTGTTACAAGTCTTACATTCATCATACAATCAACCAACCAATCAGATGTATTTAATTACACATCTGCCTGACAAGAAAATATGATCCCTGACTGACTGCCCTGCAATTATGCATTGGGCCACCCAACATTTATTTTTGTTTTCCATAATCAGATTCTATCAACCACTGAATCGAGCCTTGCATTTAATGCCTTCACCTTTTCAAGCAACTGGCCAATCAATTGTTGATTTACAACATCAATTTAAAATCAACAAGTATTATCATGCCATGTGTCATAAAATTACTCATCCATTGCTTTGATCGTCAAGTCAAATCTTCCATCCAAGCACTAACCACCTTCTACCACACCACCGCAAGCCTATCGACCAACTCTCACAGTAATGCGGTGTACCTCACTACCACTCAACCTAGACAAGGCCTTCATGGTTTGGTGGTATACACACCACACCACCATGGCCTAGTAGAGAGACCACCATGGTATGGCAGTAGGCATTCAACCACCAGTCTGCCACCTTCACTGCGCTATCACCGAGCCTTGCACAACCCTCCATGGTGTGGAGGTAACTAGCCTGTTCTGACCACCAAGTCCACCATGCTACTACGCCTTGGCCATGGAACCTTCATACTAAGGAGGTAAGATTCTCCACCAACTACCACAACTTACCATGCCACCGCATCATGGCCAAAAGGCCATCGCGGTATGGCGGTAAGCATTCTCGTTGTCTACCATGGTTTACCGCACCACCGTGCCATGGCCAAAAGGCCATCGTGGTGTGGTGGTAAACCGTTCTTTCTGATTGTAATGGTCTACCAAGTGACCCCCATAGTAAGTTGGTAAGAGATGATGTCGATCGCCCAGCTCACCATGCCACTGTCGTGCAAGGAGAGAGACCCCATGGTAAGGTGGTAGTCATTTGTGCTGACTGTCGAGCCTTCACCATGCAACTATCAAATAGTGAGGAGTTTTTTGCGGTATTTTGGTAACACCACCCAACCACAGATTGAATGAAAGAGGCTCACGGTAAGGTGGTAAACCATGCAACTGCGCCTCCAAGGGATGCCCCCAGTAGTAAAATGGTAAAGGCCATAAATGAAAGAAATCTGTCAAGTCTTTCTTAGAGGTACAAGCTAGAAGTTGAGGCACTTGTTTCCAACAATAAAATGATTTTTTTTTTTTTATAATATCTTAGATATAAGTAGAGGACTCATGTCCCGATGTGATGCATATTTTTTTTTAATTTTTTCCAAGCAAATAATTAATTATGATTTTATTATTAGATTTTTTTTTTAAATATAAAAAATTGTATGTCTGACCACCTTAACTTGGTCAAAACTTCATGAAATTCAATTTTATAATCCTATAGTATGTGACACATGTTTCAGATTAAAAAAATATGATACTGTTTGAAAGCTATACATGTTTTTCAATCAACCTATCAATCAGGACTTTAGTCGTAATTCAGATAGAAAATGAATAATAATTATTTATTAAATTCAAAGTAAAGCATAATTTATATTGGTGGTTTTTGAGCGTGATGGGAGAAGTGAAAAATAGCAGTAAATCAGCACAAGTAGGCATGGTCGAGCATAGGGAGGCCGACAAACCAGGGAAGGAGGTTGAATAGTTAATTTGGGACCAGGATCCATGATAGGAAAGAAAGCCTCTTATGATACACCAGAGGTGGCCATCAGCCAATAGTGGAAAGCAGGTCCAACAAAGCCAGAAGGATTCAGAGAGTCATGGAGTGAGGAAATGGACAAAATAAACTCCTTTGACAAATTCAAAGAAAAAATCAATAAGGGTTGGATGACATATGGAAACTCTGACCAGAAGCATGGAGTTACAATAAATAGACCCCAATAGGTGGTGGAGTTACAAAAAGAATAGGCTGAGAAGGATCGAAGAAATAAGAGAAATAAAGCCTAGGTGGGTCAAGGGCCTCCATGGGTAAGACCTAATCGTTCAGCGCAAAGATGGAACATGGATTTTTTCGGTGTCTAGAAGCGCTACCCTGCAAAATTGAAAGGGTGGTTTAGGGAAAACAAGGATCGAAAAGAGACCTATCCAAAAATTGGCGACAATTGGATCCGATTAATGCCCCACCACCCAAAGAAACAGAGGAAAAAAATGAAGAGGACAAGGAACTACTGAGTAAAGGTAAGTCTATAAGACTTCCCATTCCAATTCTTAATGTTAATAATGAAGTAGTTAAAAAAACTCGGGAAATTATGCAAAGAACTAAAATATTTGCTAAATGGGGGGGAGAAGGACATAAAAACTAGAAATCAATGGAAGAATAGTGCAAAAAAAACTAGGGGGAAGGAATATCGGTAAATGCCTTGGAAAATAACTGGTTTTTGGTCAAATTCCTCAACCAAGAAAGAAGAAACGAGATGCTAAAATCAAGGCCATATTTCTTGGGCGGGGCCCAAATCCATCCGATAGAATGGAAATCTAACTTCAAACCAAGGAAAGAATGGGTCAAAGAAAGTGCAGTATGGATAAGGCTCTACAATTGTCCCTCAGATTATTGGTCAGTTAAAACCCTAGAAGAAATAGGTAAACTACTACACGACCTCCAAAGCATAGATGACACACAAGTGGACAAAGAGAAAGGACCCTATTTTCGAATCTGTGTGGCAAAGACGCAAGGGGTAGAATTGCCCAGAGCAATAGAACTTAAATATGAGTTAGGTTCTTGGAGGTAGGAAGTGATCAAGGAGGACCATTTGCAACTATTCCCCATATTCAATTCAATGAAACATGATAAGAAAGATTGCACGAAGGAAACCAATAAATATAGGGATACCAAAATAGAAAAAGGAACCTATAAATAGTAGTAATAAAGCTGAGGCGAGTCAGGCATGGGAATTCCATGAAAAAGAAATGGACTCAATGAATCTAGGTAAAAAAATGGTGGAGATGGGAAGAATAGCACTTTTGGATATCATCCATGAAGAAAAACAACCAACTTGGTGGTTAGTACAAGATGACAACATTATTCTACCTGAAGATGAAATAAAAAAAGAAGAAAGGTTTCCCCATCTTACTGACACTAGACCAGAGAATCAATTAGTAGTATCGCAAGAAAGAGAAAAAGAAAAGTAGGAGGAACTTGGAGAGACACCAAACATGAAACTACTAAACATCAATTCAGAGGAAGGTTTAGAGGAAAGCCAAGAGATAGGGAGTATGGATTCGGAATCAGAGTTCGACGAAAGCTTTGAAGAATACCAAGAAGGCATAATGGCTGAAAGAGGAATTGAGCAAATACCCTTAGCAAGAAAAACCCCAAGGATTAAACCAAATATCCAAAGAGGTTGCAAGCCCAATAAGGAGAAGCTAAAAATAGCAGGGGCAGCAAAAGGAAAAACCAAATTAGGTCAAACAATCCTTAGAAACGGGAAGGGACTCCCCCTTCTAGGGGAACCATGAGAATCATAAGTTGGAACACTAGGGGCTTAAATGCCCCTAGCAAATGGCACTTCTTTAAGCGTCAGATAGATAGCAATAAGCCATATATTATTATAATTCAGGAGACCAAATGGAGTAAAGAGGAACAAGATAGAAAATTAAAATGGTGGAGAGGTTGGGAAGGATATTGTAAAGAATCAGTAGGAGCATTGGGGGGTCTTGGAATATTTTGGAATCCAACCTCAATAAACTATAAACCCTTGGAGTGTAAACAAAATTGGTCACTAGCCTATGTCCAAGTATATCAAGACAATTCATAATTGAATGTGATCAACATATATGGCCCTATAGCACCAACAGATAAAAGACTCCTCTGGGGTGAAATCTCCACTTTTCTCAATCATATAGAAGAAGTAAAAACTATAATCAGAAGGGAATTTAATGCCACCCTAAAAAACTCAGAGAAGAAGCGAGGACTACAAAATTTGATAAGATCTCAGATAGTCTTTTAGGATTTCATAGACCAAAATATGTTAAGAGAGATAAACACAAGGAATGGAGTTTATACTTGGACCAATAGAAGATCGGGTCACTCTAGAATAGCAGAAAAATTAGATAGATTTCTGGTAAAAGGAGAATGGAATCAAGGAATGAATTTGCTGGAAGCTTCAATTATCCCTTGGAGTGGTTCAGACCATTTCCCAATTTAACTGGAACTCCAACCAGATAAATTTAAAGAAGGACCCCCCTTTATATTTGAAAGAATGTGGATGAGGGACCTAAGTCTCTATGAGTAGATATTGAATTGGTGGAAGGATGTTTGGATCATTAACCACTCACACCTCTTTGCATTTCAAAAGAAACTCAACCATGTTAAAACAAAAGTGAAAATTTGGAACAAAGAACACTTCGAAAATATTTTTGAAGAGAGTGATAAAATAGAAAGTGAGCTCAAAATCCTAAATGAGGAAGTAATCAAGAATGGTATGGGGCAGTAGGAGTATCTTAAGGAAAAGATTCTAATGGAAGCCCAAGATGAAATCCTAGCAAGAATAGAGTGTCATTGGAAGCAAAATTCTAGGGAACAGTGGCTCAAACAAGGAGATAGAAATGCCAGGTTTTTTCACAACTCAACCCTAGTCAAAAGAAACACTAACAGGATTATAGATGTGGTGAGAAATGATGGGAATCCTACAAGAAACAATCAGGAAATCAATCAGGAAACAATGGGATACTTTGAGGCACTTTTTAAAAAAGAAGTTCAAGTGGACTTAGGAATAAGGGAAGGATTCATCAAATAAATACCAAAATTGATTTCAGATGCAGAAAATAGAGAACTTACCAAGCCCATAAGTATGGAGGAAGTTAGAAAAGAAACCTTTCAACTAGGAGTAGACAAATCGCCGGGCCCGGATGGTTTCCCGACATCCCTCTTTCAGACCTATTGGGAAATAATCAAAGAGGATCTAGTCAAAGCAGCAGAAGAGTCAAGGAGGAAGAAAGTAATGTTGGGAGCTATCAACCACACTTTCATAGTACTCGTCCCAAAAAAGAAGGAGGCCAACAAAATGGGGGACTTTAGGCCAATTTCCCTTTGTAACACAATTTATAAAATAATCACAAAGATCATCGCCAACAGGCTTAAAACAATAATAAGTAAAATCATCTCAGAAGAACAAAGTGGATTCATCCCAGGTAGGTCAATTATGGAAGGGATAATAGTAATCCATGAAACCATTCATTCAACACAAAAATGAAGGCTACCAAGCATGATCCTAAAGCTAGACATTCTAAAAGCTTATGACTGGGTGGACAGACAATTTCTGTTAGAAGTGTTAAAAGGATTTAGCTTCAACAAAGAATTAGTAGGATGGATCAAAAGTTGTGTAAATAATCCAAGATTTTCAATACTAATTAATGGTGTAGCCTAGGGATTCATTGATTCAACTCAGGGGATAAGACAAGGGGACCCTCTTTCCCCTTTTCTCTTTATCATAATGGTTGAAGCCCTGGGTAGGAGAATTGGCCAGATCAGAGAGGAAGGCTCCTGGAAAGGAATTGAGGAAGCACCAGGCGTAGGAGCAAGTACTCATCAAAAATTTGTAGATGACACCATTCTCTTTGGCCTAGCCATAAGAATGGAGGCCAAAAATATCAAAGAAGTATTAAATAACTACAACATAGCCTCTGGCCAAGCCATCAACTCGAGGAAATCAAAATTTTTCTTTCTTAACACTAAACCTAGTCTTCAAAGAGACCTCTCAAGAATACTAGGCATCAAATTGGCTAGCTTACCAGGAAGGTTTCTTGGAATGCCACTATTCACCAGAGCTAACCGCATGAACTATTGGGACAGATTGGTAGAAAATTGTAAAAATAAGATGGAACATTGGAAAGGTAAATGGCTAACTTCAGTAGGGAGGGTTATCAAGGTTAAAAACAGTCCTAGCAACAATCCCCATATATTCAATGTCCTACCTAAAAATCCCCAAAGGCATTGTGGACTGGCTCAATCAAATCATGCGAAATTTCTTCTGGAATGGGTCGAAAGATCTGAATAAAATCCCCTTACTAGCCTGGGACAAGGTTTGCAAACCCCAGGCTTCGAGAGGAGCCAAAATTAGGTAGCTGAAAGAAATGAACCTAGCTATGGGGGCTAAATTGGTATGGAAAATGTACACAAGTAATCACAAATGGGTCAGAATCCTGAGAAAGAAATACCTTGACTCTAATGACCTAATAAGCATAATTAGGGTCCTTAACCCCCCAAGAGGATCAACAATTTGAAATTTCATATGTGAATGTAGAGATATCATATATAATCACATATCATGGGAAGTACACAGTGGCACGAAGGCTTCATTTTGGGAAGATTTGTGGGATGGCCATGCCAAATTAAGCAATATGTTGGGATTGAAGGATATAAAGGAAGAAACCTCCAAAATATGGGGTTAGAAGATAAGCAACTATGGGGGATTTGTAGAGGAGAATGGGTTGAGGAAATGGAAATGGAGAAACTTAGAAACACTCAATGCTTCGACAGTACAAAAAAAGGCCCTAAAAAGGATAATGGAAGCCAAAAATTTCCCGGCTAATGAAGGGGAAATTTATTTGAGATGGAGTGCCTCAGCGGATGATGAATATAAAGTAAAATTGGGTTACAGGATAAAGGAAAAGAGAGGGGAAAGGAAAATTTGGCTCAATATATTATGTTGGGGAAGAGATGTCTTATCTAAGGCTGGAGTGTTTCTATGGTTAGCCTCTCAGGGAAGAATATTAACCCAGGACAGGCTGTCAAAGCTAGGATTTAGAGGTCTTAGCAGATGTGTGATGTGCAAAAACCAAACAGGAATCAACATCCCATCTCTTGCTCACCTGTCCCTATGCTGACTCATGTTGGAAGCACACCCTCAAACTGTTAAATTTCCAAACCCCTATTTCATCAAATCTAAGGGACTAGCTAACTGTGTGGCCAAAAAAGATACACAAAGGGGTTTTCAGTAGTATATGGTGAATAATCCCATCCACAGTATGTTGGGAAATTTGGAAGGAGAGAAATAGGCACATCTTTCAGGAAAAATCAATGGGGAGAGAAATACTAACAGGTCACTTAAGTAAGGCAATAGTGGAAATAGTGAATAATGCAGCAAAAAACAATTCTTTCCCAAAAAATATATTCTCTAACAAAGATATAGAGCTCTCTAATAGGTTTGATGGATTACACATCCCCCCCATAATTAGTACCCTGAAGACCCCTCAGAAGGATGAAATCAGACGTGATACAGTATGGCAGGTTCCCCAACTAGGATGGATTAAAATTAATTTTGACGGTGCATCTTTGGGTAACCTTGGAGCAGCGGGCATAGGCTACGTCGCCCGTAATTGTGAAGGGAAGGTGGTCGCTCAAGAAGAAATAAATATAGGACGTGCAACATACAACATGGCAGAAATAAGAGCGGCACTCTACGAAGTTGAACTAGGAAAAAAACTCAGAGCACCAAAACTACACTTAGAAGGGGATTCACTAATTATAGTTAATGCCATAAGATGCAACTTCACCCCAAACTGGCTACTAAGGCATTGGCTAATCCCAATACGAACATTGTTTTCTTCCTTCGAGGAATTTCGTGTTAGCCATATATACCGCAAAGGTAATTCAATGGCTAATGGCTTGGCTAAATGTGCGGCATCGAAGTTGGGGCCTGGATTAGAAGAAGACTGCTAAGCCAGGCCTAGGGGAAAGGTCTTGTCAATAATAATGTTGTAGTACTAGTAGTGCATCAGCTATTATGAAGGCAAGTTAAGCATGCTTAAAAATTTGAACGATTGTCATAAAGGACGAGTAAATCGTCCCTTCAAGATGCTGACAAGGGACTCAAGGAATGTTGAGGTCACATTAGTTAGAAGGCCTCAAGAATGAAGCACTGGAGTAAAGGATCACTTGTGTGAAGTGGCGGTGCCTTTAAAATAGGACCAGAAATGGAATGCATTCAGATATAAGAATAGTATGCATACCAATAAAAACCATTTCAACAAAAAGTAGCTGGAAAGCTCTGCGGTGAGGGATGGATACTCTGGTATGCCTAGAAGCTACCACCACCATGATACCATTCCAAGATGAGGTAATGGACTTGAGACTCCATGGCATCTTAACTATCAAGGATAAGCTAGTAGTTAATGCTGTGAAGAAGGTGCTGGGGAAAGAATTCATATGGTCCTTTCACAAGCACCACCTCAACATGGACATAACAGAGATGTTTTTGGCAATCGCTCTCCACAGAGGATTGGCAAAAAAAAAGGTAAAAAATCTTTGTCAATGTGTCTTTAAGCATACATATTTAGGGGAAATAGATGTAGTACTTGACAACATTGATGCGAATGGTCAAACACCCATGTTGCAACATTACTACCTGTTAAAGAAAAGCAAAGGGCAACCGGTCCCAAAATTTCCTATCCTAACTACAGTGTAACCAGAGGCCTTAGCAGAGTGTGGTAAGGATGTTGATAGAAACTTCAATTTCCTACTTAGTGCAGCAAGGCTTGCAAAGCCACTATCAAAGGAGGAGCTAGGAAATTACATGGTACGAGAGGGGTTCGATGCAGATAGTGACTCAGAGGAGGACAAAATACTGATACTTCTGATTCTTCTCGACTCTGGGGAAGATTAGATTGAGGATGATGACAGGGATGTGGAGGAAATCGCAAATGGGTCGGCCCATAATAAATGTAGAATGGAGTGTCTAGTAAAGACTCGTGTGGCACATGCGAAGTAGATGCATAAGGAAGTTGAGGCGTAGGGGTCAGGACATGATGCAAACAACCCCTTGTTCATAGCACTACGTGGGCCATGGAAGTCTAAAGGTAGAAGGGTTAAGAGGACGTAAGCTATGAACAGGAGGAAAATATATTTCTGTAATTAGACAAATATAAACTAGGCTAGTAGGGAAGAACTGTGTAGTTTGTTTTTAAAATCCAAAGCTTGAAAGACTCCACAGTGTTGATAGGAAAGAATGTAATATTTTTTGGTTTGATAATATAAATGGTGTTGGCCATACCAAATATTAACCTATAAAAAAAAATAAAAAATTATATTGGTGGAAAGATGAGAATCTCCTTTAAAAACCCTTTTCGTTTCATCAATTTTGGGTAAAAAAGGTCATCAGCCACATGGGCCATCATATCACTTACATATCACCACTTTTTGGCCCATCATGATCTTGCACATACCCTTGTCTTCTTCCATAGGTTATATGTTTGATGTTGGAATCAATGTGCTTAGAGGACTTGCCATTCCTTTTTTAATTTGTAAGCAACTTATAGGCTCGAGGTCTATTTCAATTTGGTATACCTTATTGTTGTAGACATACTTCATTATGCATGAAGAATTGAAGGAACTACATGCATTTAATGAATCTAAGGTCACCCTAAAAGAAGGTTATATGAAACATTATCAAGAATTACATGAATAGGGGTTGGCAAGGTAGCCTTTCCAAATGTAATAGGTAAAGTAATCACATCCAATGGTTATCTACCTATGTTATCAAATCCTTGAATTGACAAGGAGTTATGTTGAATTTTTTACTTATCCACACCGAGTTTATCTAAGAGGGTCACACTACACACATTAAGAGCAGAGGAATTGCCAACAAGGATTATTTTTATTCCTAATTTGTTGTAGATAGATATTATCATGAAGGCATCATTTTTCTTTCTTAATTCCAAAGGAGGTAGCTCATGTTGATGAAAGGTAATGTCTACATTAACTATATTCATTCCTTGTATTAGAGCTGCCACACCATTTGCATTTGTACTAGGGGGAACCACTACTTGTTGTAAGGTTGTTTGAAGCATAGTGTGATAATTAGGTGAATACTGAATTAGGTCCCATAGGGATATCTTTGCAAGAGTATTCTTAAATTGTTCAACAAAATCATACTCCTTCCCACTATGTGAAGGCAAATGAAGAGCACTAGAAATAATGGGATTAGGCAAAGGTAAGGTTGTCGGAGATGGTTTTTTTGGTTGTGGATTGTTTTGAGTGTTGTATGTATGAGAAATAGTATTATTACTTGATTCCTACAAAACATTGTTCTTAGGTAGGTAAAGAGTAAATTCAAGCTTGTTTTTAGATTGAGATTTGTGTGAAGGTGGGTAAAGGATAAGTTGAGGTTGAATCACATTAACTTCTCTCAATTTTAGTTTTTCATAACAAGCCTTAGTGGATGAACCTTGTGAGATGAATTCCTCAAGGGCTTCATCTAACATGTCCAAGTAATCACTACTAAAAGGCTTGAGGGTTAGGTTAACTTGGAAAAAGAGATTTGACATAGTCAAATAACTATGATTTATCCAAGTGTTTCACCAGTTTATAGGTGTTTTTGCTTTTGTCTTCTAATGAATACCAAATGCAATCTAATATAATTGAACTATAAACTAATGTTGAAAATAAAAAGTGCAAGAATCTAATTCTATCCACAATTGCAATGAATGTAAACTATAGGTGATCCCACAATAATGGTGAAAACTTTTGTGGAGGAAGGGAAAAGTCGATTTTCCTTTTTTCACAAAGTGAAGGGGTTTGGCCAAACCCAAGTGTTCGATCAAACCCCAGGGTTCGACCAAACCCTATGTTCGGCCGAACCCCCATTGAATTATGCACATTAATAATAAAATAAAGGGGTTCAACCAAACTAGGGTTCGGTTGAACCCCCTTAACATAGTTTAAAACCAAAAAATGCTTCATCCCTGTCATTTTCACTGAGCAGAGAATAGTGGCTGACAAACAGAGTGCGTGCGGTGAACAGGGCACGTGCAGTGAGCAGGGTGCGTGCAAAGAAAAAGTGTGCCTTTACCAAGCGTGCCTTCACCTTCGAGCGAACCCTCCAACACATCATCTCAGGTTTTCCATAGCTCATATTTGCTGCAAAATTCATGGTTTCAATTGCATTTGTTTGAATTTTTTTAAAGCATTTTCAACAAATTCATTATCTAGAATTTAGAAAAATATAAATAGTTGAGTATACAATTTATAAAGAAATTTGAAATAGGTTTTGTAGAATAATGAGGCCACTAAATACCAAGATGATGAAATATGCAAAATATAGTAAAAAATGTAAGCTAAGGTAGTTGAATAAATCAAAAAATCATTTTTTGAATCCCCTATATTGGTTACAAGCCCAAACTATTCTAAACTATTCTACATATACTCATTTTCATTTGACCACATTGTACAACCATTCTTATTCAAATGAGAAACCTAGGAAATTAAAGGCATGTAGCCTTCATGAGTGTATCATTCAAAGATGCAAAGATAAATTATCCAAATTTGAAGCAAGATTATGCTTTAGTGTGAGTATTGATTAATTTTTAATTACATTTTCAATAATAAGTAGTTCTAGTAATCTTTGACATGTAGTAGTAAAGGACTTTCTTAGTAGAATAAATCAAGAGAAAAAAAATGAGAAAAATGGACCACTATATTATAATATTTTGACATATAAAACATCCCTATGAAGTTGGCCAAAGAATAGAAATTAATTAAACTGATAACACAAGTTGATCTAGGTTGATCACACCAATATTATGTAGATGATGTGATAACAAAGGATGATTATTATTCTAATAAAACTAATTGTTTTATGAGTAATTAATTCCTTATATATATTTAAATACTAGTTAAAATACATCTTTGCATCTTAAAATGAAAAAGCTACATGTGATTATAGGAGGCTTATTACAAATAAATCATGAAGGAATCTAGACTTAAGGTGATTGAGTAAGGAAGAGGTAGAATGGCTATTGAATTTTTATTATAATTTCCTCTATTAAATTCTTTTCAAATATCTACTCGGTGATGTCCCCTACAAGTTCAAGATGCTTCAATTTCTAAAAATTAAAAAAAATCCTATGTGTGAAGTTGTGTTGGTCATTTTCATGAATTTCTATCAATCACCATATTGTTATTTTGATGGATTTGCATACCAATATTTTTGTTTTTCCATTGGTCTATTGGGATTCATCCTCAAAGTATAATCTTTCAACTAATCTTGATAATCCACTTTCAACCTTTGTTAAATTTATCTAAGTATTGATTCTATTGGACTTCAATTTTATTGCAGTTGTCATGCTAGTAATCCAATCCTTAGTGTTTCTTAGTGACCTAGAATATTTTCTATTTCTAGAGTGTTTGGCTTGACCCTCCATTCAAACCATTCTTGTCTCCATATTCTTTGACCCCTCTTAGCTCTATTGTATTCAAGTGTTATATTTTCTAGGATTTTAGACTTGGTTATATCCTACCATACCACTCCCTTTTAAACTTAAAAATCCCAATCCATTTTAATCCAAATGTCTATAAGTATTTTTGCACCAATTTTTTCATCTCTCAACCATCATGTCATTTCAATCATTCCCCGACAACTTCACAATCTTATTATTTGTATTTACTCCTTGTAGTATTGGGAATTTAGTCTTTCTAATCCTTAAGTACCATCCATTTCTAACCCCTATTATCTTCATCCTCTAAGTTAGTAAAATAAAATCTTGTGTTTTAGAGTTCTAGAATTGATTCCATGCATCTAAATTTTTATCCATCTTTTATTTCACAATGTCAAAATCATGATAATGCCATCTTTATATGATGCTAACATCATCAATTTTGAGAGTAACTACCTATTGAGACATACCTACTAACATCATTTTTTCATTCTCCAAAAAATAAAAATATATAAAGCTAGAGGATTCGACCTTATTTTTCCCTAGTATATTATTTCATACTCCCACAAACCCCAACACCTAGTTGAATACTTTTCCTATATTTTTAGAGTCAAAAATTTGGCCTTTTATATTTTTATAAAAAAATTAAGGTCATATAGATACATTAATCTCAACATCTCGATGATTTGTCCTTTATTAAGGTCATATAAGAAACATTTTATTATAATTGTGTATTATGGACCTCCATTTTTATTTAAGTTTTTTTTATGGATTCATGGAATCTTTGAGTTTGTGTTTTTTATTCTTTATATTAATTATTTATTAGTTTGCATCTAAGACGTGCTATAAAATTATGTTACACTACGTAGTTCATGCTAGGATGAGAAAAATTTCTAAAATAATATGTGGGGAATTTAAATTGATTGTGGATTATCAATTAGGGTGCATCATTGGGGTAAAAGGGAATCTGAGAGTGTAAGCTCTAAATGATAAATCCAAGTGCATTAGACTGATTTGAATGTTAGTATTTTATTCAATTCATTAAGGTTTCATGTATTCAAGATAAATTTGATAGTTGAGGGTTGGACATTCTATTCATTTAGAAAGAAAATAAAAATATATATACTTTAGTGTCATATTATCTAGTGAAGTAGGTTTTATTCCATCATCCATAAATTTAGTAATATAAAGCTAGTAAATCCCTAGAGAGTGTTATTCAATACATAGTATTTGTATAGGATTTTATATGATACTATATAAATATTAGGTAAATTATTATTGTGATAAACACAATATATATATATAGGGATGAGTAGCTTGCTTATATCTAGAACTTCACATCATTTGAACTAACTACCAAATTAGAGACCTCTTATATCCTAAATTAGTTGTGTTCCTATATTTAAGATCTATAGGAAATAGACTTCCAAACTTAGTAAGGCTCAAAGAAGAGGAGGCTTTATCCAAGTCATTCTATCTACTCTAATTTTTCTCCCCCTTAGTCTAAATATATAGGCTACTTCCCCATTGCCTACATTATTCCTAGACTGGGACACTATGGTAGATTTCCTTAATATCTAGATGGTTGCAAGAAAAATACCCAACACCACATCCTCTACAAAAAATAATTCAATTAAAATTTTAAGATATCCGTGTCTTCAAAACATCAAGTTATCTGTACTTTGTACATTACATTAGGCAAGTTATTCCAATTATTCTCTATTTATTCCTCATAAAGAGAAAACTTTAGATAATGAAATCTATAATGACATCATATTCTATGAGTCAAATTTTGAGCATACTTACTATTGTGGGATTGATGTACTTGCCTCTCTTGATTGATATTCTAGTGTGCTCACCACTATTTTCATGATTCCCAATATATTTTGGTTTTGTAAAGAGAGAAAAATAGTGTTCAAACTAGAACATTCTTTTAGTGGACCTCACGTGATGATAGGATCTAAGGCACTTGTCATCACACAAAATATCCATCTTGGATCCAATTCTAGACTCTCATACACTACACCCCCAAGATTAAGAAAATGACTCATACTGTATCATTATATAGAGTAAACACATTTCAAAATATATAAAGTCGCCATTTCTATAGGAGAATATGTTGCAAGCATATGTGGAGCATATGTGAAATTATCTATATTAGTAGTCTTAATGAATTTATTCTAATTATTTTTTGTTCTTACATAATCAAAATCATTGAAAGAGAGAAAAATAGAACCATAACATAGAGATAATCAATAAATTTTGCTACAACTATCAAAAAAAAAAAGAAAAGAACTAGATATCTTCAATAGCTCAATAAATAAATTAATACTTAAGTTATGAGGATCACAAGATTGCCAACTAGGGTCCTATTCTTGTGGATCTTGCTATAGTACAACTTAACAATAAAATTCCTCTAGCATTTCCAAATCTCTCTATCCCTTCACCTCCTATCATGCCACTAAATCTTATGTACAATATATTGAACTTCAAAACATCACACTATGCACTTTGTAGATTATATTAGTTACTATTCTACTAAGTATTTATTTATTCCTCATCAAGAAAAAACTTCGTACAATGAACCACATAATGACATTATTCACACAATTCCTCCACATGAAGAAGGTAGCCCACCTTTAAAAAAAATCCAAATACAAGGTATAACCTTATCTGCATATATTCTACTAAACCAATATGAATACACAAGCATTAAATTGAGTTAATCAATATAATTATTTGACCAAATATTGATTTTTTGAACCTTTATAATACCAATGTTTTCTTGTAATAACTCAAAAAATTATTGAAAACAATATTGTACATACTATGACGAATGATATTGATCATCACTAACATGTAAAAATTGTGCTCCCTAACTATCTTCTTATTTTGTTTTTTACTATTAGGGGCACGCCTATATGTGATGTGAACAATAATAGTTTATCTAAATAGAATTGTAATATTAATATGATTCAACTTATTTTTGTGGCTGCAATGTGTAATTTTCTATAAAATTGACTATAGATCTATAATAGTTCCAATTAGGAAAAATCCTTGCACACCTTGACTTGTTGATCTAACCATAAAGAATAGGGGCTATGTATTGCATACTTATAAAAAATATTCTTAAAATCAGAAATAAAATTAGCAGTGCTTCTCTTGTGACCAACTCACATATAGAATCTTCACCTCCACTCTTCAAATTGTATTTTACTATCTCATATCTCTTTTTCTCAAACATTTTATTTCCGAGATCATTTGATAACCCACCACATTGTAAATGCTTCTCATTTAAACACATTTTTACAAAAATTACAATCATTGTATCTAACACATTAAAATAAATCTAATAAGTCATTAGATAAATTTGGTATTTTAATTGTACCAGACTCTTGTAAAATTTGGTTAGTATTCTAATTCAGAAAGGTCCTCTCTCTTCTTATGTAACTTGGAGATACAATGACTTTCATTTTTTTATGTGTGTTATCAAATTTATTAATATTATCAACAATTGGATCATGGAGTATAATTTTAATATCATGGGGTTCATTTCTACATTATTCAAAAATATTTCTAAATTTGAATTCTTATTTTTCTATGATGTTACTCTTTTCAATCTAGGTGTTTCATAACATTTTGCAACATTTTCACTTTCATGTTCAACATTTTTATTTTCAATGTTAAGTAATAATGTTTTCCCTTTATTACTAGTTGTAGGAAATAAATCTTAGATGCAACCTTTATCAATGTTTTTTAAATTGTCTTTAATGACACATTTTGTTCTAGAGTGCACACGCACACTTGTAAATTTAAATTTTATAATTATTTTAGATTATGTTTTTTGTGCAATCTAGTAATGTGAATGTTTTGATTAAATTAAAAACTATGATAGATGTTGAACATGTTTTGTGAACTAATGGTATGGAAATATTATTGATGAGTAGATGAATTATTAGAACTGTTTTAGATTTCTATTCCTTATATCTAGATACATTATTTAAACTAAGGTCTCATTGCTCCTTTAGGTACACATACATACATAACATGGATAATGCAGATGCTCCACCTTTGGAATCTTTGTTTGAAAATACCACTAATGAGATTAATAAATTGAAAGACTCATTAGCGCAAAATGTAAACCTTGGGATATATTCTGAACCATGCATGCCAATATTGCATAGTCTTGAAAAACTAAGAGATGAACTTGAGAGGACAAGTGCATTTTCTCTAGATAGAGTAGCTGCTATTCTTTCCCGCATGCGGGAAGAAGTACATGGTGAGGTTCCCCTTAAACAAATATAGGATAGTGTGACCAAAGAAATGATAAAAACCAATTGTTTTCCATTTTATCAAAATACACGTAAGGTTAGGGGATACCAGGTCACTAGATGTGTTCATTGTGATATGGCCTCATTGATCTACCCATGATTTCTCGCAGCACATGGTCAATACCCAAACAATGACCAGATTCCATTATATTTTGTTTAGCAGTTGTATGCTGAGGTCCATTTGGGCCTCAAAGTCAACTACCTGGACATTCCACTATATGCTGGTCAGGGGCATGGCAAGATTGCTGACAGACCCACTTATCATTGAGCAGATAGACTGACCCCAATGTTTAGGGTATTGGTTGGTGAGAGGTCTCCTGCTCTCACCCCATCTCTAGCCCCCATAGCAGATGAGGTTGTCATTCCTTCCCAAAAGGAAGCATTTGATACTATAGGTGACATTGCAGCAGCCACCAGTAGGATATCTACTGAATGTGTAGGTCAGTATTTGATGTCTAGACGTCCCTGACCCACACCATCTTCAACACAGTGGACCACCATGGATCCTTTCACATCAACAGGCATCCCTACTCCCATAGAGCTTGAGGTACTTACAGGAGATATGGCACACAAAACTTTGCTTTGTTTGGCTGAGGAACTCTTGGAGGCATATGCTTTCATTGCATCAGACTATGGGATTGGTATAGAGCATGTTAGAGATCATTTGGCACATGGAGGGCGTTCACTTCTAGGATCCCATCACTCTCAACCTAGCACTAGTGCATGTCAGGATCCACCATCTGATCATTCGATAGCTGCACAGACTATGGGTTTTACTGAGATGTTGGTTGGTGCTGGTTCGTTATCGTCGATGCCATCTCACCTACATAGTCCTCTCCACTCATCATTGCTGGCACGACATGAGATAGATCAGAGGGATGTAGATATTGATTTGTCGCTTGATCGTATAGTTGATATGGTGGAGGTGGTCGTTTCAGAGGACTATGGTCATCTGATATCAGATGATGTGCATGTGCATGTGCATGTTTCAATTCCTTTATAATTATTTTTAAATTTTAGTTTTATTTTAACTAGATATTCATGTACTGATATATATGAATTTATATATTTGTAGGTGGACATACCTAATGTCACTCCTAGCCTTGTTCCAGATCATGCACATCGACGTGACTCTATGGATGAATCTGATGCTAGTGGACATGTGAGTTTTAAATTTTTATATATACATGTGTATATGTACATGCATAGATCTAGATACATATTTAATATAAATTATATGTATTTAACACATTTTGTACACCATTTTATTTGCAGGGCTCAACACATCCATCAGAGCAGGACCGTTCTCATTCAAATGGTTGTTCGACTAGGAGTCGACATTCATATTAGGCCCTTCATATTAGATGTATTTGCTTACATGATGATATTTCTAGTATTTGACATTTGATTATCTCTAACTTACATTTTCTATATATGATGATTTTTAGTATTCAACATTCGATGATCTCTAACTTACATTTTATTTTATGATATACATACATTTGGAACTTTTCTTATAACATGTTACATGTTTATACATTGATCAATATTGATATGTTTACATGTTTATATGATATATGTATACATTCGCTTATATTCAATATACATACATTTGTTTATTTGATGATCTCTTACAACTTACATTTCCTTATATGATATATTCATTTGATCTCTCTAGAGTAGAATTTTAGGAAATGAATGCCACTTTATAATTAAGTTCATTCATGTTGACCACAATAAATATTTTGCACACGCATGCCCATGTTGAATAAATTATAGTAAGCAGTCAAAAATTATAAAATAAATGACTCCCAAGCTCAAGTAAACTAATGATATTTTATAAATGAGTGTATTTACTTGAGCCTATAATTTATTAATTTCAAGGACATGTTATTATAGTTTTAAAATTTGATAAAAATGATGAAATTAAAATCTTGATAGAAAGTAAGAACAAAGAAACAAATAAATTTTATTCTTTGAAACATTAAGAAAATTTAGTTCAAATTATACCTCTATTATCTTTTTGACTTGTAACAAAATTCTAAAATTACTAGATATGTTGCATATCTATACATTAAATAACAAAAAACTCCACAATGAAATAACAAGTTTGATTACCACTTGATTCATTTAAACTAGTATTTAGGGAACATGAATAAGAACTATGGTAAAAAACTAGTATTTAGTGAACATGAATAAGAACTATGGTAAACAATTGGTATCTTTCTTAAAGAGTTTCAAATTCCTATTCTTATTGTCACTAACATGCAAGCTATTATAAATGATCAAAGCCCTCTTCCCTATTAATATTTATCTAGATGATCATAAAAAATCATTTGCACATTCACCCCTTTGAGATAGAGATTTCTAGACTTTTCATCATGTTGCATTGTAAAGGCCATTTTCCTACTAAAATATATACAAATTACATGTTTATATTGATGCTAGCAACCCACTTCAAGAGGTAAGCATCATTTATCCTTGATTTTTATTTTAAAAATTTGAAAATTAAATAGAATAGCATAAAAGATATAGCAATTTTGTTTTATACAATAAAATCTAGATATTTAACCTCATTCTCATAAAAGTGTACTCATTTTTATGATCTTGAGCCAATTTCTCTAGATATGATCCCCCATGTGCATAAGAGATGCCTACAAATTTAAACCAAATTTCTCAATAAAGTAATTTTCTAGTAAACTTGGGATCTATAAATGTCATTTTTTATATTTTTTGTAATGCAATTTTTTTTCTATTACATTGTGATGATGTTGAGGTGCATAATTACTTCACAAGTACTACTTATACAACCTCTTAGCATTAGATCTTATTCCAATTGATATTCATATGACGAGTAGAAATAATTTAGGGCATATGCAAGAGATACCCAAATCTTGCTATGTCATATGCATGTTGACAACCCTTATGGAGTGGTGGGACTCAAATACTAAATACACTTTATTTCCCTCCTAGAGATTTAAATTAGAGGATAATTGGCATGAAGTGGGATTACTCATTTGATGTCGTAAATTACAACCAGTTATCCTATCACATAGCAATAGAATACCTAGGTTTCCTATTTTTATTGTATGTGGAGGCCAAGGCATACCTAGGGAGGTCTTCCATTATTATATATCATAATGCCTATATTTTACTAAGGATAAGATGGAATAAAACACATAAAAAATGATGTTAATAAATATAGCATGTAAGAGTTATAACATACACTCACACAAACTAGTCATCACATATGGTCCTACACTAACACAAAGTCAAACACATGCAAAAAAAATGAGCATGTAAACATAAAGGGAGATATGATATGTCTTCTCAATAAATGAGTAGCATGCATACTAATATGGCACACTCTCCAAGTAAAAACACAAGCACAATAAGGAGACACTCACAAGGCACCTTCTACCACTAGCACTTGCACCTAAAGGAGGTTCAAAGATTATGCCGATAGAAAACTATATGTATGTTAATATGTTATAGAGTGTGTGGTTGTGCATGGGTGTGTATGGATGCCATGTGCTGAAAATTCTAGTTGTATGCGGATGGATTAAACAATTAATAATAAGCGAAAAAATAAAGCTGCCATCAAATTGACAAAAAACATTGCAAATGGAAATAGAATGTTCCAATCTAGTTGGAAAATTAATATTTATCTGATTTTATGTTATAAGTGATATTTTGGAGGCTTTTATGGCAGCTAGTTTACCATTAAATGGTATCTAAAACTTGTTTTTTGATGAATCAATAGTGTTTTGCAAGTGTGAGACTTGTTTCAAGCTCAAATCTCACACTATATGTAGCCTATCAGCTAAAAAGATAAAGAGTGAGCTGAATATTCACCCTCAAGACAACATAAACACCTAGCACATTACTCTACTAGGGATGAGATAATATTCATAATCACACAAGACAATATTCTCCTTTATAACCAAAATACATAAAATACAAGATGAAGTAGATTCAATAAGAAGGAAGAAAGAACCTATTCCCATTCTTAGCATATGCATAAGATGCATAAACTATATTTTTCTTCATTAGGTTAGTCCATCATTTCATTAACTAATTTCATAAGTGTGAGTAAGAGATCATAGCATGTTAAACACAATGTTAATTCATTTATCCATCACACAATAGTGGCATCAACAAGGGAGCGAGGGAGAGGAGGGAGACCTTGTAAGCAAGGTAGAGGGGGATCCAATACAAAATTCCAAGTATTGACATTGATTGAGAGGGATTGTTTTCAAGTTTGATATAGAAATAATCTAAAACTTTATCTATTTGATATCATTTTTCAAAAAATCAAAATAAGTATACCCTCCATCTTATTCAACTTTATCTATTTGATATTATTTTTCAGCAATCGAAGTATACCTCCATCTTATTCACTTTTCAAAGCACAATCATTTGATTTAATATATCCAATGTTGAAAATTAAAATCCATTGTACCAAAGTAATCTAAAATGATGAAAATATCTAAGAATGGGAATCATCTACACAAATGTACCTTTAAGTGAAGGGATTTGAGAAGCCTCAAATTGATCTATATAAATATAGGGTTTTGTCCTAGTAATATACCTAATAGGAAATAGGAAGATGAAATCATGTGTCCATGTTATGAGTTGACAATAATCTCCAATATGATGCAATGATTCCATAAAGTTCATAATTTAAATTAAAAAATTATTTAAATATAGATACTTGCAATAATATTTAACATGTTACATTTCAATAGAGAAATTAATTAACTATAATTTATTAACCATCTTGATTAAATATATACAACTATATACATAAACACAACATTATATTGAAGATATAAATAAATAAACATGCTAGATTTGGGGGATCATTGAAACTAACACTAAATTTTCTTCTACTCCCACCATCACTCAAGCAATGAATTTTTTTTTGACAAGGTTTGCACATTATGTACATAACAAGTACTTGAATTCCATGGAACAAATATATAATTGGAAATATCTACTCAATTTAAGGTTCTCAATGTATTTCAACCCCTAATTTGTGTCCAACCAAATTTAAAACACTTGTCATCAACATATATTATAAGTAACTAAAATAATCCAGAGTTCAAACAAGTTACTATAAATTCTCGTCTTCAAAATGTATGTACATGTACAAGTGAACTTGAAAATCAGGGATATAATCTAACTCAAACATTCTAGTTCAACCTGCTCTTGAATAACATGTAAATTTTTTTGATGGTCATCACTATCTAGTCTCCATTTTTTTCATTCGCATGCATGTGGAACTGCATGAAGATGTAGGGTGGTAGCAATTATAAGGTGACTATATTGATATACCTTGTTATCAACTTGATAGTCCACAAAATGAATCCCATGTTGAACAACTTTGACTTGTCTTAGATATATCCCTTGCACAACAACATAACCTACATGGTAAACATGAACCTGAGGTAATACATGTGCATGTGTACAACATTTGTGTGCTCAAGGTTTGGACAATATATATTTAATGTTTTTGAGATAATGTACACATGTACACAATGCATATATATAATTTTAAATTCAAACTCACCTGTGGGAAATAACATTCCATCATTTGTTTCAGGTTGTGTTAGCTTATTCCTCTCTTCTGTGCAACGCAGTAAATAATAGCTAACACCATCTATGTTTTCAGGCTCTGCTATAATTGCAAAAACATCTCCTGTACACCAAATTTACACAATAAAATTCTAAAAAAATTAGAATTGTCTCTAGACAAGTTAAAGATCATTTAATATATATAATATTTAAATTATTGAAAACTTACACATGTACCTTTTCTAACCAATCCTGAAATATGGTCATAATCAATTGAAATCAAAGGAATGTCTTGAAATCTTTCATCCTCATTTTCATCGTATGTGTCTGAAACGAATAGTGGTACCATATCCCATTTACTAACGTATTCAAGTTCTTCATTGTTGTATGCATGAGAGTTTCCTGCAATGCACTCAGTGCAGAAACAAGAGTAATCCCTCGTGTATAATGTCCATCCAGGGTGACTATCTAAACTCATAACACAATGCAAAGATCTTGTTTTTTCTACCCTCTTGCATCCATGCATCGATCTTCTATCCACACCTAGATAAATGTAATTGCAACAAACTTATGTGAACTTGAACATGTGTATATATATATGTGTAAATTTTAAATTTAAATAAATTTATTTATTTTAAATGTAATTTATACATACCCGATATCTCCCAAAACACTCTATGTGGAATGTTTCGGTTTGTTCTTGAAGATGTGCCGACCTCATTTGATGCAAAGTGTTTCTTGCACCATTCAACAACATCATGTGCATCATCTATATGATCTTCTGAATAACTCATTTGATGTTTTCTTAAAGCACGTTTGATGCAAGCTCCTGTGCCATCATGCTCACCCTTTCCATGGCCACTCTCAAAGAAACTCCAAACATGTGGTATGTTGTAAATTTTATGATATCTAGAAAGTACATAAAATGGCCATGATGATTTGAATTGTTCTGCACATCCATCTGACCATACAAAATGTTTTTCAAATTTTACACCCCTGCTTCTCAAATTCTCAAAAAAACATTTTGTAAAACAATGTTGTACAAAAAGTGTGTCATGCTCTTTATCATCACTAATATAAAAGTGATATTCTTTCTTGATGGCTCATTGTTCATCTGTGCTCTCAACACCATCCAATTCCAATTGTGCATGTCGATAACACACATGAACCATAATAGTGACTTGCTTTGAAAAGTAATATTCTGATTGAATCTCTTTTTGATGTACAAAAGAGTACTTTTCTGCAAAGTCAACTACTGATAGAATTGTTCCAAGTGGGAAAGTATCTCTTAATGTTTGAAATTGATGTCCTTGCCACTTAGCATAAAATGAATTTTGTATGTATGGTTGTATCAATTTTTGAAAATCTTCCATAAATTTCCCAATAGGTATCTCCTCTTCTACATAGTTTAACCTTGTGGATTCTTTCCCAAAATTTGTTTGAAACTTTACATACTTGTAACTCTTGCAATTTACTGTCTGACTCAGGTCAGCATTTTCATTTGTTGAAGGAAAGTTAGCCAAATTTCCACATGTTTCACAAAGTCCTTTTATGCATTTTATTTGAGGTCCATTTTCATGATCACATAATAGATCCTTTATGAAAAAACTTACCTATTTAGAGGTGCCTTTTCAAAACCATATCTTTCTTCTATCATCTTCCGAAACACCTGATAGTAGAGATCAAATTCAATGTGATAATGTCAACAACAAGTTTCAAAAAACTTGTTTATCTTCACATAATATGGCTTTAACCTTTGAAACATTGTTTGCCCAATCTTTATATGAGGATACATATTACAAAAGTTCATATACATCTCAAGTTGTGTTATGTCTAGCCAATGTTTAATATGTTCTTCATAAATACCAAGTCCAATCCTGTACCTCATAACATCTCTAGTATTTGATGACGGACGAGTCTGATCATTCCAAAAACTTGAGATCAAGTTCCCAACAACATCTTCAATCCTGTCAAAACGGGGAGCTCTACACATAATTGCCCAATTGCCTTCAAAACTATCATCTAAAACCTTTCTTTTTTTCTCATATTTTATTAGTGTGGTTCTACTATAACCAAATTCAGTGGAAAGTGCTGACATTTTTCTTTTTCTGGATATTTCTTTATTTAAAATAGATGTCAAAATCACCTTTCTTGCAATGGCATTATCCACTGATCGAGATCTTTTCCCAATGGAATCTAAACCTTTTTTAACATTTTCAACAATATCTTTTTGTAGTGTCATGTGTTTCCTCTTATTCGATGCAGAATATACACCCACCAATTGTAATGACTCTTTCAGCTGATCACAAAGAAGTAAACACGATAACAATTGGGTTTTTTCAAGTGTTTCAAGATGATTGAAATGATCATGGATTATTCTATTTACAGATTTAGTTATTGACCTCTTACTTTTATTTTTAGGTTGGTCGGCATAACATTTCAGTTTCTCCATATCCATTTCAAGTAAATGATCTAAATTTCTATAAGAAATTTGTTTCCCCACTGTTTCAGCTACTTTTATATGCTCATCCATTAGTGTAGAAGGAAGTGATCCCGACCCCTCTCTAGCATGCATTGTTTGAACTCGGGCCTCCTCCCTATCTTCAAGGTCCATGTGTTCTTCAACTGATTCATTTGGTCCAATATCTAGATTGGGCTCAACTTCCTGCTTGTTGAGCCATTTGTACATGTCACAAAATATTGTGCAAAGAAAGTGAGAGATGATGATATATAAGTGGATTTCAACATATGAAATCAAATGAAATTAAAGATTCTTGAACTTAAGAATTCCATGGAAAAAATGCATTTGAAAAGGATATGATTCTAAGATGGGATATATGAAAATGGTATGATATATGATATGATAAGCTAAGAATGCAAGAGGTCAAATGCAAATCTAGGTCCAAATTAGTTACTATGCAAGGCTTAACTTGTGTTATGATGGATAAACACAAGGGACCAATGATCAAGAGAGGGTATGCAAGAGCTTAGGGTTCTATTTGATCAATGGTGAATATGGAAAATACTAAATTCATGGAATGTATGCAACTTGGAACTTAGGCACTATATGATCTTGATATATGCAACCTGGGTTGTACATGTATGCAAGAACTAGGTTCAAAATGATATATATGTATACAAGGACTATGTGATGTGGGTGATAGATAAAAAATGGATTGGTTTTGAGACCTATGAAGAGTAGTGGAACTTGTGCAAGAGCTTAGGGTTCTATTTGATCAATGATGAATATGGAAAAGACTAAATTCATGGAATGTATGCAACTTAGAACTTAGGCACGATATGATCTTGATATATGTAACCTGGGTTGTACATGCATGCAAGAACTAGGTTCAAAATGATATATATGTATACAAGGACTATGTGATGTGGGTGATAGATAAAAAATGGATTGGTTTTGAGACCTATGAAGAGTAGTGGAACTTGTGCAAGAGCTTAGGGTTCTATTTGATCAATGATGAATATGGAAAAGACTAAATTCATGGAATGTATGCAACTTGGAACTTAGGCACGATATGATCTTGATATATGTAACCTGGGTTGTACGTGTATGAAAGAACTAGGTTCAAAATGATATATACGTATACAAGGACTATGTGATGTGGGTGATAGATAAAAAATGGATTGGTTTTGAGACCTATGAAGAGTAGTGGAACTTATGCAAGAGCTTAGGGTTCTATTTGATCAATGATGAATATGGAAAAGACTAAATTCATGGAATGTATGCAACTTGGAACTTAGGCACGATATGATCTTGATATATGCAACCTGGGTTGTACATGTATGCAAGAACTAGGTTCAAAATGATATATATGTATACAAGGACTATGTGATGTGGGCGATAGATAAAAAATGGATTGGTTTTGAGACCTATGAAGAGTAGTGGAACTTGTGCAAGAGCTTAGGGTTCTATTTGATCAATGATGAATATGGAAAAGACTAAATTCATGGAATGTATGCAACTTGGAATTTAGGCACGATATGATCTTGATATATGCAACCTGGGTTGTACATGTATGCAAGAACTAGGTTCAAATGATATATATGTATACAAGGACTATGTGATGTGGGCGATAGATAAAAAATGGATTGGTTTTGAGACCTATGAAGAGTAGTGGAACTTGTGCAAGAGCTTAGGGTTCTATTTGATCAATGATGAATATGGAAAAGACTAAATTCATGGAATGTATGCAACTTGGAACTTAGGCACGATATGATCTTGATATAGGCAACCTGGGTTGTACATGTATGCAAGAACTAGGTTCAAAATGATATATATGTATACAAGGACTATGTGATGTGGGCGATAGATAAAAAATGGATTGGTTTTGAGACCTATGAAGAGTAGTGGAACTTGTGCAAGAGCTTAGGGTTCTATTTGATCAATGATGAATATGGAAAAGACTAAATTCATGGAATGTATGCAACTTGGAATTTAGGCACGATATGATCTTGATATATGCAACCTGGGTTGTACATGTATGCAAGAACTAGGTTCAAGATGATATATATGTATACAAGGACTATGTGATGTGGGCGATAGATAAAAAATGGATTGGTTTTGAGACCTATGAAGAGTAGTGGAACTTGTGCAAGAGCTTAGGGTTCTATTTGATCAATGATGAATATGGAAAAGACTAAATTCATGGAATGTATGCAACTTGGAACTTAGGCACGATATGATCTTGATATATGCAACCTGGGTTATACATGTATGCAAGAACTAGGTTCAAAATGATATATATGTATACAAGGACTATGTGATGTGATCAAATTAAGAGGTGTCGAAATGAGAACAAAATTGATATTTTATAGAAAATGCAATTTTGGATGGACAGATGAGATTGAAGATGACAGAATGACAACCTGGTGAGATTTTCACACTAGACAAAATTTCAAGTGGATTGCAAGGAATTTATTTCAGTTTGACTATGTTGATTCAGATTTGGAGGATGATGTTCATTTGTTCATGTTGTCTGAAAATAGTTGGCAAACACATGGTGTTGTAAAGAATGAAATTCAACCACATAGAAGACATTTACAAAAAAAATCCTAAGGCTGCAAGGACAATATTCTTATGGGTCCCACGAACCACATATCCTTAGCAAATGAATTTTAGAAGCTTGGCCCCATGGGCTCCCCCTTACAGTGCACTCACTTCTTAGGGCAACCGAGCTTCCAATCTCCATGAAACTCCCATGGTAGATTGATCATTTCTACTAAGAACTGCACAGGTGCGGGTGCCTTGGCAATGACCATTGCTGCACCAAAGAATAGAAGGTTTATGGTTTTCTAAAACAAAGGATTTATTTCGGGCACCCATTCAGAAGGCCATGCGTGAGGAATTATCATCCCAGTCTGTAGAGGTTAGGGTCTACAAGTTTCGACGCACCACAAGCGTACTGGGGAGTCAATTGCTGGTCCACAGGAAGTTCTGTAATGCTAAGTTTTCCTTAACATTCAAATTTATATACCGGTTGGGCATCGCTTGGCTTTAGCGCGTTCCCAGTTTGAGTTCCTTTGGGGTGAGTACTTTTTCCCACCAAAGCAAGCCCAAGATCTAAGGCTTAACAAAAGTGAACCAAAATATTCATAGTTCAATTGATCTTTGTTTAAAAAAAAAGAGAGAGCACATGAATATTTCAGATCACACTCGCATGGTTTTCTTTTTAAACCAAAATCAAAATGTGAACAAACAGAGAATGCACAAGGTTCATTTTATCCATTTGTAGTGTTTGTCAAGCAAAGGGGTTATTTTTAACCATTTGTAGTGTTTTCTATCTAAAAGTTAATTTTAAACCTAATGAAAAACAAAGTGTGTTGTTCTTTTTAACCCATATGCATTTGCATGTATGTTCTTTTTTAACCAATGTGTTTAAAATGCGAGTTGAAAAGAAAAGAAAAACAATTAAAATAACATTTAGCTAATTCCAGTTGGACACATGCTAAAACAAGAATTTGAGGGGTTTATTTTATGCATTTCATTCAACATTAAATTTACCGTGCATAATTTATTTCAACTTAGAGATGATTGTTTGGAGGTGTCAACGGATTCAAATTTTAGATTATAATTAAAAAAATGATTCAACATTTAAATGAAAATAAAAGTGATTTAATTTTGAACTCAAATTGCTAACAAATTAAAGAAACTTGCCCCTCTCATCTTATAGATAAATGATTCATTAAATTAAAATTACCCCAAATCAATAAAAATACGTGCTTTATAGTACACAATAATTTTATCAGGTATTACATGAAGAAAATAACACACATTACTCATGACTATTTTTCATCAAAAATATGAGTGTGTTACAACATGATAGCTTGAACTATTATATTTTCATGTTATAATGCAATTAAATTTATGCATGCTAGTAACTAAGTTTTAGACTTGTTACTATAAGTTCTATAATTCAATCATGTTATATAACATAAAAGAATGTTATGGTTTCCATTTAAAATAGCATGTTATTAGATAGTGTGGTAAGTCTATGAGCCTCTTTGTACCTAAGTAGATAGTCAAGATCTAGTAAATTTAAATATTTTATTTTTCTTAGATAAGGTACATCCATTACGAGTGATCGTTAGGATTTGTGTCTCAACCTTCAATCCCTATCTATTAATACTGAACAAAATCTAATTTTCAAATTATAAAACAACAAATATATATATATGTACATACGATGTGATCTATGTATGCAAGAGTAGGAATATGTAAGGACTAGAATGCAATGAAAATGGTATCCAATATGATGCATGAAAAATTAAGAATCCAAGAGGTCAAATGCAACTCTAGGTCCAAATCTGGTTACGATTCAAGGATTGACTTGTGATATGATGGATAAACACAAGGGACCAATTACCAAGAGAGGGTATGTAGGAGATGATGGACTCCAAAAGGATTTTCCTAGATGAGCAAGGATAACTTGACATGTTTCCTAACTTGAAAGTCTATGATAAACCTTAAGTGATGTGGGTGATAGATAGCAAATGGGTTGATTTTGAGACCTATGAAGAGTAGTTTCCAGCTTGTGCAAGAGCTAAGGGTTCTATTTGATCAATGATGAATATGCAAATGACTAAATTCATGGAATGTATGCAACTTGGAACTTAGGTGATATGATCTTGATATATGCAACGGGTTGTACATGCAAGAACTAGGTGAAATGATATATATGTACATAGAAGGACTATGCACGATGTGATCTATGTACATGCAAGAGTAGGAATATGTAAGGACTAGAATGCTAAAAAATTAAAGAAACTTTCCCCTCCCATCTTATAGATAAATGAGTCATTAAATTAAAATTACCCCAAATCAATAAAAATACACTTTATAGTACACAATAATTTTATCAGGTATTACATGAAGAAAATAACATGTGCATTACTCATGACTATTTTTCATCAAAAATATGAGTGTACATTACAACATGTGATAGTTTGAACTATTATATTTTCATGTTGATCCATCTTCTCAATTTTATTTATTTTATATATCTAAGGGATACACTTATTGCTATAGATTATATATATTTTTTATGTTGTACTTGTCTTAGAACTTCTAGATGCACATAAGATAAGAGCATAACCATATTAATCTAATGTCTTTTTATTTGATTATTTGTGGAGGTAAAAATACCAAATTAGGGATTTGACAATATAATTGGTAAGATAACCAAAATTCACCCCTTTCCCTTTGTGGCACTAGCTACATGTATTCTTGGAAATCTTTTCACATGGAGGTTTTGTGTCTTTTCCTATCTATCATAATTATATTATCTTAGCTCGCTCAGTTTAAATAACATTGTGACCATTTTATATCATTTAATTTATTTTAACGAATTTATCATGTTATTCTACTAAAGTTTCTTGTTATTGGTTGTGTATTTTATTCTTATTTTATAGATTTTCAAATTTTGTATAAATTGTTATTTTTTATGTACAACAAAAATCTATGTAGACATATAGACCTTAATGCAGTCATGTGCTACCATCTAAGAAACATGATGTAATTTTTATTATCTTCTATTGATTCATAATTCTAGATTTCTATCATGATGAGATATCTATTTCTCAACTCTCATTCTAGGTTTTTCTTTGTTTATAATTAAATCTCATTTTTAATATTTTGTTTAATAAAAACATAGTACTTTTTTTTAATAGGAAAAATAAGCTTGCATAGTTTATATAGGTGAAAACAATTTAGATTTAAGACCATTTACACTTGTTGATTTATCTATTTTGGATAGTATTTTTGTGTTATTAATCTTAAATCTAGGAATAAAGTTAGTTAAAACTTTCAACTTTTTATTTAGGTTATCAAATTCAATACATTTTTCTTTTTACTATCAATATATGTTTATTTCTTTATGAATTATTTCACTCTTATAAAGAATATTCTAATTCTATGTTAGATTATGTGTTAGAAAATTTAGAAAATATTATTTTAGATACATACTTCTACAAATGTATATGTTCTTCGCATATAAACTTATTTAGTTAATGTATGCTTTATGTGTATATTCATCGTACTTCTTGTTAAATCTATCATAATCCAAAAATAGTTATTGTTAACTAATATGATTCTATTTATTATAATTTACTTATATTTTTTACTAATTTTTGTGTGTTTGTGGGGTGTTTGAGTTATCCCCACCTTCTCAACTAATTATCACTATTTATGTTTTTTATATGAGTTTAAAAATTCTCTTTTGTTGAATTATCTTGTGTCATCTTCTTTAATCCAATTTGGTTATACATATTAATTTCCCTACTATTCATTTTCATGTATTGATACAAAGGGAGATGCTACTTGATAGAGGGAGAAATATTGGTGAAAAATGGTGTTTCTACCATATCTATATAATTGATGATGCACAATTGGATGAAATAAATATAAGGATCTAAAAGACATACACATAGATATCTATGCAAAATTGGGCGCTACAAAAAAATACAAATAAAAAGAAATATATTGTAGATCAAAACAAGTAAAACATTTAGTATAAACATTCATAAAATCTAGTGATAATTTGAAGATTTTAGTTTTATAGAACTCAAGAACATTCAATTTTCTTATATATAAATTATTGGATGCATTTTTCCTTGTTGATAGATAAAACATATGATAAAATCACTATTGTAAGTAAATAAATTTACCCATATTTGATGAAAAAAAGAATAAATAAACACGTACCTTTTTTCTTTCTACGATAATTTGTCAAATTTTGTTTGCGTCTATTTTCTTCTTTATCTTTTGAAAATTTTCATTGAGCTTTATTTTTTCTTTTTGCTTTTTGTCCCATTTTTTTCTTCAAAACACAAATGTTTGATTTAAGCTAACAACAAATTGTCCTACAAAATGCAAAAAATCTGTCATAAGAATTGAAAAAACTTATATTAATCAAAACAAATGCAACAAAAAGAAATAAAATATGAACATTTTCGAAAAAATCCAACATTTTTCACTTGTGATTTGTCTTTTTCAATCGACATGTTTGAAAGCACGCGGGTCGCTTGGAAAACACTGTTTACCAGAGGAGCTCGGAAAAATGGAAAAAATCCCTGAAAAACTTGTTTGACTTTCATATGTATATTGAAGGGGTTCCATCGAACCAATTTTAGGTGGGTTCGGCCGAACACCTTTAAAATAATTTTCCTTATTATTTTAAAGGGGTTCGGCCGAACATAGGTTCGGCCAAACCTCTTAAAGGGGTTCGGCCAAACCTCTTAAAGGGGTTCGGTCGAACCCCTTTAAGAGGTTCGGCCAAACCTATGTTCGGTCGAACCCCCCTTTTACCCTATCTTCTCAAAAAATAGTTTTTTTTGGTAAAAAATTATCGTTCGAAGTTCAATTTGAATTTGAAAATTCAAAAAAATTCAGAAACCCAGCTAGATAATGATAGTCCTCGAAATGAGCTATCCGTCGAATATAGTTTTAATATGATTTTCTTTTATTATGTATTTGATTTTTTAGTTTTATTAAACATAGGTTTTTCATTGAAAATCAAAATCTCTAGTCTGCACATGTGAAAAAATAACAGATTATCAAAATAAAAATTTTAAAAATATGTTGAGGCTGGGTATTGATGTCCTTGATCCATTAAAAAAAATAAAATTGAATTTTGATTCATACAAAAAAAGTTATGTTGTATATAGTCCACATATGTCTGAATTGCAATTGGTCTGACTTTGAAACTTGATTAAGGAAAAAATATTGAATAAAAAATTATGAGATCAAATGCAAGTGCTAGATATCGTAGTTACGAATCTAAATTCAAAACAATTAGAATTTTATCCTTCATACAAAAAAAGTTATGTTGTATACGGTGAGCGTCACTTTTTTTAAATGCTGATTTTTGAAAAAAACTAGTTTTCGTGGGAGATGGAAAAAAAGTGCAATCTGATTCCAAAAATTTTCAAAAAAATATTTTTAGAATCTACAGACAAAATGTGATGAGACTCTAGTTTTCATCATTTCCAAATTCCTCACGGTTTAGCCGCTACAAGAGCTCGAAAGTGAAGATTTAGTTAAAAATAATAATTGCAAAGTCCAGTTTGCCCAAAAATTGTAAACCACTATTGTGGGATCACCTCTATGCTAATTCTAATGATTTGCATGTAACCAAAATTTTGCAAATTGAAATAGGAGGCTACAAACAACAAACAAAAGTCTAGAAACAGAGAATTCAATGATGTAAAGTGTAGTTTACAATCTGCACTAGGAATAAATATCCCAGATGGGCGTATAAGTCCCGGTAAGGATTTTTTTGTAATATTTTCAAAAAAATTAAGTGATTTTTATGCTTTTTAATTTGTGATATCTGTAATCTAAGTGCAAATGCAAATTTATATGATTTTCAATGATTTGAGATGCAAAAATGCAACCTATATGCACTTTCACTAATGCAAAATTTAGCAACCCTATAATGCCAATTAAATAATGTAAACCTTAATGAAATGTTAATGCAAGCAAGATCTATAATGATGATGCACTCCAAATCAAAATTATGATGTTCTAAATGCAGGTTCACCAAAATGAAAGGTGAAATTTTGTTTGGGTTTTATGCTTGGGAGATAGA
This sequence comes from Sequoiadendron giganteum, assembly GCA_007115665.2. Taxonomy (NCBI): domain Eukaryota; kingdom Viridiplantae; phylum Streptophyta; class Pinopsida; order Cupressales; family Cupressaceae; genus Sequoiadendron; species Sequoiadendron giganteum. The sequence goes on along the minus strand of CM021108.1, from coordinate 502,599,956 downwards.
ACAACAAAACTCAAACACTCTCGTTCAAGGACAAACCCTAGAGATCTCAACCTCAAGTATGCAAAGGAGAAAGAGACCCTACAATAAGTATGCCCTAGGATTTGATTGTAAACTAATGAGGAGTTCACCACCAAGCTAGGGCTTGGAAAAAAAAATGAAATGTAAATGTAATGTTTAACCTAATGCAATACAATCTTTCACTAAATGACCTAGAATAGCATGTAAAACAAAACAAAAAGTTGCAAGATAGAAGGTGTGCACTTGGAAACCTAGAGAAGATTGAATGGATCTCTGAAATGCTAAAAACATTGAAATTTTGGCACATTGGGACTCATACACCAGTCTGGGCGTATCAGTCCTAGATTAAGGGTTCTCGGTAGGAACTAGTTTATGGAAAAAGGGTATCTAAAACTACAAAGATTTAGAAAAATTCTTGTAGTCAGACTCATACGCCACTTCTGGCATATCAGTGGTGTATGATCCCCACCCTAGATTTTTGGGCTGGGTTGTTAAAATTTTAAATGTTTTTGATGATTGTGTCCGGTTTTTAGTTGAAACAAGCCTCAAGAATTGAAATAAAGGGTCTTAGGGGCCTATTAATGATGACGCAAAGGGGTATTTAATGCAAGGATGCTAAAACAGATCCAAATGAAGTGTGAAATTGTGCTATCTCCAAGAGTGTGCAATTTTTTACACTACAAGAACTGAGTAAGATCAATGCAGAGTAGTTGAAGCAAGTTGTAATTTTGTGAGTTGGGGATATTAGTTTTGTAATAAAATGTATTAACATTATATCTTTTGGGATGGAGCTCATTGTAGAGCACAAATTTAAGTTTTATCAAGTTGCATAAGGAAGTTAATGAATATTATTATTGTTTTGAATGTTTCATTGTCACTATCATCAACCTTGATCTCCTAGTGTCCACTACACATAGGTTGGATACCCTTCATGCTACTAAAGATACATGGAAAGAGAAATTAGAGAAGGAGATCAATGTAATGCCCTGCCAAGTAACCTTAAAGGAAGTTGTAATTAACGTCGTAAGCGAACCGATTTTTTTTTTTATAAAGTGCATTTAACATACACATTCACTCACTAATTAACAACAACCTCTAAGGCTACAAGGTTAGGATTACTTAAACCCACACATACATATTACATATAACCATAGCATTATAAACTTTATGAAATAAACATCATACATCAAAATGATACCACATAACATAATAAGATAAACATTCAAGGTACAATCTCATAATCATTATCTTAATCCAATAGTTACATCACTCATTCCAAGAATGAGACAATAGTACAAATGTATTACAATTACATAACTCCACCTCATAACAAAAGAGGGATAAAATATCTTATACAAATTGAAACATTACAATGCAAGAAATTACAACAAGAACCGCGAGCTATCCATCTGGATGTCTCACCAACAAGTACTGAAGATAGATGGGGACCCAACAGTTTTGGTTCATGTTCCACCCAACCAAGTGGTACCCGAAGGCCCACCCCCCATGCTAGGAGATAGTAATAATGTAACATGGAAAGATCTACAATCCACTAACCAAAGGCAGACTCATACTGACTCATACTGATATAACCAAACAACTGAACTAACAAGTACAACTCAATTATAATACAAGTACAAAACAAGTACAACTCCATTACAATACAAGTACAAAACAAACATCACTGACATAGGTCACATCGCTTCCAGACATAATATTAATCAAGTATGTTCAGAGAACCATACACATAAAATAATTAACAACAGTTGTCCTAGATAGAGTGCCATCGCATAGTAGTCATGAGATCTCCTCTGGGCAGTCTTCATAGGCTCCGGTAATCCTTGTGGCCTCAACTGAATCCCGACCCTCATACTCACTCATGTGGCATTAAATACCTCTCGTACTGACAAGATAAATGACTATGCCATTCCAGGCCTTCTCACTCATCCCAAGTCTAAACGATCCCTTGTGTCTATGAGTGAGGATTAAATTATCTTGATTAATGTGGAAAGCATTCTAATCATCTAAGTACATTAATTTAATTATCACATGATTAACTCACTTCTGAAGGTTACTCGGTTTACCACTTTGGGCTTCGGCCCCTAATAAAAGCCACTCTTCTATTCGACAACACACACCCAAACAATCCACCAAGGGAAATACAAGTGCATACAAATAAGGCATCAAACCACTACAACACAAGGAGGATACAAATAATAGAACTCACTCCAAACATCTTGGAGGCAACAACGCATAGACCACTCCTTTCATAGGAGGTACCAAAACATCCCCGTTCATGGAAACCAGGTAAAATTGAAAAGATGCCATGCACTACCCAAGGGAAAACAACTGGATGGCATAAAGATTCAACAACCCTTATCTTCTAAGTTCTTCTAGAAGACTTATAATTTAGGACTAACACTAAATCCCAAAACCCACAATGCAACTTGACGACATAGCAACAAAAGCATTCAAGTCATTAATCAAATCTAATATTTGGATTTCCTAAATCCATATTCATTCAATAGGTAACGTTAACAAGGTCAAAGACACACTTATAGGGTTAACTCAAATAATCATATACCCATATTTCTATTTCCATTATAGGAAGTCTCAAACAATTTAAACTTACATCCCTTTACGAAATACAGAGGAACTAGAACATTTAAGGCAATCACGAGAACATTACTATTTTGGATATTCTATAACCATATCTCTTTCATATTTCATTCACAATAAATTAATTGCTCCAATAGAAATAAAAAAAAATTGAAATAGCTATTTGCCTCATCAATATAAACAACTCCTTAAATTGCTTTTAAATCGACACAAACCCATGCAAGTAAACTCTTTCCATTTCCTAACCAAAACTTACGTCTCATTCAATTTCCTATTTAGAACAGCGATCTCTTTAATATAATAAAATATCGTTTCTCTATCCATTTACCCATATTTCTAATCAATCCATTTTAAATCTCTATTCAATAATATATTGCATGCATCTTATTAAAATAAAATACGATAATGAATTTACACTTAATATATATATATGCTCCATATTATATAGACGCCAAATATATATATTAATAAATTTAATTACATATATCCTTTAATATTCCATTCAGAACGAATAAATTGCTCTATGGAAATAAATAAAACATAATAACTATTTGCCTTTTTCAATATAGTTAGTTCCTAAATTTACTTCTAATACAACATAAACTATTGCAAATACTATATTCAATTTTCTATCCAAAATCTATATCTTTTTCAATTTTCTATTTATACATGCAATTCCTTCAATGTATAATAAAATGTCTTCTTTCTTACTTAATTTACCTTGCATTCTAATCTTATCTTTTAAAATCCCTATTCACAATAATATAAAACTTTTCCTCTTTCAAAATAATGGAAATATTTAAATAAATGTCTTCAATTAACAAATAAAAGAGAGCCTAGTTTAGATAATTAAATCAAATTAAATGTATAAAAAAAACAACATACTTCATATTATAAACAATTTTCCTCCTTTTCTTATCAACATACATTATAATATCCTTTGAAATAAACAATTTAAAATAAATACCTTGAAGCAAATATTAATTCCAAAATATTAAACCAAATATTTTAATTTTAAAGTAGCTATCTATATTCAACTTAGGTTGAATTATTCTCCCAATTCAATACCTATACTAAAATATAAAAAATATACAATATATATTACATTTTATATATATATATATTTTTACAAATCTATATTAATTCATACATATCTCTTTTCTTAAGAAAAAATGAATCTTTAAATATAATAATATCAAATATTATAAATATGCATTGAACTTAAATAAATTTTATTAAACTTAACCTTAAACTAGAGAAACCCTAAAATCTTTATGGAAATGGCGGCTAAATCCGAAACATGCAAATTGCATTCGCCACGTGCAAACCCCAGGGAATCCCCAATGTTTGGGGGGCGGCTATGCTTAGCACAACCGAACCCCAAACTGTGGGTCGCGACTGCAAAGGGTGAGGGACGGCGCTGCCCTTGGCAGTGCTCCCTCCACACACTGTGTGGAGGGCGCTGCCAATGGCAGCGGCACCTCCCACAAGGCAAATTAGTGAAGGGAGAGTGGAGGGGGTTGCAGAGGCCCTTCCTCCATAGTCGTCCACTCATGGGGGCGACGGTGGAGGCAGTGCCTCCCAAGCCTCCCCCAAACACAGCGAATTTTTATTTTAAAACAAAATTTTGGTTTTAAAAAAAAACCCTAACCAATGATGCCGTACGGACGACGCATCAACAATTTAAAATAATTTTTTCTATACAAAAATAGTATATGTATTATATGTATATACATGTATATATATATACTCAATAAAATATATATATACATATATATGTATATATAATATATATATTTAACCAGAATTTCTCCTACCAAATAAATTGAAGAAGTTTTTCAGAACATTCACCTATAGGTCAAATTGCAAAACTTTTCCAGAAGTACTAATTTCACAGAGATTTTAAAACTAATTCTTTTAAACCAATTTCTCGAATTCATGAACAATAAGAGAACAATTAAAACAAAATGGATCTATATTAAATTTAGAAGTTTCAAATCCTCAAGATTTCTCCTAGTTAATTTCCACCTAGATTTTTCAAGGTAAATTTGATTTCCTTCAGAGGTTACATTTTCTAAAAACATTCTAAATGTACTGTTCAATCTCTATGTTTGATTTCGAAAACAAAATAATCGATTTCTTCAAATAATTTAAATTCAACTGAGGTTTTCACAATTTTCACTCAATAATTTTCACAAAAACAAAAGCTGTAAATTTATTTAATTCTTTTCTTCTAATAACAGATTTATTTTCTAAAACAAATTTAGTAAACAAATCTTTAATCACTACTATTTTAAAAGTAACCCAGAACAATAAAACACAAAGAGGAAAACTTGGTTCAAGAAGCAATAGGAAAAGATGAATTTCTGAAGCAAGCCTCCTCCAAAGATTTCCTGAATTTTCTTCAATCATCCAACGAATCCAATCCAAAACCCAACAAATGCAAACAATCTTTCCTCCAATCAATTCTACAATCAAAACTCTCTTCAAACCCTTCTTGATGCAAATTTTCCAAATTATTTTCCCTACTGTAAAAATGAATTTTCCTAAAAACTTGTCTGCCCTAAAATTAAAACATGCATTCCTTATAAATCAAAAATACCTCATACAACCTTAATTCACATTACATGCAAATTAGATATTAATTTCAATTTCAATTTTCAAAAACCCACTTTCAATTTAAAATGCAATTTCAAATAATAAATTAATTTCCAAAGTTGCAACTAATTTCCCAAATAAACACTTAATTACAATTTCTAATTTAATTCCCACAAGTTGAAATTAAATTCCAAAGTTAATTTTAATTCCTTTATTTCCTTCCATTCTCTTGGATCACGTTTAATTAATTAATTAAATTATTTAATAACTAAATTCAACCCCCTTGGATTAAATTTAATTAATTAAATAAATTAAATATAATTAATTAATTTAAATATAAACTTTTATCCACATTGCATAATTTAAATTAAATAACCATCAACATGATTTAAATGCAATTATTCTAAATATCTATTTCCAAATCAAGAATCCTTCAGAATTAAATAACATTAAAGCAAGACAGGCAATGACACGACACACACGACTGACGACACACTAAGGCTAGGGTGTAAACTTGGCGCATGTTACCTAGCTACTATCTCCCATTCAACTTAACCATTGGATCAACACGCTCAAACCTATGAAACCAGGTGGAGTCGATGTCATGTACTTGCAATCCTGAAACCAAGTAAACAACATCATACAATATATCCAGCATATAATACACACCCTGAAGAAGAAATTACGAATTCGAAGGGTGCTCGCAAGTGAGTGATGTGAACCTATCCTCTTCACCAATACACTCATCAAAACTAACACTTCCATCATAATTCCAATAATCTCATAATAACATCTCATGCTAACTCTACAACATCATTAATCCATAATGCATGTGAAACAATAATTAGATCAACACATCACACAATAATAGTTGTTGCTCAATAGGAGCAATCAAAACATCATAACAAAATGTATCCAGTATCAAAGTAACTACAACTAAACATAGCATAAAGCAAACCGAATGAGAAGCAAAACGGAGGGGTATTACAATCAATTTTGAAAATGGGGAAGTAGAGACTATTTTGGATAAGATAATGAATACCAAAGTTGATATTAGGTGGGTCAAGAACAACATACAAAAGTTGGAGAAGTGTATAGCTACAACCTCTACTAGTTTTGAAAAGTCTTAATTCAAATAGGAATGGGTAGATGACCCATATATGGAAGTAGTTACTTGAGTGTTAGCCAATTTTGACGAGTATAAGTAGTAGAAAAGAATATAATTCCAAATTATTTTTAAACAAAATATTATATTTTGACTTTTCAAACATAGAAAATGTTGTTTTGGTGACTTTGTCTCCTAAAGTAGGGGATGTAATTTTGAAACTGAAGTCAATTGATGAGCACAATAGTGAACTGGCACCCATTTCTTGAAAATTAGCTTTATGCTAGACAACAAAAGTTTAGTTTTTCCTTCCTCGATTTGTGGATTTACATGTTGGGTGCAATACATGTGTTGCATGTATCTTTTGGAGGGAATATTATTCTACGGTCTATATATTGTAAATTCCCTCTCATTCTTATGGTTTGGAGGTTGAAGAATAGACTTATGGTCTAGTAAAATAGGCTTGTTCTAGAATTTTATGTTTTACTAAATTTCATCATTAGTCTTTAGGAAGAGTTAGTTTAAAGAAACTTGGATTTATACTCTAGTGAAGTTCTACTAGATATGTAAAGTTGTTGAATCATAAACTCAATAAAATTAACCAAATTCAATTGCCTTTGGATTATGCTCTTGCATTTGAATGGTATTTTTATGATTATATGCATGGTTTATAAGTATCCAAAGAAGAAAATTGATTTTAAATGGGTTCTAATTATAATGAATGAAATGAAAATTTCTAATTAATTTAGCATTGGAAATAGATATAACCATGTTTAATACAAACTTATTTACTTTTTAGTTTTCTAAAATTGTATTCTTTGAGGAATAATGAATCATGTTGATATAATGAATACACATTCTCTCTTGCATGGATTGTTATATGTCTTGATATTTTTTTGAGTCATTATTAGATAGGATAAAGTAATAAATACATCAATTTGTGATAGAATACCAGTAGGCCTCTTGAACATTACATAAATATAGACCACTTTGTAGGAAATTATAGTTGTGACCCAATTCCTAAGACCTTGGAAGGTAATTGATATTATTTCTATCTATATTGCATGTGTTAAGTTTTCCATCAATAGAAAGGCCACCCTTGAATCCTGAACTTGTTGTACCTTCCCTACAGGTTTCAAGAGGTTAGATATAAATTTCCAAAATTGAGGAGAGACATTTTTATTTCTAATCATATAGGTACAAAATTAGCCATAACCCCCTCAAAATTATTCTTGGGAGACCGAGGCAAAGCTCTAAAAATGGACTGATCCATGTTCCAAAATTCCTTCTTAACAACTATCTCCTACATACCATGATTTCAAAAGAAAAGTACAAACAAGCCCATTTGTATCAATCTACACAAAGTAACATGAATTCCTAAAATTTCCCTCCATACTAAAGCAATCCAATTATCATAGAATTTACGAGAAGGCAAGAAGTTTGAATCCAAGCACACAAAAAAAAATCAATATTTTTTAATCTAGTTTCTATAGATTTTATAGCTTGTAGCATATAAGATTCAGAGAGACATAGATGATTCTAGGCTTCGGAGTCAAAACATTATTTCCTATTCTTCTTGGGCCTCCTCTGATGAAGCCTCCACCTCCCATCCCATCTGTTGTGGACTCGAGACCTCCTACTCCTCCCACTTTTGGTGGGTTGACCATGAGGAGTCTTCCATTTCTTCCAATAAATTTCGCAAATATAAGGAGCACTTTTCCAGTAGCGTCTACATTCAAAGCATTGCGGTATGAAGAAACTGAAAAAAAAAATGTTATTACCTGACACTTTAGCTTCTATTTTATCCTCCATAGTTAGGATGATTGAATTTTCATTTATGGAAATCCTATCCATTTCCCTGATGGTGTCATCTCCCATAGCCAAGTGGCTTGGTAGAGGAGACTAGCTTGAGCAACGGTAATATGTAATAAATTGCATATGCGACCAAGTATTTGGTCAACTAAATGAAGAAAGAACCAGGGCAAGAAAAATTCAAATTATAAAATGAAACAATTTCTTGGTTCTCAATGATAAATAAGAAACACCAAACCTAACCAAACACACCAGTGGTTAGAAAAAGAAAAAATCAAAGAAATACTTAAGCATCCAAAAAAGAGGAATGCTAGAGGACCAATAAATCCAAGAACAACGAAGAACACCAATTTGAGCTTCTTTCTGCAAATGTAAAGCTTCGAGAAGCAAAAATTATAGATGACCATTCAACTCCCCTAGATCTCTATGCTCACTATGAAAAATCTATTGCAGTTACTGATTATCAATCTCCTATCTATAAAGATTATTTGACTGCCAAAAATTAATTCACAACAAATACTAAAAAATAATGCAACTGCAACTTCACAAATAAAACTCACAGGAATAGAAAACATGCAAAATAATAAACACAATATTTTTGGACAAATTGTCCCTGGGAAAACCCCAAAGGGAAAACCAGTACTATAGATGAGGAATTATATTAATCTTCAACAAATCAAGAGATACAAAAGAAACTGCTTGCATCTTACTGACAAAGTTCTGACAATATTCTTCACCGGATATTCTTCTCTTAATTTCTCCTACTGAAATTCCACTGCTGCTGCCTCCAACACTATCACTGCACCCTTGCTATCACTGCAAGACTATTTTCTATCACTACAAATATTTCTCCAACTTGTGTCTATCAGTGTTGTTCTCCAAATTCCCAATGACCCCCTTTTAAACTATTCTCATTGGAAAACCAATGGCCAAGATTTAATCTCAATCAATGGCTAAGATTAATTAGACTCTAACAAACCCTAACTAACTAGTTTCTAGAAGTCTCTAGAGGAATCAATTATTTAATTAAATAATTAAATATCTGGACCTAACTAACTTCTATCTAGAAGTCTCAAGAATTAAATGCTAATTCTTGGAATTGGAGAAACAACTATCTGAGCTACAATATTAAATTAACACTCCCTCTTAGCGAGGAAGGTGTTCTACATAACACCCAACATATCTCTGAAGAAGATGAATTTTGCCTTCCCCAATGCCTTTTTCATAATGTTTGCTACCTGCTGATCTGTAGGTATATACTGTAGCTGAATAATCCCCCGTTGTACACAATCCCTAATGAAATGATACCTGATGTCTATATGCTTAGACCTATCATGAAACACCGGATTCTCAGACAACTTGATGCAACTCTGATTGTCATAGTGTATCACTGTAGTCTCAACCCTCTGACCTAACAAGGCTACTAGTAACTTCTGAAGCCATATCGCCTCACATGTCACCATGCTAGCTGCTATGTATTCTTCCTCTGCAGAACTCAAAGCCACGGACTTCTGCTTCCTACTGTACCAAGAGACAACTCCTGATCCCAAGCTAAAGCAACACCCTGAAGTGCTTTTCCTGTCCATTGTACTACCTACCCAATCTACGTCAGTATAGCCTATCAACTTGATACCATCACCTCGAGTATATTTGATCCCATACTCGATTGTACCACATAAATACCGCAACACATGCTTTGCCGCTATCCAATGAATTCTCTTCGGCTTAACCATGAACTAACTAAGAGAACTTACTATAAAGGATATATCTAGTCTGGTGTTGACCAAATACATGAGAGACCCAATCAACTATCTATATAAGGTGGAGTCTACATCCTTCTCCCTAGATGAGTCTACCTTCTTCTGATTTGTGATCATAGGAGTAGACATGGCTTTGCAATCCTCCATCTCGAACCTTCTCAAGATTTCAATGCAGTATTTCCCTTGTCTAAGGAAAATCTCACCATTTGTCTGCCATACCTCCATGCCTAGAAAGTAGTGCATAAGCCCCAAATCCTTCATCTCGAACTTTGCTGCAAGGTCTCGCTTGCACTCCTCTATGAGCCCCAGTGAACCTATTAAAAACAAGTCATCCACATATAGAACAAGAATGAGAATCTCACCCCCAACTACCAGGTAGTAGATATTAGCATTTTCCTCACTCTTCACAAAGCCCAATCCCTACAAGTATTTATCAATGCGCTCATACCATGCCCTGAGAGCCTACTTGAGTTCGTACAAAGCTCTCTTCAATCTGCACATGTGGGTTTCACTGCTGTGTGCTACAAAGCCCTTTGGTTGTTCTATGTATACCTCCTCTTTCAATTCACCATTAAGAAACACTATCTTGACATCCATTTGATGGATCTGCCATCCCATCTGTGCTATAAGAGAGATCACAGCTCGTATAGAAGTATACCTGGCCACTGGAGTGAATGTCTCCTCATAGTCTATTCCCTCCTTCTGAGAAAAACCCTTGTCCACAAACCTTGCCTTGTATTTCTCGATGCTACCATCTGCACCATGCTTGATCTTATAGATCCAGCATGATCCAACCACTGCCCTATCTATCGGTCTAGGAACAACCTCCCACACATCGTTCTGCACTATTGAGGTATATTCCTCAACCATTGCATCTCGCCACACCTGTTGTTGTGCGGCCTCCTAATAACTGGAAGGCTCACTATCTACCAAATGACTAACTAAAGCTATATAGTCATTATACCTGGTTGGTTATCTCCGCTACCTACTACTCATCCTAGGAGCTCCCACAAACTCCTGAGTATCCTATTGGTTACTACTACCAACTGTAGAGGATGAAATATCGACCCCCATGTGTTCCTAATGCATCTCTTGGATTTGCTGCATCTGTTGCTCCATACTTTGCAAACTCTCAGCACCTGAGCCTCTGCTTGTACTAGTCACTGTACTCGAGCTTCGCTGTCCCTGATCTGATTGCTCAATCCTTGGAGCTTCTGTTGGCTGCTCACTCTGATCATCTATTGGAAAATCTCTGGACCTTCTAAATGCCTTGTCCTCCATGAACTTGACATCACGCCTGACTATAATCCTCCTGGACCCTGGAATAAATATCTGATATGCCTTTGAGGTCTCGCTATACCCCACAAAGTACCCTCTCTCTGCAGTCTGATCTAACTTGGAACGTGTAGCACCTGGAATGTGACAATATGCCAAACTCCCAAATATCTTGAAGTGGCTAACATCTAGCTTCTTCCTTGAGAATGCCTCCTCTGGTGTCATCTTGCCCAATACCTTATGTGGAGCCCTGTTTTGTATGTATACTACTGTACTACATGCCTCTACCCATAACTAACATGGCATATCATGGTCATACAACATAGCCCTTGCCACCTCTGATATAGACTGATTCTTCCTTTCAGCAACCCCATTCTGTTGTGGGTTGTAAGGAACAGTCCACTCTCTCTTGATTCCTTCCCTGGTACAGAACTCCTGAAACTCTTTCCCTTTGTACTCGCTCCATTGTCTGATCGAAGAACCTTTATCTTCCTGCCTGTCAAATTCTCCACAAGAGCTTTGAACTCTTGGAAGCGACTAAAAACCTCATCCTTGGTCTTCAAGAAGTATATCCAGGTCTTCCTGGAGAAATCATCAATAAAAGTAACAAAGTACTCGTATCCTCTGAGAGACTTCATCGACATTGGTCCACATATATCTGAATGTACTAGATCAAAAACACCCTTGGATCTGGTGTCACTCCTTGGAAAAGCTTCTTTCACAAACTTCCCCAACACACATCCCTTACATACATCATCATGCTCTGTGCTCACCTCTGGAACACCTATCACTGTCTCATGAAGCAATTTAAGTGCTCCATGATGTATATGGTCCATCCTCCTATGCCATAGCTCTCCTTGATCTCTAGAATTACCGCTGCTCATCAGTGCCTTATGAGTATCAAATTGCAACCTGTAAAGTCGGCTGCTCCTAACTCCAATAGCTATGGGTGATTTCCAATCCTTGTGCTTGATTAACACATTTGCCCCTCTAAAGAGTACATTGTAGCCTTTATCCTGAAGGAAAAATATGGAAATAAGATTCATACCCAAGCCTGACACATGCAACACATTGTGAATGGAAATAGGCTTGACATTCTCCCTTTGAAATAGAACAGTCCCTTTTCCAACTGGATTTAGTTTGCACATGTTCCCCATAGAAATTTGGATTCTGATATCCTCCTCCTTATAACTGGAGAAGTATTCTCTAACTCGTGTCATATGAAATGATGCCCCACTGTCTATATACCAAACACCCTGTGAGGTTGAGCTAACCATACAAACTATGAGTGCAAACTCATCTTCCATTCTGCTAGAGAGCTCATCTGCACTTGCTGAAGTTGTCGTCTGCTTCTTGCCTTTCTTCTTTTGTGGGAAATTGCTGACATAGTGGCCAAACTCGTGATAGCCGTAGCACTTGACTTTAGACAAGTCCTTCTTCTTCTCGCCTTTAGGATTTGATCCTTTGCTAGACCCCTTCTTTGCTTTACCTTTTCCTGCTAGGGCAACGTTTTCCTGTTCTGCCTCACTTTTCTAACTCTTACTGCTGGCACCACTGACAAGGCTTAGTCTAAGCTCCTCTTGAGTGAATTCACTCCATAGTCGATCCCAACTCGGTAAGGTGTCTCATCCATTAATAACTTGAACAAAGACATCCCATTGATTAGTAAACCCATTTAGGGTTATCCGTACTAGCTCGTCATCATCTGGTTTATCTCCAACAGCTGCCAACTCATCCTTGACAAGTCTAAGTCTGGTGAGGTAACTTGTAACATCCTCTCCCTTGTTCATCCTAGTACTCCTCAACTTTTCTCTGAGAATCAGCTTCCTGTTAGTGGTAGCATTCTAGTACAGATTCAAAATGGCATCCCACATCTTCTTCACTGTATCCAACTCTGTGATATGTGGAACAATATGATCCTTAACACCATCAAGAATCAGCCTCCTTGCCTTGGCATCTTCCTTCTTATATACTAAGAGCTACATTGGATCTGTAGGTATAGCTACAACATTGGTAACATATTCCTTGATACCATTCTCTTCTAGCAATAAAAAAATTCTGGCTTTCCAGACACCAAAATTTGAGGCTCTATCCAATCTATCCTAATCTCTTAAACCTGCTGAGGCCATCTCAAACAAAAAATAGTAATAACAAAAATAATAATACTGAAGAGGTAGAATTGGGTTTTATAAACCCTCTATTTTTCTTTTCTTCCTGTGTCTGCGTTGAGCTCTTTCTGCCCTTAGATCTGCTCTGATACCATGTGAAAGATCTATTGCAATTACTGATTATTAATCTCCTATCTATAAAGATTATTTGACTGTCAAAAATTAACTCACAACAAATATTGAAAAATAATACAACTGCAACTTCACAAATAAAACTCACAGGAATAGAAAACATGCAAAATAATAAACACAATATTTTTGGACAAATTGTCCCTGGAAAAACCCCGGAGGGAAAACCAGTACTGCAGATGTCATAGTGAACACATGTCAAAATAGAAAAACACGCATAATTTTTTTTGTTATTCTCTAGAAATAATTCATGCTTTCTTGTGTCATGGTTTTTTTAATTTTTTATTTATCAAATATTTCACCACCATGCTAAAACATAAGGTAAAACGATAAAATTTTGACATAATATATGAAAGTCTACAAACGATTATAAATTTCCCTTTTTATTAATTATGATAGAAAACATTCTATAGATCCCTAAAAAGATGGTCAGATCAAACTATGAAAAAATACTTTAATGTTTGCATAAACATGAGAACGATACCAATCAACTTGAAGTTTCTATTTTTTTAATTTTTTTAAATAGATAATCATAACAAAATAAGCTGGACTTCTCTCAAAAAAAATTATTCAAACACAAATTTAGTGGCATTTTATGCTTATCTTCTTTAATATTTTTTATTACTCTTACAATTATTTCTTCTACTACCAAAGGAACACTTTAAATGTGAAGATCATTAATTAGTTGAATTATCTTAAATAAATGTTGTAGGTGTTGTAAACACTTATAGTGTCTTTCGAGTTGCTAGGAGGTGATAAAGTTTATTCATTTATATCTATTTGGAAGTTGTTGTATCTTCAAGTATGCCATATTTTTTTCTCTTTTATATTTCTACTTGTCTACATAGTATTATTTTAATTAATGCCATTTTTTATAATTTAATTAATGTTTCATATGAATGTAAATGCATCATGATTGATGTGACACTTAATTGTTATAGGAAATCTTTTCAATTTTTTTTATTTTAAATTTTTTGTTCTGGCTATCACATTTTTTATTTTTACTAATATAGGTTTGATAATTATAAATTATATTTATGATTATATTATTATTTTCATAATTAGTTTTAGCAAACCATAGATGAAATTATAATTTTTCAATAATGTTATTATTATAATTTTAATTACTAAACTCCTTGAATGATATATGTAATTTGTAATTAAAGTGTTTATTTAGATATTAATATATGAATATGCATTTTAAATAAGTTTATATGTGTGAGTATAGTAATATTTTTGTAACTATTCTCAAAATAACATAGAAACAAGTGTAGGAAAGTTAAATAAAAAGAGTAGGAATATTATTTGTAGCTAGTTTTCTTCTCTTACACTATTACCTAGATTTCATTCTACTTAAGTTTGAAGAAGAACATATGATCATGCAACTCAAAATTTGGTTGAATTAGATCAAAATCAACCTAGTTTTCTCTTTCTTTAGGAGGTAAATTTCTGTGATTTATATATTCTAACATTATTTATCATTCCCACTATTCTACTTGGTCAAATCACAAAACTCTAAATAAGATTTTAATAACTAGATTTATCAAATTAAAACAAACATTAGTAGTATTGGTTAAAACTGTTAAATACAATTTATATTCATAAATTAGAAACACATTAATAAAGACCGGTTTATTATACATAAAAATTGGATTTTATACAGATAGATATATAAATAGATAATGATTAATCAAATAAACATTATAAAATAACTTAGACTCTAAAATTAATTTTTACTTTTGACTAAGAATCCTAATATTTTAATTTTAGATGTTGGGCTATAGGTAAAGATTTAGGGGTTTTAATAAGCTACTAAATGAAGCATCAAAATGGAACTTCCAAAAACAAAACACAAATACTATGTTATTATATGCAAATTAACTATTACAACATGAATATTCTAATATGCACTCATTTTATCATTCATACATTCCTTAACTTTAAAAACTTGTGACTTACATGTATTCATATTATAACCCTTAGCTATTACAACTCTAAAAAAATTCTAACTTACAAAAGAAGTATTTTAGAAGATTTTTTTCCAACAAAAGTCACCCATAAGGAGTCATCCCCATATAATGGTTGAAATCCCAATTTAAACCCAAACATGTAGAAGGTGGTGGCCACACTACATCCTGGAGTGATGGGACATGTGTCAATATCCAATTGGTCTTAGATATATGCATGCAGGTCGTTATAACCATCTCCGACACCATTTTTCACCTTTTAAAAAGTTGAGAAGATTCAAGGTGTCTTTGGACATTTCATGATTTCTTAGAGTATGTGGACAATATCCACATGGGGATGAAATTTCTATAACATTAGGTTTTGTAGGAAGTTATGGACCATTGGGAAGGATTTGATAGTGATAGGAAGTTTTACTTAAGTTGGCCTTTCATTGGAAGGTAGGAAATGGATGGCCATCAGAATGTAAGAAATGATGGTCGTTGGAATGTAGGAAACTTATGGTCATCAAGGTGAGGTCTGAATATAAGGTAAAGCTCATCAATACCTCAGAAGGTAAGTCTAGGTGGAAATTCAATGCCGAGAAGGTCCTGCGGAGATTCAGAGGAGATCTAGATGATATGAAGGAGTAATAGCAATAAAAATAAATGCTTCCAGTTATATAATTCAAATATACAATATATTTATATTGTATACGACATATATTATACAATAAATTGAATGATATACTAGATGCATCCATATGCCTATGCATGGCAAAGGCTATCCAACATACTAAAGTTCGGACTGGACTCCAAACTCCCGTGGAAGAAAAGATTGTAAAGACTTTATGGTAATCATTCATTGATTGAGGCAAACGTTTGGAAATTTCAGCTTGCATTAGGAGGTATACGCGTTGATTAATTTTCACGACTTCCCGACATATCCTTTCAAAGACAGTCACTATGGTTAGGTAATTTTACCTTCCAGGCATATCCTTTCAAAGTCAGTCACTATAGTTAGGAAATTTACCGTAGTTGGTACATGCATTCTGAGCTGCATACGTTCATATATTTGCAGGATAACAATAGATTTTACCACAATGGAACGAATCTGCACCTTGCACGTCTAGAACTTGAGTTTCCTTCTCCAGATTAAAAAAAACGAGTCTGTGGAAAGATTGTCTTTGAAAGGATGCTTTCTGAGCTGTATGCGTTTAAAAATTTGTACTTCAGTCTACAGGAAAAGATATAGGAAATTTCCTCCATTTAGTGGACTTAGTAATGCATTGCCAGCTGCCATATCTATTTAGCATTGTGGATGTACATTTTAGGATATTTATTTATTAAAAGGATTAGGTGCCCTCATACATTATAGAGAAGTAATTTCAAATCAATTACCAATTTTATTTAATATTAAAATATTAATTGAAAAAATATTTGTTGATTTTTTTTTTAATGTTGAATGAATGGTTAAAATAATATTAATAAAAATATATATGTGCAAGTTCTAGTGGGCAATTCAGTAAGTGTTAAATATTATTGTTAATAGTGAGCTGATGTGATTTTGAGTGTATGAATTTCATCATTAGTATAGAGGAAGTTTTTGTAATTAATTTTTTATAAATATATAAGAAAAGTCACAAAAAAAGATATATTTTTACAATCTATAAAAGTAAGATTATAGAAAAGAATTTACAATAAATGATTTTACTCACTTATAAGAAAATTAAATATTAATATTTTTAAAATCTATCAAAACAAGTAAAAATTGTAAAAAAACATTTTACAATAAATGATTTTACTCACTACTAAGAAAATTGAATATTGTATTTATACATATAATTTTAAAACAAATAAAAAAGTAAAGTATATTTTAACTACAAACTTATCATATAAAATTTGAACTTATCTATCCTCCTATTTGCAATGTTAAATTACATTTACAAATCTACAATATTATAGATATGTATAGGCATACCGATCTACTTAACATGCAAGACAGCCATTGTCTTTTCACACCAATGAAATACAAAATTGACTTTTATTCCCACTGTTCTTTTCAATGCATATTCACTAAATAGAAACATTGGCATTGCATGTGACCTTTCATTTTCACATGGTTTCTTATTCAATAGTCTTTGATCACGTCAAATTAAATATTTAGAAAAAATCATGTACATTTCATTTTCACTAATGAGTTAATGTGAAATTATGGGCAATTGATAATAAAGGAACCTACTCCCATGAAAAAATGGAAATGGAAGTGATGAATGGTTCATACAGATGCTAATGTAATGGGTTTTTTCCCAGTACTTTGAATGTCAAATCATGAAGAAAATCAACGAAGCATGTGTAAATGGTGTGAGTAACCATGACTCTTTTAAGGTAGTTATATTACTCATCATCTAATTGGTGATACACATGAATGGTTTGATGAGATTATCATCACCCCTATCTACTATGTAACAAAACCATATCTAAGGCCTAGATGGGATAGAAAGAATCAAGAGGGAAATATGACCCTATTAAGCTTGATTCTAGTTCAATTTTTTATAATGAATTTAGAGGGGTAGAATAAAATAGGATTTAATCTGGGATAGGTCAAATACAACTAGTTTGAGTGTTATTTCTTTTCTTCTATGAAGTGAAAATGATGCAATGACCTTATTTTTGGCCTTAAGGTGGACCAAAGAATAGGAAGTTGGGTAGAATATAATATTTAGTGGTGATTTTACTTAGGTAACACATATATTAAAAGATAATGCAGGTGTCCTAAGATGAGCTCAACAATAATATAAATCTTCTATGGAACAAAATGGTAAAATCTCATTTCATTTAGTTTTTACTACAAATACACATTCTAAAAGTTTAGCCTCTTAATCTTCTAGAATTTGAACATTTGAAACTGGAGGAGTTAGAAAATTTATCACAAGGCTAACTATCTTGTGTCAACTAAGCATTCATAGAAAAAATACTTTATGATCCTTAATGTTAGTTTTTAGCATCATTGAGAAGTAAAATTCACCAAGTCTTGGATTTTTCAATCACAAATAAGAAACATGATTTGGGTTTAAATTATCACGAGACATGTTACTAGTTTTATCCTATTGATGATCTCCACATCATAGTAGTCATCAAACTTAGTATGAGAGGAACTTTTAAATTGCACATTCATTCATCATGCTTGTTTCAAAAGCTAGTCCCATGAAGCTAGTATGTGAAGTTATATCTGAATACCTCTAAGTCAAAATCATATTAGATTTGGCATATCACTCTAAATACATTGTGACCCACAATATGGGAACATTCTCCCCTAGGGTTTTTCTCATTGATAATCCCTAATTGGTGGAGTGACCTAGTCAAAGTAACCTTGAAAAACAACTTTAATTAGTTAGTGAGAAGATTATTTTACAAATGACATAAATAAGAAGCTCTATCTTTATACGATGTCAAAAACGGGAATGTACACCTAGTTTTATTGTTCTCATTGTTAAGTCAAGATTGTATGCACCCTTCTTTCCTAGCAACATCTAAGTCTAAGCATATATGGAACCAAAAAAATTCAAGAGTAAGAACATAAGATTTAGGGTTACAAATTTTAAGTTAATGGTCAAACTAAATTTTACATCAATGAAATTCAATATCAAGTTTGTACACACATTTAGAACCTCAACATCAAGATTGGGTCATGAATATAAGTATTATGCCTACAAATAATTTTTGTATATAAGATCCCTAATTATGGAGATCTAGTAGTAGAATTACACATCATATTAGAGTGTTCATTAGAACAAACCCATTTAAAAAATGTGGCATTATGTGACACCACAGAGTAGAGAGGGATTCAATATAAGATAGTTGGTTTGAACCCCTCAAAGAATATATATCTATATATGTAAATATATTAATATAGATACATACATATGTATATGTATATATATGTAGATATATGTAGATATATTTGTAGATATATACATATATATGTAGACATGAAAAAATTCCTTAACCCATATGACACATCCTGAATCACATCTTTCCATCATCGACATTATTTTCATTCACACCCTTGCATTTTACTTCATTTGCATCATTAATCTCCTTTTAACATTATTTTCACCAATTAACCCTATTTCTCTGTATTAATTAAATAATCCTAAATTGTTTAATTAATTCATCCTTTTCATCACTAATATTCCCCTTTATCACCCTAATTGAATAATTCCTATTTATTTAATTAAAATCATCTATTTCTTTTAAATCCCATCATGATTATATAATCTTGATTATTTAATTATCTTATATCTTAATCTTTTTGTCACATGAATTAAATAATTCCATATTATTTAATTATCCCTATTTTCCCTCCACAAAGCATATTCCCATGGAATATTCCATTTTATTTAAATATTTTAACCAACTTGTCTCAACCATTTATGAACCTTGATTTTGAAATCAATTTTCATCCATTGAACTTAAATATCTCAACCATTTTCCTAAAATGGTGGAGCAAGCTTAAGTTCTAACTAATCTCCTTCTTCCATCCTCCTTGATTCACTCTCCTTTGTGGGTGTTCTATATCAATCCCAACCCTTCTTTGTGGGGTTTCTAACTCAATCTCATCCATTGGTCCAATTTAATCAAATCTATAAAAGAACCCTCATCCCTCTCATAATTCATCTAGTGAATTTGTGAAGAGATCATGTCCAAATGAGTCTTGAAAAAATTTGAGCATTCACCATTGCATTTTGAGTCATATCATCAAGATTTTTCAATTATGGAGGCATTGTGTTGAAATGAAATCCAACATATCAAATCAACACAAATACACTCGACCATGGGATGGTAAAATTGTTATGTTTTGAATTCATTTGCGTTTCAATTTGATAGTCTAGCACTTGTTGTTTGAATTCATAGCTATGGTAATTATATTTCATGAGTAGGTGGGTTCTAATCCTTGGTTTGATTTCATTTTTATTGAATTCATTGATCTAATACATTTACAATTTCTCCCCTTACATTAATTGACATGACTTTTGGGACCCACATCTCTAAACTGAAGATTTCATCAAGTTTTTTTTCTATGTTGCAAGTTTTTGGATGTGGTTGTTTGTTATAGGGTTAGCTTTTGTGAACTACCAGGTTGTTGCCATTTTGGAATTTGGGCATGGCTATCTCATTTCTAAGACACTATTCCATGAATCTAACCATGGTCATCCTATTTTTGGGTCATTGTTGCAGGAATCTAGCCGTAGTTGTATTTTTATTTTTACTATTTGACAGAGTGTTTCTAATTGTGTAGGTAACAGAGCCACTATCGTATTAGAAGGAAGGTTGCTATTGTCAAAAAGTGTTAGGGTCATCCTAATTTAGGATTACTATTGTTAAGAAAAAAGTTTATATTGTCAACAAGGTCGCTATTGCCAAGACTTTTATTGCCAAGACTTTTTATACCCTATCTTCGAATGGTCATATAGAAGTCTTGGTCATACAAAAGTATTATTTAGTGCTTTTTTTTTTTGAAATGGGGTAGAATTTCAAGGTTTTGATTCTTAATAAACCGTCTAACCTTAACATCTTCTTGTTTTCTTTATTTCATCTACCATTTGTAGCATGAAGATTTTTTTTTTTATTTACACTCATTTGGATGAACAGTTGAAGAAAATAATTCTTAAAACTTCTAATCATTTGATTGTAGGGATGATGAACAGTTAAAGACATACAAGATCAAATTAATAAAAAATTTCTTGTAGCTCCTTCTTCAAGATTTATTTTCTTTTCAAGCATTTGAATGTGTGTCTGACCTCTTAAACATTTGATTTTGGTGCTTTCAAACATGAATTGCCTAGATAGATAATAGTTTTTTTTGGGATTAAGAATAAAATTTCAATGAATTGTCCAATGTGTTTTCCATGATTGGAAAACGGGATGCAAATCCTCTCCCCTCACATCATTCGATGATCTTGGGTGTACAGGAAATATCTTGGGTTTTGCACCTTTTGGTCAAAAAAGGTGTTTTGATATGTATCCTCTCCCCTTGCATCATTTGATGATCCTAGTTATAAGAGAAATATCAAAACACTAAGCCTTTAGTTTTATACTAGAGGATCCTTCCTTGAGATACATCCCACAATGGAGAACTCAAGGTGACCCTAAAAGCATGTTTACAGGAAGGCTATATTAAAGTGTGTGAAATAGAAATAAATTATCATGAATCTGGGACATCATACCTTGTGTGTCAAAACTCTCATGTGAACATAATGAGCTGCAAAAGATAGGATAGAGAATTTAGTGTATCATGTCTAATGTATACCCCTGGTGTTCACTATTGTCATTACACACCATTTTTTATAAGCTTATCCAACTTTTCTGAAATGATTCTTCAAAGTAGTGCATCAAAATAGCATCATTTTGAGAATTTACTTACCATATCTAGACTATAGTTGAGGCAAAAGGCTTAAGAGTTCATTCTCTTTTATGAAGCTAGGCATATCAAGGTAGCCCATGACCTTGGTATCACCTAGTCAACCCCTCTATCAGATACAAATATACCATCACTCCTTTGGGGGTGACATAATCCTATGTGAAGGATCATACCTTTATTCCTTAGGGTGTAATTGATTGTCTTTTTTGAGCCATACTAGTGGATCTTATGGAAAACAACCCATAAAATATCCCCTTTCCCATTGAGTCAGTTATTTGCATATATTTGACTATTGTATTATATCAATTGCTATCAAACACATCCCCCAAAATATCAAATCAAACACATTGAAACTTGCAAACTTGTTGAAAATGCTCACCAAACTGAAAACTATGAAAAATGGGTCGCTACTATCAATTTTATCGCTTTTGTTCTAGAATCTTGCCGCACTCGTCCTAATTTATATCTGCTACTATGCATTGAACTACTATTACCAATTTTTGTTTTCCAGCCATTGAATTACACAAAGACCACTATATAGTCATTCCTTTAATAGAACCGCTATTGTTAAAATTCTACTGTAGTCATCCTAGACAACAACCACTATCATCGTACTTGCATACATGTCTCAGAATTGGTGAAAATTTTGGTCTCAAACTTTGGTATAACATCTTACTCAATTTTCATAAATGTCTATCACCATTATACTTAAACCTTCACACATCCATCTTGCACCATCAAATATTTAACATTTCACCTTTCAAACTTGGCTCTTACCTAGGGTTTGTTACTATCAACTTTTGGACAAAACAAAAATATCAAACTTGCATCATACACTATTAGCAATCTTGGGAATCCTTTACATCACCATCCTCCAAAAAGACATCCACTTTTCCTTTTGACAAACATTAAAAAAAAGATATCAAATACCATCATCTTGCTAGCATTTCCATCAACACACCATATAATCTAGTAGCCTTGTCAAACTTTAGTGGACATTATCCTCTCCCTAAGTTTTTAGACTATTAGCATCCACCTTTACTTGCAACTCCAAACCTACTTCAAGTAGAGCAATCAACATATCCTCCATCACCATCCTTGAGACGTACAAAACATCAAACAAATATTATTCATCCTTATGTTCCTAGACTACCATCATATCGAAAAAATCCAAAATATACTTACTCTCTTTGTAGGGTTGAGCATTCAAAAACATAGCATTGATTTTTCAAACATTATCCAAAATATTCTCATCTCCTTGGCATAGGGTTGACGTGGAAAAATATTATCATTCCTAAACATCCAAGAATCTAACATTAAACTTGATCATCAAACTATCCCAAAACCAACATCAATCCATATCAATCAATCAAAATCCTTTGTCCAAATGGTTTACAAACATTCCCGTTATATGTCATTTCACAAATTAAAACTTCAAACCAAAACATACAAACAACATATTAATGTCAAACTATTACTTGAATTCAATTTCACTCTATACACACACAGAGTCATCATACCCCACTAGCTACAAAAACATAGCAACTATGGGTGTCCCTATTGAAGACTTTGGAATACCTTGTCACATGTTAGATTTTAATCAATTACAAAACTCATAAATTTGTCAATCATACCATCAAAACAATGAGTCACAATATCAACACCATCTTGATGATCATTAAAACATGGATTCATATCATCAACAACATGTTCAACATCAAGACATTTGATATCAACAAACACAACATTAGCAAGAAAATCAATTCTTAAAACATCAAGACATCGCATATCAACAACCACAATATCAGTAACAAGATCTATTCTCACAACATAAAAAATGAAATATCATCAACAACCTCAACAATCATCACAAGAAAAATAATTAATTAAATCAGATATTCAGTAGTCATTCATGATACATAGGGATTTTGGAATGATTCCTATGTTGGATCTAGGTTCACATAAGGTCAAATATGACACATACTATACTCGATTCAAGTACGATCAAAGAATGTATATTAAGGAGCCCAATGTTGCATCTAGAAATTAATCACCATCGGGGAATAACTTAGACCTATGTAGCCATGTGGAGAAATAACCCTGTACCCATTTATGGGTGTTTTTGCACTTCTCAACATAGACAAAGCACAAGTGAAATATCTCTCTTCAAAGGTAATTTTTGCAACTAATGTTTTAGAAATCACCCCAAGGTCTCTTGGGTGTTAGGTCATGACAATTCTTGGAATATTTCAATAGTTCATGTGATTTGTTGTTAATCACAAAGGACATTTATGGTTAGCTAATCATGGAGGAAATTGGATCTGAAAAAGGGGTTTATGAGTTCTAGAAATGGATGTGCAACTGCTGGAAGTTCGGGAAAACAAGCTAAAACTCCTCTTTTCTCATCAAATATGACTTTGTGATGATGTTGGAACTTTTTTCTAACTCTAGTTTTCAAAGAAAAGTCAAAAGGGAAAAGGGGTAGGGAGTTTCCTAAACCTGCAACTAATGTTGAACAATAACAATGGAGGATGCTACAGTGGACAACCTTTCAAAAATTGAGTTCTACTTAACCAAGGACAACCTACAGTCTCATAAAACTAGTGCAATCTTATAGGGTATGTATATTTTCAAACCATTCACTAATGATTGAAGCATGAATAATGGTTGAAATTAAAGTGTAGTGCTGGAAACAAGCTCAGACTAACTTTACAAAGAAGTTTATCCTTAATAAACAACAAAAATTATGAGCCAGGAATTCATTAAACACAATAACATACTCCACCATTAAAGAACAACACGAACTAAAAACTAAAATCTACTTGAGACTAGAATAACAAATCTAAAATCTAAGATTGGTAGAATGAATCATGCGCATATGTGAAGAAACACAAGAATCCATCAAAATAATGCTCTTCTCATTAAATTTCTACAACATGCCTTTACACAACAACTCAACTCTCTCTTTGAAAATGAGAGGAGACCCCTATTTATAGTTTTCCAAAAGAAAAATGAATGGGCAGGATTAAATTTAATTGTGTGGCTCAAATTTATTTTATATTAGGGTTTCACCTACCCCCAAATATATATATCATTATAAACTACATCTTTTGTCTTTTCTCAATTTTGTCATTTAGTGACCCTGGCATTGTAGCAGTTTTGTCTTCTAGTGAATACCTTTTATTTATAGCTATTTTGATAGAAATTCATCATCTATAATGGGCTTTCCAGCCGCCTTTTGAGCATTTGTATATTCTATGAATTTTCCAAACATAACCATGAACTTCTTTTCCTCAAAGAGGTCGGATTTGAGGATCTAGAAGGACATCCTCTTGATCCATCCTATAATATCTTGTTGATTCTTTGTATAATTTGAGGTAGCCTCCATCATCTATTCTATGCGTACAAAGACTCTCACAACAAAATCCATAAAGTTTGGTGACACAATGTTGCTAGCTCCTCACTCCATTTTTTGGTGGAATAAAGTCTTGACTTTCTCTGCATCTAGTTCTAGGGTAGGCACATCAAAATCAATCATCAACTTTAGATAGTGAGCACTATTAGACTGATGCTCAACAACCCATTCATGATCGACCTCAAGGTCATGTAGAACCTTCTCTAGAATCTCTTTCCTATACTCTAGGTTCATCAACTAGGTCTCTATTAGCCAGTGATCTTCTTTCAAGATTCTCAACTCCTTCTCACATATATCTCATGAAAGCTTGAAGATGCACTCTAATTTTAGGTAAGTGATCCTATATATCTCTGGGAAATCCTTACAGGTATTAATCATACTTTCTATGTCCTTACCTAGGTTCTGATATATGTTATACATGGTGACTACATGGCTGATTCCCTCATTGCCAGTAGACACCACTTTGTTGAACCAAGTAGTCATGGACTTGGCCCAACTCTTCCTCTTGTCCAACTTACTGATATCCTCCTTTGAAAGTAGTGAGGGTAGTGTTGATGTTACTGCTGGGGTTTCCTCTTCTGTAGATGTCCACTTTTGAATGTAAGTGGTAAGATCTTCTACCTCTATTTTTAGCTCTTCGTTTGTGGACTTGTCTTTATTCATTTGTTGCATAATAGTGGCTACCAACCCCTAAAACTCGTCTATTTTCTGCCATGGGTCACTAGGCCTAGATTAATTATCAAAATTTGATATTCTTGCCCATGAAGGGCACTTGTATCCTTTCCTACAATTGGGGTGGAAATTTGTATCATTATGGATCCTAAGGCATCCGTCATGATTTGAGAGTGGACCTTGGAATTCTTTTCTTTTCTAGTCCTCATTTGGGTATGTGCGAAGATTGCCTCTAATATTTTTGTTGGATTTAGGACTACATGAGCCTTCTTCTTTTCCAATTGGTGCTCTATCCAATTAGGAATTTTATTTTTTCCTTTGGGTAATTCATGATCACCCTCCTCTTTATCTTTCTTGTCCTCCCCATCATTAGGGATCTTCCCCTCATCCTTTTCCTCCTCATCTGATTTTTTGATCTGTGTAGCCTTTCCCTTTCCTTTCTTAGAAAAATCTATATTTTTCTTAGTAATGTTCAGCTACTATTAGGGAGCCCCTTTATCTCCTTCTTTAGGGTTTTCTTCTTCACTTACATTCTCGTGTTTGTAGGGCTGCTCCTCATCCAACTCTTGATATGAGGTTTCAACCTTATAGGGCTCATCAAGCTTGTCATCTCCTTCCCCTTCAAGGCTTTGATGTAGTTCCTCATTGAAGGCCACCTTATCAATGTTTACGTTTAGTCCTCCCTCCGTGTGCTCAAAGTAATCATCCTTGTTAGAATCTTCGGGTTCATCGGCTATATCTTCCGTAGCCTCCTTTTGTTGCTCTTTGCACCACATCTCCATTTGTTCTGAAATCTACATTACAACTTCCATCTTTGGCAGCTTTGTGGATGGTAGAGAATGAGGCAAGGAAACAACAATTTGGGCCATTAGAGCCTGCACCTTGGGGTCGAGCATCACTCGATAAATTTCAACACATGCATTTTGCATGTAATTCAAGAAAGTGTGCAACAAAGTGGATGCCACCATAGTGGTGGGCATCAAGGAAGGAGGTAAACAGGATGGAGCAGGCAAGGGAGGGGGGAGTGAAGTTGATAGTGGGGAAGTCTTGGCAGAAGATGATTCCAACATTGCCACATGAGCCTTTAAAGAGGCAGAGGGAAGGTGGACAAAGATGTCCACTGTAGGTGGAGATGAAATAGGCAAATACCACATTGCAGGCAGTGGAGCAGTAATAGAAGCAGTAGGGATGGATGTGGTTGGTGGGGGTGAGCAAAGCTACTCAAACAATCCTTCTTCAGGTAGGGCTTCCTCCTCTTGGATAGTCAAAATTTCAAACAAAAAAGTCCCTTTTCTTCCTTTCTTTGGTGGTGGAGGTCCCTCTATTGTTTTCCTTGTGTAAAAATTATGCTGGGGTTACCATTCTGGAACATCTTTTCTCTTTCTAGATCTCATGGTAGGTGGGGACTTGGGTGCTTCACCAGAGGATCTTGCAGCAGCGACGCTATCTATCTTACTACTTATCTCATCCTCAAGCTGCCCATAAGTAAGCTCGACAACTTGTTCCTTTAATTGAGCAATCTATTCATCTAGCCATTTTTTGATACTATTCTCCATAGGGTGAGTGAGAACATCCAAGTCAGTGACCTCATATTTGGCCCAGTCTATCACTAGAAAGGGTGCATTCATCAAGGAACCAAAATTTTCATCTATCATGTTGTCATCATCGACAACTTGGTTAGACACTTGAAATAAATGAATTGACCTTACAAGCGATAGGGTCATTCTCATATAATGGAACATTCACACCTCCTTATCATCTTTATAATTTGCCTATAAGTCTTTGACGTGAGGTCGATGGGAATATTCTTTCTCGACCCATTTCTTCAACTTGCCCTTTAGGTCTATTCTACCCCTATCTATTAGAAGGTCAAGAGTATACTTAGCCAACTCCTTTTCTAAGTATTCTATGCATTGGGTGTTGACAGAAGCATACATACCTTGTCTAAGATTAAGGGGATAAGAGATCCCCACTTTGTGTTTATTTCTCAATAAGGTATAGGAATTTTGTAGCAGCCTAGTTTGCCTCTAGTATGGCGATTCTATCATTGGGGTAGCATGGAAGCCTTTATGGTCTTCTTGAGAAACCCTTAAGTTTGATGTAAGTGAATTTTAAGAATTGGATGAACAGATATCCAAAACCTCACATGCATGAATGCATGTGCACTCTGTGTTACCCTCCTCTCAAAATCTCCCTCTAGGAGTCTGATTATGTGCCTAATGAAGGAATCATTTACTCTTCTATAATCCTTATTAAAGTTCATGTATTGTAGTTGAGGGCAACAATCATATATTTTCAATTGCCATTCCTTGATTCCTAGTTCCCTGGCACAAAACAAACCCTTGTATGGAAACTTGGTCACTAGGAGGTAGACCATGTATGAAGTCTTGAAGAAGTGAGAGGTCCTCTTTACCTTTAGTAATTATTGATGCATGCTATCACTAATTATCTTCACCTAGTGGAACCAAGTCTTGCCTTCGAGGATATCCTTTATAAAATAAAACATCCAATTCT
This sequence comes from Sequoiadendron giganteum, assembly GCA_007115665.2. Classification (NCBI taxonomy): domain Eukaryota; kingdom Viridiplantae; phylum Streptophyta; class Pinopsida; order Cupressales; family Cupressaceae; genus Sequoiadendron; species Sequoiadendron giganteum. Next base: position 502,571,504 of record CM021108.1, on the reverse strand, counting down.
CAAAGAATGTGGCCATGGGCTAACTCATTACTCTGCTCAAGAGTGTGACTAGGTCATGGTACTCCTAAAAGAAATCACTTATGTATATCTTTTGAAGGACCTTGGTGGCACTTGCCCTTTTTTCCTTTAACCAATTTTGATTGATTGTTCATTTGCATCCAATGGGGTCTATTTTCCACACATTATTGACAAACTTCTTCTCCACTTCTTCCATCTTATTGAAGACTGGAATGTTGAAGGTCCTGCCAATAGACTTAGTTGAAAGCTCTGCCAGTAATATTTCATCATGGTCAATTATCTTTCTATTGGAGTGATAATTCTCTCGACAGGCCATTACCAACTCTGGAGTGATGAGCGTAGGGGGGAAACCAACAGCTTTGGCTAGGCCACTCTTCCTGAAATCTTCTCTTTGCCCAGTTGGTTTTGGGGTTCCGCATAACCCTCTCTCCGAATTCATCTATATTCACATGCCCAAAGTGAGTATCAAAAACCGTCTCCTTGTTGAAGGTAAGCTTTGACGTGTGTTCTAGCCCATGAAACTCATACTTCATTTTCTCTTTCTCTTCCTTCCCTCAGGAAGCATAACCAGGTTTCTTACCTTTGCCAGGTTTCTGTGCAAGATTCTCGGAAGGCCTTGCAACAGGTTCCATAAATCCTGCATATACAAGATGAAGTAAGTGCATTTATGTATAAATGTGAACCAATGTAAGTCAAATCCTACAAATCAAGCATTACATCCATTCATATGTCATTAGAGGTTCATAAATTTCATTATCATTCAGTATTTGGGGCTTATTTGGGTCATTTAGGGCATTGTAGGCCCAAGGATACAGGTTTTGTTGGGTTGGACGTCATCATAAGGAAGGCAGTTAAACAATGTCCAAGGGGTTATGGAGACCCACATACGGTAGTCCATGATAGAGGCTCCGCATTATTAAGTTGGTGGTCAAGTCCATTGTGAGATGTTTTGGCACATGCAAGAATTAGGTTATAGGACATTTGGCATCATTAGGTTGTGTCTTGATTCTTTGCAGGTCAAAGACGTGCCTGCACCATTATGTGGGAGGACGTTTAAACTTAGTTGTTGAGTTAGCAACTTTTATGGGAAGGAAACCCACAGGAAGAGTTTCACATTGTGGGACCCCTAGGTGGTTCAGATGCCATGGGGGTGCATCTTAATATATGATCATTTTTGGGTGTGCGAGCGGGAACCATCGAGCAACCATTGAAAGTTTTCTGTCGAAGAACGACTTCGGAGGGATTACGGTCTGCATTGGTGGGCCCGCAATGAGCCCCTAGACTTAAGTAAAGCTTCGATAAATTTCATCAAAGCAAATGAAAAAAGATTCTATGGGGTCCACAATGTGGAGGGACACTAACACTTGGAAACTAGGGCACAACGAAGGAGGGATGAGCATCCACATATGGCCACCCGCAAAGGTAAGCCCATAAGCAGTTTCTTGACTTAACATTTTCAAAACAACGATGGAGGGGTTAGAGTCTACGATGCATACGGTTGGAGAAGCTTCTCCATCAGGGAACGATGATCAAAGGACAACTTGAATCAGGGATAAATTTAAGAAAACCCCGCTCAACAAAGGTGTAAAATCTTGACAAATCTCTCCTTTTATTTGATAAAATTATTATTTTTTTGGCGGATCTATGCACATTATTAAAATAATTGTAAAATCCTTGTGAATCTTATTGAATAATTGGTAAAAATAATAATCATAGTGGAAAATACTAGTGAATAATCACTAAAAATATTAATTACAATGATGAATCTCTACTTTAAAAATTTGCATAGTTGGTCGGTGCAGTTCCACATAATTTTTTTTTTTTTTTTTCATTTTTTGCATTGGATCACACACAGATTAAGTATTTTTTTTAAATGTCACTCTAAAATAAGACTAAATGAACAGTGAATTTGTTACATTGATTATCTTTTTAATCGGATGGTTGTAGGTTGATTCCGCGACCTATATGCACGTGCCTTTTAGAAGGCTTGTTGAGGCTTGAAATTTTTTTTAGGCCACACGATTAGGTCGCGGAATCAACCTACAACCATCTGATTAAAAAGATAATCGATGATTTGATGGTATAAATAAAAGCCCTATTCAAGGCTAAAATATCCGTAAAATTAAATGGTAATTTATTATTAGTGGCGATATTGCCCCAAAATTAATGGTAGGAATAATATTATTGGAAAATATAATTAATATTTATAATTATAGTATAAACTATTGGCGAATCGGTTCCAATGACACATTGTTTAAAATATAATGCATAGGTGAATTAATCGAGACAATTTTTTTTTGTAAAAACTTAGCGATTCAACATCCTTTTTAGCTTGTACTATTCACCATTTTTGGAGGTCCCAATTTCAATTATTCTCCAATTTGTGAAGATTCACCACTAAAGCTTTCCCTGGCTTGAATCCATTGATTTTTTTCTAAGTGTTTAAGCTGATGAGTTTTATGGCGAAACTTAGGGCGGAACTCGCAAGGTGGAAGGCCACTGGGGTTAGGAAGCTAGCTAGAAGTGGAGGGGCGAGGGCCACCTGCACTAGGAACCTTGCAAGGTTGCTCCCACAATGGGCCAATAACCTAGCCACTTTTTGGGGTTTCTTCAAATTTCGTCATGAACGACTAGGATACTAGTGTGGGTCGTGTAGGTTTGTTGGCCACATAAAGAATAAAAGGAACATAGTGTGATTTCATGTGGAAGTGATGGCAATTTTTGAGAATCTAGGAAGGAGCCGAGGGTTTGAATAACAAAGGTGGTTTGTTTGTGAGGATCGTGATATCTCGTAGGGTGATTTAAGTTTGTTTTCAATGATTTTAATTATTTTCAAATCCCTAACATTTCAAAATTCAAATGTAGTAGAAAGTAAGATACACCTACCTTATAATTACATGCGATGCATTAAAATATGGCTTGAAAGTTTCTACAAGACCTTGTGCGGGTGGGATCTCATGGTTCACTATTTTCCTCTCTCAAAAATTCAAAAGGAAACAGTGAAAATGATAGGTCCACACAACTATTTATAGGAAAAAGGTCATTAACGGTGTGTACTAAATGTTGTTATGATGATCGATAGAGTAGATAGGGCTTGCAGAATCTTGACTTGGTGCAGCAGTTGGCAAGGACTCATACAGTGAAAGACATTGTGAGACTCGCCATGAGGGTAGACCCTTGAGTTTTTTCGTTAGCTAACAACGAAGTTGTGATGGAGACCTACCTAGGGAGACCCAAAAATGCGGGTCCAAAGGTCTAAAGGACACTAGGGAAAAAGCCTGAGAGAAACCCGCAAGAACACTTCTGCTTCAGCAAAAGACTTAGTGGATTTTGAGGTGGTAAATTTGGTCAACTGGAGAATGGTGACTTTATTGCACATGACCAAATTAAGCTTGGAAATAGGGGTACGCAAAATGAGGCAAAGGAAAAAATGACCTAGTAAAGGCCAAAATCAAATAGGGGGTCCCCGATCCGAACGGGGCATGTGTACAATAGGCACAACAAATGGAAACTCTACTAGGAGAATGCTTGTTAGCATTCTAAGGGTAGGGATTCATCTGAACCCTAGAATATCTGGTTTCATAGACCTGAAGCCTAGTTTCAATAAGTGAACTAAAGACTTGCGAAGGATGAAATCCTTGGTTGAATTTGATCACAAAGACATCTCAGGAGTGTGTATATTGTGTTCATTTCCTCCCTGTAGAGACCATAATAAACATCAGTCAATCGGTTGAGGAAAGCTACTTAAGTTGTCTAACCCCAAAAGTAACCTAGACATTGCTTTGCTGCTAGCCAGGCATCCAATATAGCTCGATGAAGTTGTCACTGTGACCCCATGAACATTGCTCTATTTCCAGTTGGGCATCCATAGCCTTGATAGAGTTTTCAACACACCCACATATTTTCTTGTTTCAACATCTTTTCTCTTTTCTTTTGATACTCTTTTCTTTTGCTCAACTGCATAAGCACTGAAGCTTATAGTGGGTTTATAATCACAGTGGTCATTGGGACAAACTTAGGATTTTTCACTTGTTGAAACTTCATAATGACTATGGTATAGCTCGTTAGAAATATTTAAGGTGTGTGTTCATGTGTAATCTAAGATAAACATGAGGGGATTCAAATAAGGGTTCTATCTTAAATCAAATTGGAGTTCAGGTAAGGAAACCCGCTTCACAGAACCGATCAGAAAATGATAGTAACAGATGAAAAATTATCTAAAGAAAAAATGCAAGCAGTTAGCAAAGTGGGCCCTCTGATGGGCCAAGCACAACCACTGCATCAAGATTGAAAACACCCTCAACAAAAAAAAATCCAGGAAAGCGAGTGAAAGCAAGGTGAAAGAAAAGAAACGAAGCTAAAGAACCTACTCTAATTATTTACACCTATACAGAAAGAGTGAGCTTAAATAGATCAAGAAAGGAAATAATGCTTGAGGTACTACCCATTGAAAAGAAATGGGACATCCTCTCCTGTTAGCATTTTGAGGTGAAAGGCATTATCTCCTAGAATCTTCAAAATTCGAAAGAGGCCAAGCCAGAGCTTGTTGAATTTGTCATGTCCCCCTTTCTTTTCATGGACCTTGTCCCAAGAGAGGACTAAATCTACAATCCTAAAGGCCTTTACTTTAGCTCAATGATTGAACCATCTCTTGACTATGCCCTGGTGTTTAGAAAAAAATTCTATTGCCTGGTCACAAACTTCTTCTAAATGTAGCAATTTAGGAAGGCTCGCCTCTTGACATTCTCCCTCTTCATAGTACGTGTTAAAAAATTGATGGAAATTTTAGTATGTTGATGGTGAGAAGTTGTGGATGAAAGGGTTTGTTGAAAATCCTATCTAGTTTATCCACCGAAAGTTTCAAAGGTGCACATGAAGATTTGAGCAAGTTATGAGTTTTTGTGTTCCGACAGTTATTCTGTTACTATAGCTAGTATTATTGGAAGAAGATAATGTGATTCTAGTAATCTGAGTTGTTATGTATGCTCCTGTGGTGTTTGTGGATGTTTCTAGATCATGCTCTATTTGTGTTGCAGTCTGCATTGATTGTTGTGCTCGCGGTCGATGATTTTCTCTTGTGTGTTCATGTTTTTTATGTTCATGACCGACAGGGTGATTGTAGTGTGTTGTGGATCTTTGAGGAATAATCCTTGAAGGTGTTTTATGTTCAAGGAAATTGTTTTGGGTCTCTACTATGTTGTAGCCGACCTTGGTAGATTCACATTAATAATCTTTATTGTTTTAGGCCAACAATTTGTATTCATCTTATTATTTAATTGAAGCCAACATGTAGCAATGTAATTCCTTGTTGCGGATATATATAAGCGATTGTTTCTTCATTTGAATGTGAATGTGTGTGAGGGAGAAAGTGTGTGTGTGAAAATAATGTTCTAAATTTTTCAAAGGTAGAGCAGAGTGTGAAGAAGGGTGAAGAAGAGTAAAGAAGAGTGAAGAAGAGTGAAGAAGTGTTCATGTGCTTAACCGGAACTATAATCAGGCATTAGCAGATGCTAATTTCTAAGTCCAAGATCTTCAGATGGATTTAATCTAAATATTATTGTAAGACAGTGAATCTTCCCTTGGGTAGTAAGCATTTTTTTATTTGAGCAGTGAGCTCTAGGCAGTGTGCCTAAATGCATGTGCATTCCCCATTTATTCTTCTTATACTTTTAGCAGAGTATAAACTTGTGGATTAACCTCCACCATGGTTTTTCCCCTAGCTTGGTTTCCACACAAAAATCTTGGTGTTATGTGTGTTTTTGATGTGTTGTTAATTTATGTTTTCATGGTTATTAATCAGATCTGAGAATATGGGTTAATAAAGTTAATAAGTTTGAAATTCTGTGACAACTTATTCACCCCCCCTCTCAGTTTGATAGTCTAAGATTTGATGGAACAAACTATTCTCTGTAGAAGACTCGAATGGAGTGTCATCTGAGATGCATTGGCGAATCTTACTAGAACATTACTAGTAATAGGTATGTTATTCCTCAAAATGGTCCTACTACTATTGTTGAGATTAGGGATGTTGAATACAATATCAAGGCTAAGGAAGAATTATTGAGTGCTTTGATTGATTCTGAGATGATGAATGTTATGGATCTGAAGATTGCTTATGAGATCTAGAAAAAGATGGAAAATTTGTATGAAGCTGATGCTAATGTGAATATTGCTAAGCTACAGAGTCTGAAAGGGAAATATGAAGTGTTGAGAATGGGTGATGATGAGAATATTACTAATTCCATGCAAAAAATGAATGAACTTGTGTGTGGTATCAGATGTATTGGTGGATAGTTGGATGAATAAGATATTGTTGCTAAAGTGCTTATATCCTTGTCTGATGCATACAAAATCAAAGCTAAAACTATTGAGGAGCTCCGTACTATGAAAAATGTAACCAAAGATATGTTGATTGGTAAACTTGCTGCTTTTGAGTTGAGTGAATTCAGTGATACCCTTACTAAGATAGAATCTGCATTCAAAGCTACTACCTCTGGAAGAGATAAACAAAGATATGATCCAAGTGAAATTTCTTCTAGAAAGGTATTTAAGTATGAGGAAGAAATGAGACAGATTGAAGAATAAGAAAGAGAATTGAGTGAGCTTGAAGCACTTATTGTCAAAAGAGAAGCCAAAGGAGAAGGTAAGTATAAAGGAAAATTTCCTATTATTTTTTTTTTTCTACAATAAGATAGGTCATTTTGCATCAAGGTGTCTAAAAAGAGTCCCTAAGCCAAGACATAACAAGCCTAGATTTCAAAAGAAGTGTTATTATGATGCTGATAAAGGTGTGATAGATGATGAATTTGATAAACCTAATGTAAGTGAAGATGATTTTGTATTTATTGCTATCAAGGAAAATAATCCTATGTCCACTAAATTTGAAAGTTGTACAAATGTGGAGAAAGCCCTAGATTCTTGAGTTGAAGAGAAGGACGAGTGGGTAATTGATAGTGGATGTTCACATCACATGATAGGTGATAACAGTAATTTTGTGAGCCTAGAAAAGTATGATGGTGGTGTTGTAAGATTTGGTGATAACAATGGTGGTATAATCCATGGTAGAGGACGCATTTCTTTTGATGGTAAGCATAATACTGATGATGTGATTTATGTGGAAGGTTTGAGCATAATCTTTTAATTGTTAGAAAAATGGTTGATAAGGGATACAATCTTCAATTCAAGGATGGAAAGTGTAGAATATTGGGAAATTCCAAAAATGTGATTGCTTAAGGTACAAAAACAAAAGGTAACATTTTTCACTTGAATGTTGCTAGTAAAAGTTGCCTGATTGCTGAATTAGATGAAAGTTGGTTGTGGCATAGGAGAATGTGTCATGTAAACTTTGACAATATTATCAAGATAAGTTCTACTTAGGCAGTAAGAGATCTTCCTAAGCTGGCAAAACCCTCTAATGCCATATGCAAGGAATGTCAGTTAGGAAAGCAAACTAGAATTTCATTTTGGAGCTAACAACATTGTTCAAATGAATTGTTGGAGCTTGTGCATACTAACTTGTGTGGTACTGCTAGAATCATAAGCTTACAAGGTTATAATTATTTCATGTTGCTTATTGATGATTATTCTAGGATGATGTGGGTTACTTTCTTAAGGGAGAAATATGAAGCTCTAGAGAAGTTCAAGATTTTCAAGGCTATGGTTGAGATAGAGACATGTCTAAAGATTAAGTGTCTGAAATCAGATAGAGGTGGTGAATTCACTTTCAGTGAGTTTAATTATTTTTTTGAAGTGCATGAGATAAAGAGACAATTATCTATACCGTGAACCCCTCAAAAAAATGGAGTTGTGGAAAGGATGAACAAGACAGTTCAAGATGCTGCTAGAACTATGATGCTGGAAGGAAATGTTCCTCATATCTTTTGGAGAGAAGCTATAAGTACTGTTGTTTATATCCTCAATTGGGTACAAATAAAATGTGATACTAGTAAGACCCCTTTTGAGCAATGGTTTGGTCATAAGACTACTGTTAGATATTTGAAAATCTTTGGGAGTAAATTCTATATTAGAAGAGACGAAGATATAGGAAATTTTGATGATAGGAGTGATGAAGGAATCTTTCTTGGTTATTCTACTAAGAGCAAGGCCTATCGGTGCTAGACCATCCTGAACTTGAGGATATGATTTTAATGATTAGAATGATAGTAAAAACAAAGGTCAAACTTCAAATCAAGTTCAGATCATTCTGGTTAATCAAGAAGATCAAGAGGAAGGAGAAACTAGTGAAAGTGTAGAAGAGAGATCACAAGAGCCTAAAGTTCAAGAAAATCCTAAGACTCCAAGGTATGTGAGATTAAATAATTTAGAAAATTAGATTATAGGTGATAAGAAAAAATGTGTCAAAACTAGGAGAAGAATTGCAGAAGAATATTGTTTGATATCAAAGACTGAGCCAATTAATGTAAATGAAGCATGCAAAGATGAAGATTGGATTGAAGCAATGAAAGAAGAACTACAATAAATTGAGAAGAATAATACATGGATTTTTGTTCCTAGACCTAAGGACAAAAATGTAATTGGTACTAAATGGTTCTTTAGAAACAAAATGAATGAACAGGGTGAAGTTATTAGAAACAAAGAAAGACCGGTATGTAAAGGATATTCTCAGATGGATGGAATTGACTTTGAAGAGACTTTTTCCCCTGTTGCTAGAATTGAAGTTGTGAGACTGTTTCTTGCTTATGCTGCTTACAAAAACTACAAGGTTTATGAGACGAATGTCAAGTCAACATTTTTAAATAGTGAATTGGAAGAAGAGGTGTACATTGAGCGACTTGATGGATTTCAATTGACTGATTAGGGATATATGGTTTGTTGGTTGAAGAAAGCATTGTATGGACTCAAACAATCCCCTAGAGCTTGGTATGCGAGATTGGACAAGTATTTGCTGAAGCTTGGATTTAACAAAGGTATTGCCGATAGTAATTTGTATTTCAAGATTGATGATGATAAAGATTTGATTATGGAAGTCTTTGTTGATGATATCATCTTTGGAGGAGATGATGGTTTGTGCATGGAGTTTACTGATGAGATGCAAAATGAGATTGAGATGTCAATGATTGGAAAGATGAAATTATTTTTGGGACTACAAATTACTCAGTTAGATAAAGGGATCTTTATATCTTAGTCCAAGTATGTGAAAGAATTGCTAAAGAAATTTGGTATGGAAGATTCAAAGCTAGTCGGTACACCCATGATGACCAGATGTAAGTTGACAACAAATTATGATTCTCCAAAGGCAAATCAGACTAGATATACATCAATGATTGGTGGATTGCTTTATTTGACTCAAATTAGACCTAATATCATGAATGTTCTATGTATTGTTGCAAGGTTTCAAGCCGATCCTAAGGAATCTCATGTGACTGCTGCGAAGAGAATTTTTAGATACTTGAAGGGAATAGTTGATTTTGGCTTGTGGTATCCTAAAGATGATGATTTTACTTTGAGTGCCTTTATTGATGCTGATTGGGAAGGAGATGTGAATGATAGGAAAAGTACTAATGGTGGTGCATTTTTCTTGGGAAAGAAGCTGATTTCATGGTTAAGTAAAAAGAAGAATTCCATTTCTTTGTCTACTATAGAGGCATAATACATTGTTGCTGCTATCAATTGTACTCAAGTATTATAGATGAAGCAGATGTTGAAAGATATCAGAGTTATGTATGATGGGCCTATTGTTATATTCTATTATAATTCAAGTGTAATAATAATTTCTAAGAATCCTATGCTACATTCAAAGACCAGACATATATCTATCAAGTTTCACTTTTTGAGAGAGAAGCTGAGTGAAAAGAAAGTCAAATTGGAGTATGTGCCTACTAAGGAATAGATTGCAGACATCTTTACCAAGTTGTTGCCTAAGGATAATTTTGAGTATCTCATAGGGAAGTTAAGGGTGATTACCCCTCCTAATCATAACTAAGATGCATTTTCTTGCATCAGTCTGTGTATTTCATAGTCATATCTTGGTTTAGATTGATATTGTGATGGCTAATACTCAGGGGGAGTAGTCGGATGATTCAGATATGTGGTTCAGAGCTTGTGTGGACCTTTTCCATTTATTTCAAAGGCGGAGAAGATCAATTTGAAAAATTGGGAATTATCTGAGGAGAAAAGAGTTAGAACCTAAGGGGGAGTAAGTGATGAAGTTAGTTGCATTGATGGTGTTTTTCACATCATGTGTTGCCATCAATGACAAAGGGGGAGATTATTGGATGTTGTGGTTATGTTGTTGATATGTGGTTGTCATTGATGTTAACAATATTAGCATCAATGTCTTTAAGACTGTATATGTCAAGGATATTGAGAAAATTGTAATAAAATATGTTGCGGGTTGTCTGTGAAGCAATGAAGATCAGTATGATGGAAAGTTCAGTATGTTGATGGTGAGAAGTTGTGGATTAAAGGGTTTTTTGAAAATCCTATCTAGTTTATCCATTGAAAGTTTTTGAGGTGCGTATGAAGATTTAAGAAAGTTATGAGTTTGAGTGTTTTGACAGTTATTTTGTTACTGTAGCTGGTATTCTTGGAAGAAGATAATGTGATTCTCATAATCTAAGTTGTTTTGTAAGCTCTTGTGGTGTTTATGGATGTTTCTAGATCATTCTCTATTTGTGTTGCACATCTGCATTGATCGTTGTGCTTACGATCGATGATTTTCTCTTGTGTGTTCATGTTTTTCATGTTCATGGCCAACAAGGTGATTGTAGCATGTTTTTGGATCTTCGAGGAATATTCTTTGATGGTGTTTTATGCTTGAGGACATTGTTTTGGGTCTCTACTATGTTGTAGCCGACCTTGGTAGATTCACATTAATAATCTTTATTATTTTGGGCTGATAGTTTGTATTCATCTTATTAGTTTGTTGAATGTGAAGGTGTGAAAGCAAGCAAGTGTGTGTGTATGTGTGTGAATAATGCTCTAAATATTTCAAAGGTGGAGTAGAGTGTGAAGAAGTGTTCATGTGCTTAATCGAAACTGTAATCAATCATTAGTAGATGCTATTTTCTCAGTTCAAGATCTTCAAATTGATTTAATCTGAATATTACTATAAGATAGTGAGTCTTCCCTTGGGCAGTAAGCCTTTTCTGTATTTGAGCAATGAGCTCTAGGTAGTGTGCCTGAATGCATGTGCATTCCCCATTTATTCTTCTTATACTTTTAATAGAGTATAAATTTGTGGATTAACCTCCACCCTGGGTTTTTTGCTAACAAGGTTTCCATACAAAAATATTGCTGTTATGTGTGTTTCTGATGTGTTGTTGATTTATGATTTCATGGTTATTAATCAGATTTGAGAATAGGGGTTAATAAAGTTAATAATTTTGAAATTCTATGACAACTAATTCACCCTCCTTCTTAGTTGTCTACCCTTTTTTTGCCAAAAGTTAAAAAATTGAAGCATAGGGATTTTGAGGTAAACTAGGAAAATAGGCTCTAGACCATAAACTAGTCAAAATGGGGAATTTCCCAAGGTAGCCTTGTGATGGGTACGATCTACCCATAGGGAAAAATGCAACTAGGTGTGCTAGTCTTTTGGATTTTTATCAAGTAGCTTTCGGATCATAGTCAACAGATTTTTGTTGGTGGATTTGGCTAGGCCATTTCCTTGGGGATACTACTTGGATGAAAATTTTAAGTGTGATTCTATAATCAAAGGCCCAACTAGAAAACTTGAGGGATGAAAAGGTAGGACCATTATCACACACAAGGGAAAATGGGCAACCAAAGCGATTCAAAATAAAATTTCCAAGAAATTAGTTACTACTTCATTCATGCATTACCTACATGCAATTGCTTCAGTTCAACTAGTGCAGTAATTAGAAGTGGTCAGAATGTACCTATAGTTTACAAAGGAGGGTGGGCTTACCAAGCTAATGAAGTTGAGTCCCCATTGAGAAAAAGGCCTTACCTCCACAATTGGTTGCAATGGAACAACAAAATTTCTTTTCCATGTGGTGGTTGTCTAACATATATGACAAGTATTGACGTGGTTGTGCACATATTTGAATAGCTTTGATCAATAATACCCAACTCATAGAATATGATGAGTGATTGAAGGACCGAATCTGTGGCTAGTATTGAACTTGTCATTGAATTGCTTCAACACTTTGGTTGTTTCTTCTTTTCCCATGCACCTAAGATAGATCCCTTTGTGGTTTCTTTTCTATAATATGGATCCTTGTAACATGTAGCTTCTAATTTTTAGTCTCAAAGCATGTTTTTGTACTCCTTGCAACCGTGAGGGACATTTGTTGTTTAGAAGGTAATAGAGAATGTTGTCATACCACTCACCTAGGGAAACATCCTCCAAGTGATATTGTTGCACTGTGAGTTCTAGCTCAATCTCTGCAATCATCTGAGTGAGGGATTCTCCTCAAACTAGCTTCATATGATGAATCTCCATGTCATATTCTCATAGTAGAGTGACCCATTTTGGTCTTCTTTACCCTAACTCATTTTGCATTAACATGATCTTGACTACTCGATCCAAGACAATTGCGAACACCTTGTTCCTCAAGATATAGTGCCAAATTTTTTTAACTCCTTCGACCAAGGCATATGCTTAATTTTCAACATTTTGGTATCCTAATGCATAATCTTTCAGCAGAGCACTCATGAATGAAATATGGTGCTTGTTTCCTTCGTCATCCTTCTGAGTTAACAGGCTGACATAGGAGTGATCTAAAGCAAAAGAGTAGATGTAGAATGGGTTTAAGTAATCTGGTCTGACTAGAATTAGGGCATCCACAACAACCCACTTAATTTCTTTAAAATATTACTTGGCTTCTGGTGTCCATTCCACCTTGGCATGTTTCTTAAGCATAGTGTTCAACGGCTTGACAATTTCCGCAAAGCCTGTAATGAATTTCAAGACAAAATTGATCTTTCAGAAAAAAAGATTTCATCTCTTTCATGTTGCCTAGGGGCTAAATCTTCAATATGGCATGTATGTGCTTTGGATCTAAAGAGATCCCTTTCTATGAAATCTTATGTCCTAACAACTCACCCTTAGTCACCTCAATGATGCATTTCTTTGGGTTCAGTGATATGCCAAACTCTCTACATTTCTAAAAAACTTTTCACAAACCAGAGATGTGGTCTCCTCTTTTCTTTGAGAATACAATGAGGTCATCCATGTATATAATGATGCACTTTCCGATGATGTTTTTGAAGGCAATGTCCATGGAATGCTTGAATCTTGCACCTACATTAATTAATCCAAATGACATTCTTTTGTATGGAAACATTTCCCATTTTGTGGTGAACATCATTTTGTGTCTGTCTTCATATCATACCATCACCTGATTATATCTTGAGTAGCCATCTAGAAGTGACATCATCTGAGACCAATTGACTATTTGCAATACTTTATCAAGTGAGGGCACCAAATAATTTTCCTTCTTAGAAGCTCTATTTAAATTTTGAAATTCCACACACAATCTGATTTCACCATTCTTCTTTCTAATCGAGACCAAATTTTCTACCCATGTGGAGTGTCATACTGGAAAGATGATTCAAGTAGACAACATCTTCTGAACTTGTTTAAAGATAATTGGTTCCAACAATGCATTAATCAGGTGCTGAAATTGCCAGAAAGGCCTCACATTTGGCTTGAGAGGAATGGTATGGGTAATAATTGATGTATCATAGGTTTTCAGGTCCTCATAGCTCCAAGCAACTAGCCTATTCCGACTGCCCAGTCCACTACGCTACCATGCATTGGCCATGACACCTCCATGGTGAGGAGGTAAGCTTCTCCACCAATTTCCATGGCTTACCGCACCATCGTGTCATGGCTAAAAGGCCATCATGTTGTGGTGATAAACCATTCTCACTGACAGCCAGGGTCTACCATGCTACCGTGCCTTCATCAAGCAACTCCCACGGTAAGGCGGTAAGAGATGATTCTGATTGCCTAGTTCACCGTGCCACCATCGTGCAAGGAGAGAGACCCCACAATAAGGCGGTAGCCATCTATGCTGACTATCAAGCCTTCACCATGCAACCGTCGAATAGTGAGGAGTCCACTGCGGTATGGCGGTGACACTACCCAATCGTGGACCGAATGAAAGAGGCTTGTGGTAAGGTGGTAAACCGCACAACCGCACCTCCAAGAGATGCCCCCAACAACAAAATGGTAAAGGCCAAAAATGGAAGAAATCTATCAAGTCTTTCATAGAGGTACAAGCCAGAAGTTGAGGCACCTATTTCCAACAAGCTGCCACTTGATGAAGACTTACTGGCTTCCTCTAGACTTCAAATTTACTGATGGTCATAGGCCCCAAGGTCCATCGAGCTTGCACACCATCTAAACTTGTCCGTGCTTACTAGCTTTTCCAATGCATCTCAAATATTCTTCAAAGTATTCGCCTTCTCTAAAGAGACCTTTCCATCCTCCACCATATCCCTAACAAAGTGATACTGCACATCGATGTGCTTCGTCCTAGCTTGGAAAGTTGGATTTTTTGCCTAGCAAATGACACTCTGATTGTCACAACAAATAGTAATCTACCCTACATCAAAACTAGTATCAAAACACAAATGAATGAGCCAAACAAATTCTTTGTAGCCGTGTGTTGCTGCCATGTATTGTGCTTCTATAGTGGACAAAGTGACTACAACCTATCGCTTGCTCATCTAGCTAATTGCACCACCATTCAACATGAAGATATATCCATTGGTGGACCTTCTATTGTCAATGTCCCCTGCCCAATCAAAATCTACATATCCACGAAATGCTGAGAACCCTCTATGATCCAACCAAACTTCCATGGTAACACAAAGGATATTTTGAAGTTCCCTTTAAATATCTAATTACTCTTTTCACAACATCCCAATGTGTCCTTCCTAGATTTTCTAGAAATCGGCTAGTTACTCCCACTGCTTGGGCAATGTCTGGCCTTGTACATAGCATTGCATACATTAAACTGCCAACAACACTTGAATAAGGCACCCTAGTCATGTCCTCCATCTTAGTAGTAGATTTTGGACAATCTTCAAAAGATAGCTTTGTTCCCTACAAAATTGGAACAACTAGTTGCTTGCAATCATCATACCGAATCTCTCAAGAATAGTGTTAACATACTCTGGCTAACCCAAAGATTTCTACTCATTCTGTCCCTGGTTATTTCCATACCCAAAATATACCTTGCTGCACCCAGATCTTTCATTTCGAACTTTGTAGGCAACTAAGACTTAAGATCAAAAATCATAGTCTTACCATTTCCTATGAACAACATATCATCCACGTACAGGGTAATAATAAGCACACGATCATTTTTAGATTTTAATACACACAATGATCAAATTTTGATCTCACAAATCCCATAGACAACACAAAAGTGTCAAACTTTTGGTACCACATTCTCGGTGATTATTTCAAACCATATAGAGATTTCTTTAACTTGCAAACCAAACTTTCTTTACCTTTCTCAATGAAGTGCTCAGGCTGAGACATATAAATTTATTCTTCTAGCTCTCCATGGAGAAATGTTGTTTTGACATCCACTTGTTCAATCTCTAAGTCATACGCAGCTGCAAGTGACAACAAAAATATGATAGATGTTAGCTTAGCTACAAGGGAATTTTTTTCTCCATAATCAATTCCCTCCACTTGGGAATACCCCTTTGCAACCAACCTTGCTTTATACTTTTCAGCACTACCATCTAGACCAGTCCTCTTCTTATATACCCTTTTACATCCAATAGGATTTTTCCCTTCACACAAAGGTACCAAATTCCAAGTTTCATTCTTTTTCAATGATTCCATTTCTTCATTCATGGGCCCTTCCAACTAGGAAATTGAATCAGACATGCTAATTGCTTCTTTCACAGTCTTAGGCTCGTCAGTGCTAGTAATCAAAGCATAAGCACAATTCGAATCCAATATAGAGAAACCATACCTATCTGGTTGATGTATTTCATGTGTAGATCTTCTCACTGGCTGAGGTTGTGGTTCATCATCTTTAGAGCTCTCAGAGCTACTAGAACTCTCCTCAATTTCAGGTACACCATGTAGTTCCACAATTTCTGGAGTTTGAGGAATTTCAACTACATCATTCTTCTTTTCTCTTTGAACTGTCTCTAACCGTGGATCAGCTGTTGAAGGCATCATCTCATGAAATATTACACTTCTGCTATACAAAACCTTCCCAGTATCAGGATTCCAAAGCTTGTATCCTTTCACACCAACACCATAGCCGATGAAGATACATTTAATAACCTTGTTCTTCAACTTAGATCTCTTCTCATTCGACACATATGCATATGCCTCACAACCAAAGATACGAACATGTCTCAGAGAGGGCTTCTTACCAGACCACGCTTCCAAAGGTGTCTTATCAACAAGAGCAGAGCAAGGTGAAAAATTTACTAGGTAACATGTTGTAGCCACATCCTTAGCCCATAACTTCTGCTCCAGACCAACATTGCTCAACATACTCCTCACCCTTTCCATTAGCGTCCTGTTCAACCTTTCAGAAACTCCATTTTGTTATGGAGTATAAGGTGTAGATTTATGCCTTTTAATCCCATGGTATTTGTAGCATCTTTCAAAATTTGTAGAACAAAACTCACCACCATTATCTGTCCTCACACATTTAATTTTCCTTCTAGTCTGATTCTCTACCAAGTTTTTAAGCTCTTTAAAATGATTGAACACTTTTGATTTACTTTTAAGAAAGTATACAAATGCCCTTCTCGAATAATCATCAATAAAAGAAACATAATACCTAGACTTCGATAATGAAGGAACATTCACTGGACCAAACACATCAGAATTAACATAATCCAGTACACCAAAAGATTTGTGAGGACTCGAATAAAATGAAACACGATGTTTCTTTCCATAAATGCAATGTTCACAAAAATCAAACTCAAGATTACAATCAACAAGCCCTTCAATAATATTTTTCTTTTTCAAGGTTTTTAAACCTTTCTCACCTATGTGACCGAGTCTATGATGCCACAACATGATCTTCTCTACTGGGAGTTTCACTTCCAAGGCATTTGCATCTAGAGGATCTTCATCCTCCTCCACGCGAGCAGCTTTCCTTGACTTTATAGAGATGTTACATTGAATAGGATGTGAATCCAACTTGTATAGAGTGCCAGTACATGCACCCTTAGCCAACACCATTGCACCTCTAGCCATCTTACATCCTTTACTCAAGAAAGAAACTTTCACACCAACATTATTAAGCTAACTAACAAAAAGTAAGTTATGAGCCAAACCTGGTATGTGAAGTACATCACCAATCCCTTTGATTCTTTCGTTAGGGAATTATATTTTGACTCTTCCACGACCAACAATCTCCACACCAATTTTATCTAAGAGGGTCACACTACACACATTAAGAGTAGAGGCATTGCCAGAAAGGGTTATTTTTATTCCTAATCTGTCATAGATAGATATTATCATGAAGGCATCATTTTTCTTTCTTAATTCCAAAGGAGGTAGCTCATGTTGATGAAAGGTAATGTCTACATTAACTATATTCATTCCTTGTATTAGAGCTGCCACATCATTTTCATTTGTACTAGGGGGAACCACTACTTGTTGTAAGGTTGTTTGAAGCATAGTGTGATAATTATGTGAATTTCGAATTAGGTCCCATAGGGATATCTTTGCAGGAGTATTCTTAAGTTGTTCAACAAAATCATACTCCTTCCCACTATGTGAAGGCAAATGAGGAGCACTAGAAATAATGGGATTAGGCAAAAGTAAGGTTGTCGAAGTTGGTTTTTTTGGTTGTGGATTGTTTCAAGTGTTGTATGTATGAGCAATAGTATTATTACTTGATTTCTACAAAACAATGTTCTTAGGTAGGTAAAGAGTAAATTCAGGCTTGTTTTCAGGTTGAGTTTTGTGTGAAAGTGGGTAAGGGATAAGTTGAGGTTGAATCACGTTAACTTCTCTCGATTTTGGTTTTTCATAACAAGCCTTAGTGGATGAACCTTGTGAGATTAATTCCTCAAGGGCTTCATCTAACATGTCCAAGTAATCACTACTAAAAGGCTTGAGGGTTAGGTTAACTTGGAAAAAGAGATTTGACATAGTCAAATCACTATGCTTTATCCAAGAGTTTCACTAGTTTGTAGGTGTTTTTGCTTTTGTTTTCTAATGAATACCAAATGCAATCTAATATAATTGAACTATAAACTAATGTTGAAAATAAAAAGTGCAAGAATCTAATTCTATCCACAATTGCAATGAATGTAAACTATTCTAATTCTAATGATTTGCATGTAACAAAAATTTTGCAAATTGAAATAGGAGGCTACCAACAACAAACAAAAGTCTAGAAACAGAGAATTTAATGATGTAAAGTGTAGTTTACAATCTGTACTGGGAATAAATTTCTCAGATGGCTTTATAAGTCTTGATGAGGATTTTTTTGTAATATTTTAAAAAAAATTAAGTGATTTTTTATGCCTTTTTATTTGTGATATCTATAATCTAAGTGCAAATGAAAATTTATATGATTTTCAATGATTTGAGATACAAAAATGCAACCTATATGCAATTTCACTAATCCAAAATCTAGCAACCCTATAATGCCAATTAACTAATGTAAACCTTAATGAAATGTTAATGCAAGCAAGATCTAGGATGATGATGCACTCCAAATCAGAATTATGATGTTCTAAATGCAGGTTCACCAAAATGAAAGGTGAAATTTTGTTTGGGTTTTATGCTTGGGAGATAGAACAACAAAACTCAAACACTCCCATGCAAGGACAAACCCTAGAGATCTCAACCTCAAGTATGCAAAGGAGAAAGAGATCCTACAATAACTATGTCCTAGGATTTGATTGTAAACTAATGAGGGGTTTACCACCAAGCTAGGGCTTGGAAAAAACAAATGAAATGTAAATGTAATGTCTAAACCTAATGCAATACAATATTTCATTAAATGACCTAGAAAAGCATGTAAAACAAAACAAAAAATTGCAAGATAGAAGGTGTGCACTTGGAAACCTAGAGAAGACTGAATGGATCTCTGAAACAATGAAAACATTAAAATTTTGGCACATTGGGACTCATATGCCAGTCTGGGCGTATCAGTCCTAGATCAAGGGTTCTTGGTAGGAACTAGTTTATGGAAAAAGGGTATCTGAAACTACAAAGATCTAGAAAAATTATTGTAGTTAGATTCATACGCCACTTCAGGCATATCAGTGGCGTATGAGCCCCACCCTAGATTTTTGGGCTGGGTTGTTAAAATTCTAAGTGTTTTTTATGATTTTGTCAAGTTTTTAGTTGAAACAAGCCTCAAGATTTGAAATAAATGGTCTTAGGGGCCTATTAATGATGAAGGAAAGGGGTATTTAATGCAAGGATGCTAAAACATATCCAAATGAAGTGTGAAATTGTGCTATCTCCAAGAGTGTACAATTTTTTACACTACAAGAATTGAGTAAGATCAATGCAGAGTAGTTGAAGCAAGCTGTAATATTACGAGTTGAGGATATCAGTTTTGTAATAAAATGTATTAACATTATATCTTTTGGGATGGAGCTCATTACAGAGCACAAATTTAAGTTTTATCAAGTTGCATTAGGAAGTTAATGAATATTATTGTTCTTTTGAATGGTTCATTGTCACTATCATCAACCTTGATCTCCTAGTGTCCACTACACATAGGTTGGATACCCTTCATGCTACTAAAGATACATGGAAAGAGAAATTAGAGAAGGAGATCAATTTTGAAAATGGGGAAGTAGAGACTATTTTGGATAAGATAATGAATACCAAAGTTGATGTTAGGTGGGTCAAGAACAACATACAAAAGTTGGAGAAGTGTATAGCTACAACCTCTACTAGTTTTGAAAGTTCTTAATTTAAATAGGAATGGGTAGATGACCCATTAATGGAGGTAGTTACTTGAGTGTTATCCAATTTTGAGGAGTATAAGTAGTAGAAAATAATATAATTCCAAATTATTTTTAAACAAAATATTATATTTTAACTATTCAAACATAGAAAATATTGTTTTGGTGACTTTGTCTCCTAAAGTAGGGGATGTAGTTTTGAAACTAAAGTCAATTGATGAGCACAATAGTGAACTGACATCCATTTCTTGAAAATTATCTTTATGCTAGACAACAAAAGTTTAGTTTTTCCTTCCTCGATTTGTGGATTTGCATGTTGGGTGCACTACATGTGTTGCATGTATCTTTTGGAGGGAATATTATTCTTTGGTCTATATATTGTAAATTCCCTCTCATTCTTATGGTTTGGAGGTTGAAGAATAGACTTATGGTCTAGTAAAATAGGCTTGTTCTAGAATTTTATGTTTTACTAAATTTCATCATTATTCTTTAGGAAGAGTTAGTTTGAAGAAACTTGGATTTATACTCTAGTGAAGTTCTACTAGATATGTAAAGTTGTTGAATCATAAACTCAATAAAATTAACCAAATTCGATTGCCTTTGGATTATGCTCTTGCATTTGAATGGTATTTTTATGATCATATGCATGGTTTATAGGTATTCAAAGAAGAAAATTGATTTGAAATGGGTTCTAATTATAATGAATGAAATGAAAAATTCTAATTAATTTAGCATTGGAAATAGATATAACTCTATTTAATACAAACTTATTTATTTTTTAGTTTTCTAAAATTGTTTTCTTTGAGGAATAATGAATCACGTTGATATGATGAATATACATTCTCTCTTGCATGGATTGTTATATGTTTTGATATTATTTTGAATCATTATTAGATAGGATAAAGTAATAAATAAATCAATTTGTGATAGAATACCAGTAGGCCTCTTGAACATTACATCCATATAGACCACTTTGTAGGAAATAATAGTTGTGACCCAACTCCTAAGACCTTGGAAGGTAATTGATATTATTTCTATCTATATTGCATGTGTTAATTTTTCCATCAATAGAAAGGCCACCTTGAATCCTCAACTTGTTGCACCTTCCCTAGAGGTTTCAAGAGGTTAGATATAAATTTCAAAAATTGAGGAGAGACATTTTTATTTCTAATCATCTAGGTACAAAATTAGCCATGACCTCCTCAAAATTCTTCTTGGGAGACCGAGGCAAAGCTCTAAAAATGGACTGATCCATGTTCCAAAATTCCCTTTTAACAACTATCTCCTACATACCATGATTTCAAAAGAAAAGTACAAACAAGCCCATTTGTATCAATCTACACAAAGTAACATGAATTCCTAAAATTCCCCCCCATACTAAAGCAATCCAATTATCAGAGAATTTACGAGAAGGCAAGAAGTTTGAATCCAAGCAGACAAAAAAAAATTCCATTTTTTTTAATCTAGTTTCTTTAAATTTTATAGCTTGTAGCATATCAAGATTCAGAGAGACATAGATGATTCTGGGCTTCGGAGTCAACTCACCATTATTTCCTATTCTTCTTGGGCCTCCTCTGATGAAGCCTCCACCTCCCATCCCATCTGTTGTGGACCCGAGACCTCCTACTCCTCCCATTATTTCCATTTCTTCCAATAAATTTTGCAAATACAAGGAGCACTTTGCCAGTAGGGTCTACATTCAAAGCATTGCGGTATGAAGAAACTGAAAAAAAATGTTATTACCTGACACTTTAGCTTCTATTTTATCCTCCATAGTTAGGATGATTGAATGTTCATTTATGGAAATTCTATCCATTCCCCTGATGGTGTCATCTCCCGTAGCCAAGTGGCTTGAGCAACGTTAATATGTAATAAATTGCATATGCGACCAAGTATTTGGTCAACTAAACGAAGAAAGAACCAGGGCAAAAAAATTTCAAATTATAAAATGAAACAATGACCTGGTTCTCAATGATAAATAAGAAACACCAAACCTAACCAAACACACCAGTGATTAGAAAAAAATAAATCGAAGAAATGCTTAAGCATCCAAAAAAAGGAAAGGTAGAGGACCAAGAAATCCAAGAACAATGAAGAACACCAATTTGAGCTTCTTTCTGCAAACGTAAAGCTTCGAGAAGCAAAAATTATAGATGACCATTCAACTCTCCTAGATCTCTATGCTCACCTCAGCTCTCCCCTACTACCACATCTGAATAATCAATTTTAGGGATTTTTCAAATAAACAATTTCTAAAAAATAGAAAAACTAATTTTGAAAACCAAAATTCTAATATGTTTAATAATAGAGATACTATAAATAACACCTCTCCTAATTATTAAATAAAAATAACACATTAGTATTGATAGGCTAACCATAAATGATATTATTTTTGTACCATTATATTAATAAGTGATAATTAAAAGATAAATATCAAAGAAAAGTTATATGTAGTTATAATAGAAATTCTCACACAATCTTGTCAAGGTCTTTTTAGACGATCACAAGTATTTTACAATAATTTATCAATATTTAATATTTTTATTAGATTTTGTAAGATTGATAAAGAAGTTGATGCTCCACATTTAGTGAAGCTCTTTACCATCTATATATTGATGTTTATGATATTCAAATGGTAGGTTACTTTGTTGATTTCCTAGTCCATCTTTTAAAATATTTTTCTCAAACTTAATATATTGAAATTCAAGTCATTTAAAGTTTCTTTGATCACCTAAGTACATCTCGTAATAATAATTAGATTATATTCCTTGAATTCCAACTTACTCGGGAAGGGAAAACTATTTTTACATCAGTGAAAGATAGAAGGATCTCTGAACTATTAACTATTTGAATGCATTATATCCTCTTGATTCTTTTAGTTATAGTTCCATATTATTTGACGTAAAAATTAATAAAAATGTAAGTATTAGTAGTTTTTAGGATAAGTGTATGAGAATGAAGGTCAAAGTGATCACTTTTCTTTTGAAATTATTTAAATTTAAACTTGGACAATAATAATAATATTCTAAATATTGTTTCTTAAGTATTAAAGATTTTTTTAAAATGGTTAAGATTAAGAGGGTGAAATATTGAGATCATACACAAAATTATTCTTATTTTTATCACTAAAATATAATGTTTGGTATGCAGCCCATTCTTTTAATGACACATGAGGTATTATTTAAAATAACTTGGTAGAAATATATCCAAGAAATAGTACTACAAGTTGTATATTATTTATCTATTAAATATTATTATTTGTGACTTTTCAAGTGGGTGCATGCTAAAATTACATCACTAAATATTTGTATCACATAGCTTTTGTAAAACTAATAAAAAAATTTTTTTTCTTTGAATATGTATAGAATTAAGTGCCAAACAATCTTTTTTTTTTCTTCCAAATTTATGTAGGTGGGTGAAAATTTATAAGAAAATAATACATATGTACAAGATAATATGAAGATAATATTCAAGGAAAATAAAAATAAATATCATCTTATTCAAAATATCAATAAAATGTATGGCTAGAGAAAAGAAGTACCTCTTCATTTTAGTGGCGGTTTCATTAAATTTTATTAGAAAAAATGTAGAATATAATGAAGTTCAAGTTTTAATTCAAGTTGTCTTATATAAAAAACATGAATTTAAGAGCCATAAGAGATGTCTAACTCTCAGACTTAGAAATCCAATTCTAAATAGGTGGGGATCATAAAGAATTGAATAAAATTCATTAAAAATATATACACATTAAGCACATAAATGTAATGTTTTGCATAAAGAAAATATATTTTTCTAAAAGTATCAAGGCTAGCCTCTAATTTTTCCTCTTTTTCATTCTTCCCCGTTGATAAGACTACAATGCATGATGTGTCACCTCTACAATTCTCGTGGTTCCCTTGAGTGATTTTTACATTAATATTATTCCCTTTTCTATGTGTATAACATGATCTAACCTTTGAACAAATTCAAAAAATATGTGAGTTATAATGTGAGATGTCATAGTGAACACATGTCAAAATATAAAAACACGCATAATTTTTTCTGTTGCTCTCTAGAAATAATTCATGCTTTCTTGTGTCATGATTTTTTATTTTTTATTTTTATCAAATATTTCACCACCATGCTAAAACATTTATTTGAATTTTATATATCTTGTTTGAAATTCTCTACAACAAATCAACTATACTAGTATAGTTAATTAGAAAAAGATAAAACAATAAAATTTTGACATAATATATGAAAGTCTACAAATGATTATAAATTTCCATTTTTATTAATTATGATAGAAAACATTCTATAGAGCCCTAAAAAGATAGTTAGATCAAACTATGAGAAAATACTTTAATGTTTGTATAAACATGAGAACAATACGAGTCAATTTGAAGTTTCTATTTTTTTTATCTTTTTAAATAGATAATCATAACAAAATAAGTTTAACTTCTCTCAAAAGAATTATTCAAACACAAATTTAGTGGTATTTTGTGCTGATCTTCTTTAATATTTTTTCTTACTCTTACAATTATTTCTTCTACTACCAAAATAACACTTTAAATGTGAAGATCATTAATTAATTGAATTCTTTTAAATAAATGTCATAGGTGTTGTGAAGAGTTAGGGTATGGTCCCATGGAAGGGGGCTTCCTAAAAAAATTCA
This sequence comes from Sequoiadendron giganteum, assembly GCA_007115665.2. Classification (NCBI taxonomy): domain Eukaryota; kingdom Viridiplantae; phylum Streptophyta; class Pinopsida; order Cupressales; family Cupressaceae; genus Sequoiadendron; species Sequoiadendron giganteum. The sequence goes on along the minus strand of CM021108.1, from coordinate 502,546,975 downwards.
ATGGGTGCTGCTTAGATTTTTTAGGAATATTTTAAGGCTAGTGGTCCCATGAATTCAATTTTGCAATTCAGCTGAAAAGTTTGAGCTCCAAAATTTAAGGATCGAACTGGAGTATTTTTGGTAAAAATTAATAAATAAATAAAAATTCTCTCATTTTTAATTTTTTTTTAGGAATTTAAAATTTTAAGTGATAGACAAGTGGTAGAAAAACTTTCTAAAAATTTCCTAAGCTGTAGGGGCAATTTCTAGCCCCACCTCAATTTCGCCCGATAAAAAATTCATTTCTAAAAGGTAGGGGCTCCTATTTTTCTGGAAAAGATTCTAATTAATCCCGTAGCACAATTTTTTTTTCTTCATGGGACTGCTTGATCCATGAAAATAGAAGCCCAAAACCCCCCATGGGACCATACAATTATAGTGTCTTCTGAATTGCTAAGAGGTGATAAAGTTTATTCATTTATATGTATTTGGAAGCTCAGTTGTATCTTCAAGTATGCCATATTTTTTTCTCTTTTATATTTCTACTTGTCTACATAGTATTATTTTAATTAATGCCATTTTTTACAATTTAATTAATGTTTCATATGAATGTAAATGCATCATGATTGATGTGACACTTAATTGTTATAGGAAATCTTTTCAATTTTTAAATTTTTAAATTTTTTTTTGGCTATCACATTTCTTATTTTTACTAATATAGGACTATTTGATAATTATAAATTATATTTATGATTATATTATTATTTTCATAATTAGTTTTAGCAAATCATAGATGAAATTATAATTTTTCAATCATCTCATTATTATAATTTTAATTACTAAACTCCTTGAATGTTGTAAACCTAGAATGATATATGTAATTTGTAATTAAAGTGTTTATTTAGGTATTAATATATGAATATGCATTTTAAATAAGTTTATATGTGTGAGTATAGTAATATTTTTGTAACTATTATCAAAAGAACATAGAATCAAGTGTAGGAAAGTTAAATAAAAATAGTAGGAATATTATTTGTAGCTAGTTTTATTTTCTCTTATACTATTACCTAGATTTCATTCTACTTAAGTTTGAAGAAGAACATATGATCATGCAACTCAAAATTTGGTTGAATTAGATAAAAAACAACCTAGTTTTCTCTTTCTTTAGGAGGTAAATTTATGTGATTTATATATTCTAATATTATCTATTATTCCCACTATTCTACTTGGTCAAATCACAAAACTCTAAATGAGATTTTAATAACTAGATTTATCAAATTAAAACTTAAACATTAGTAGTATTGGTTAAAGCTGTTAAATACACTTTATATTCATAAATTAGAAACACATTAATAAAGACTAGTTTATTATACATAAAAAATGGATTTAATTTCAGATGTTGAGCTATAGGTCAAGATTTAGGGGTTTTAACAAGCTACTAAATGAAGCATCAAAATGGAACTTCCAAAAACAAAACACAAATACTATGTTATTATATGCAAATTAACTATTACAACATGAATATTCTAATATGCACTCATTTTATCATTCATACATTCCTTAACTTCAAAGACTTGTGACTTACATGTATTCATATTATAACCCTTAGCTATTGCAACTCTAAAAAAATTCAAACTTACAAAAGAAGTATTTTAGAATATTTTTTTCCAACAAAAGTCATCCATAAGAAGTCATCCCCATATAATGAATGAAATCCCAATTTAAATGCAAGCATGTAGAAGGTGGTGGCCACATTACATACTGGAGTGATGGGACATGTGTCAATATCCAATTGGTCTTAGATATATGCATGTAGGTCATTATAACCATCTTCGACACCATTTCTCGCCTTTTAGATAGTTGTGAAGATTCAAGGTGTCTTTGGACATTTCATGATTTCTTAGGGTATGTGGATAATATCCACATGGGGATGAAATTTGTATAACATTAGGTTTTGTAGGAAGTTATGGACCATTGGGAAGGATTTGATAGTGATGGGAAGTTTTACTTAAGTTGACCTTGCGAGAAAATTAGGGTCATTGGAAGGTAGGAAATGGATGGCAATCACAATGTAAGAAATGATGGTTGTTGGAATTCAGGAAACTTATGGTCATCAAGGTGAGGTCTGAATATAAGGTAAAGCTCATCAATACCTGAGAAGGTAAGTCTAGGTGGAAATTTAATACCCAAAAGGTCCTACGGGGATTCAAAAGAGATCTAGATGATATGAAGGAGTAATATAAAAAAAAAAAAATGCTTCTAGCTATATAATTCAAATATACAATATATTTATATTGTATACTATTGAAAAATAGGAGGCAAGAACAAAAATAAAAAAAACAACTTCAATCTAATTCATGCACAAAAAATCAAGAATTGAACACAAACAACATTCACCCATAAATTTTATATTAACTGATTTTTCAAAAACATTCTATCTTCTCTGAGACCTTCGACTCTTCACTTCTACAATTTTGCTTCTACAAATCATTCATGGAATTCTTTTTTTTACTATCTATCCTTCAACTCTTATGAGTGTCTCATCTCATTACAAACTTCTGATGCGTATCTCACTGCTCTTGGGAGCTATATCTTTTCTTATCACCCACAAAGCGTGTGAGGCAAGTACATAGACAAATGCACATCCCCCATCGAGTCACTTTACAGGACTGGCAGCAAAAACAAAGATAAAATACATTAATGCAATGTCCTTTCGAATTGATTAATAACCAGATTGAACTCCACAAAGAACACCGCCGAAAACAAGCAAATATCGTGCTACCGTACATGGGGCAAGATAGGCCTGCGGTATAAACTGAAGTTGGAATTATTTCCAACACTCCCCCTTAATTTCAACTTCTGCTTCTACCTCTTCCATTGATTTTGTTGATAGCTTGATGAGCCTTCTCTTTGTCGGCTTGTCTGCACGAATATTGCAATCTCTTCAGGATCTTCTTCAAATATTTTCCTTCAGCTACGGCTAGATCTCTTCTTTCTTCCATTTGATTCTAGCAACTTTGGCGTCCTCAGCAGAAAAAAATGGCTCAACTTATTTTGACTGCCACTGCTTCTGTAGTTTCATCATATTACTGACATTCTGATTTTTCATTTTCTTGGCAATATCTGAAAGTTATGACTGTGACAATTTTCTTTCAACAATTTTTCCTTGAATATCAGGTTCAGTTGTCAAAAAACCATTTCTTTTCCTAGAAGCTTATTGACCTTGCTCTTACTTTGACTTCTGCAAATTTATCAAGAAAACATTGTTTCAATACATTTCTTCAACCATTGATATCTTTGTTTTTCTCCGAGGGCTATGACCTCTTTTTCTCCCAAAAAAAACTTCAATAGAAATCATTCATTCATTTTTTAATTCTGCAATCTTCCTTTTACATTTTGTAAGTTTTCAATTTGCTTTGTGGCTTCAGCCTTGCTCAGCAACTTGACTTCAACAAACTCTTCTTTTGCAATTTTTCTTCTGCTATTATCTTCTATCATAGAGGTGGTTTCAAATTACCACAAACTAACTATAGTGAATCCATTCCTATCACTGACTTATTCTTGATTTTTTTAATACTTCCCATAGTGGCACATTGCTGGTGCTAGGGAATCCAATCATTAGTTTTATCTTTTTTCTTCATTCTTGCTTACAGAGTGCTACTGCAAGTCATTGTATTGTTTCTTTTCCCAATAACTGTAGTTGTATATTGCCAATATTTTCCTTCTTGGTTCATAAATCTTTGAATTGATGTACCCTTTCAAACTTCTCCTTTCATATTTCTAAGTCTTGTCTTCTTCCATCACATCTTTAATTTCTTCATGCAAAAACAAACTTTTTTTTGTATGACATAGAGAGCTACGGCTCTAACTCTTGGCTGTGACTTCAATATTTACCCAAGATGGTAATCATTAATAGTTGCTGCTGTACCTTCTATTTTATCCATTCATATTAAGACTTTTCTCTTCATTCCCCAGTCAAATTTTATTGTCTTTTTCTTCCTTGGCAGATTCATATTCCCGTATTTCAAAACATTCTTGTGCTTTTCTATAATTGTTCATTAACAGCTACTGCTGTACCAAAATTTTTAAATTTTACAAAGGTGGCTTCAGCCACATTTCTAAATTTTATATCTCTTTCCACATAACACATCTACACTCAAACATAGAAGTTCTTGTGACTTCATCTGCACTTCTTTATACTGTAATTGCAGCAATGTTTTCTAACTTTTCAAAATAGTCAAATTTCTTATCACACACAAATGATGCAGTTCATTTTACCCTTTCAGCTGTAACAACAGTTTCAACATCTTTTGTATCAATTCTTCAAAACATTAACATGGCATTTTCTATATCTTCACAATCGGAAAGTGTCTCATTAGACAACAATTTCTTTTCACTCAAAACATTTTTCATTTCTTGTGAACATTCATACCTCTCAGAATTTTTATTAACCTTCACATATGTACACTTGTACAATTTTTTAAGCATACTTGTTAGCTTCTGCCAACTTGAGTCACTAGTCCATCCACAATCCATCTTTATGCATTATGATGTAGACTCATTATTTGACACCTTATTCCAACACATTTCTTCACAATGATTTTTCGAACCACAAATACTGCAAGGGTGTAAATCCCAACACTTCTCCTTGATGCGACCTCTTCTATGATAGTGTGAACACTCATTACTCTTCATTTCTCTAACAAAATTACCTGCACTTGTAGCAGCATTTCCCTTTCCTGGGACGTAATCGAGACCTTCATGCTTGGGCCTCATTATAGCCTCAATTGGCTCTCTCATTCCTTGTTCACGTTTGCCAAGACCTTGTCCTGTATAACCCATTATTTTCATGATTTTCAACCCTGCATTCTCTTCACAACAATTAGCATCTTTTGCAGATTCTGACACTTTATCACAACTAGCCATATTTGCAAATTCATCAACATATTCATTTTGACACTTTTTCTCACCAGCATTTTCAACAATTTTTTTTTTTTCAAATGAAGAACACAAATTTGTTGTGTCACATGAAACATCACAAACTGAAAATTTTGTTTTCACAGAATTATTACAAGCTCTTAATTTATCATTTTCTTCTTTCAATTTTGTGATTTCCTTTAGCTGTAAATAGTTTTCCTCTTCTACCCTTTTCAAGATTTTTTCCAAATCTACACTCTTTTTCTCTATTTCTTCAAACACCTTTATTCTTTGTTCAAAATCCTCATTTCTTTTCTTAATTTCTTCAAAAGATTTCAACCTTTCTTCTAATTCACCATTTCTAGCTTTAACCTTTCTTAGTTATTTTTCAAGATCATCATTTTCATCTAACAGTATACACTTCTCTTTCAACAACTCTTTTATTCTTTCAATGAAACAACCATTGTCCTTTTTAACAATACCCAGTTCATCTTTAAGCAGAATTAAGTCTTCTTCTAAAACATCTTTTGCAGATGACAAATTTTCATTTTCCTTCTTAACCCTTTTTCCTACTTTCCCCATTTGTAAAGGAAATTTCAACTTACCTCACTTAAACTTGTTTCAGGGATATAGCCACTTCATTGAGCTTTTGATCTTCTCCAGCCTCTGTTTTTTCTGTTGTTCAACAACTGGGTCTACAAGTCTCTGCTTGTTCTAGAAACCGATGTTCTATTCAATCTTCAGCATAGCCTCTTCTCTCTTTTTGCAAATCACAACAACTATTTTTACAGCTTCTCATGTGTCAGTGATTTCTTTTCTTTGTCTTCAAAATACAACACTTTTGGCTCTTCTTAACAATTTTCTTCAAACATTCTTCTTCTTCCTTCTAATATACATAGCCTCTTGTTTACTTTTCTCAGCAACTAGTGAGAAAAAATTCTTTCAAAGCTTCAAACACTCCTTGAATCTCTTTGTCAGCTAGACTAACTTCAACTTTTACAAACTTTCAATACTTTTGATATCTTTCCTTCCTAGGAATGACAAATTTCTTACTCAACTACTTATGTAGTGAACAATTTCATTTCAGTTGACAAAGCGCTTGTGGCTACTTAATACAGTGACTCCTTTTTTAAACAAAAAAACTTCTTTTCTTTTTAACTCTCTTCACAAATTTCTAAACCCAGACAAACTTCTCAGATTTTGCAGACATAATCCTCCTAGACACCCTATGATTTTTTCTCAGACTAGACAATGACACTTCACATAGATTCACCATAAATCTCTAATCCCAGTGAGCCTGACCGACACGACTCTTATACCACTTTGTTGAAAAATAGGAGGCAAGAACAAAAATAAAAAAAACAACTTCAATCTAATTCATGCACAAAAAATCAAGAATTGAACACAAATGACATTCACCCATAAATTTTATATTAACTGAATTTTCAAAAACATTTTATCTTCTCTCAGAGCTTCGGCTCTTCACTTCTACAATTTTGCTTCTGCAAATCATTCATGGATTTTTTTTTTTACTATCTATCCTTCAACTCTTCTGAGTGTCTCATCTCATTACAAACTTCTGATGCATATCTCACTGCTCTTGGGAGCTATATCTTTTCTTATCACCTACAAAGTGTGTGAGGCAAGTACATAGACAAGTGCACATCCCCCATCGAGTCACTTCACAGGATCGACAGCAAAAACAGAGATAAAATACATTAATGCAATGCCCTTTTGAATTGATTAATTACCAGATCGAACTCCACAAAGAATGCCGCCGAAAACAAGCAAATACCGTGCTACCGCACATGGCTCAAGACAGGCCTGCGGTATAAGCTGAAGTTGGAATTATTTCTAACATATACGACATATATTATACAATAAATTGAATGATATACTAGATGCATCCATATGCCTATGCATGGCAAAGGCTATCCAGCATACTAAAGTTCGGACTGGACTCCAAACTCCCGTGGAAGAAAAGATTGTAAAGACTTTATGGTAATCATTCATTGACTGAGGCAAACGTTTGGAAATTTCAGCTTGCATTCGGAGGTATACGCGTTCATAAATTTTCACGACTTCAGTTAACAGGAACTACCTTCTCGACATATCCTTTCAAAGACAGGCACTCAGTCAATATGGTTAGGTAATTTACCTTCCAGACATATCCTTTTAAAGACAGTCACTCAGTCAATACGGTTAGGTAATTTACTTTCCAGACATATCCTTTCAAAGACAGTCACTATGGTTAGGTAATTTACCATAGTTGGTGCATGCATTCTGAGCTGCATACGTTCATATGTTTGCAGGATAACAATAGATTTTACCACAATGGAACGAATCTGCACCTTGGACCTCTAGAACTTGAGTTTCCTTCCCTAGATTTATAAAAAAAACAGGTTTGTGGAAAGATTGTCTTTGAAAGGATATTTGGAAATTTGACTAAACTATCGGAGTTGGTGGATGCATTCTGAGCTGTATGCGTTTATAAATTTGTACTTCAGTCTACAGGAAAAGATATAGGAAATTTCCTCCATTTAGTGGACTTGGTAATGCATTGCCAGCTGCCATATCTATTTAGCATTGTGGATGTACATTTTAGGATATTTATTTATTAAAAGGATTAGGTGCCCTCATACATTATAAAGAAGTAATTTCAAATAAATTATCAATTTTGTTTAATATTAAAATATTAATTGAAAAAATATTTGTTGATTTTTTTTTAATGTTGAATGAATGGTTAAAATAACATTAATAAAAATATATATATGCAAGTTCTAGTGGCCAATTCAGTAAATGTTAAATATTATTATTGATAGTGAGCTGATGTGATTTTGAGTGTATGAATTTCATCATTAGTATAGAGGAAGTTTTTGTAATTAATTTTTTATAAATATATAAGAAAAATCATAAAAAAAATATATTTTTACAATCTATAAAAATGAAATTATAAAAAATAATTTACAATAAATAATTTTACTCACTTGTAAGAAAACTAAATATTAATATTCTTAAAATCTATCAAAACAAGTAAAAATTGTAAAAAACATTTTACAATAAATAATTTTACTCACTCCTAAGAAAATTGAATATTGTATTTATACATGTAATTTTAAAGCAAATAAAAAAGTAAAGTATATTTAAACTACAACCTTATCATATAAAATTTGAACTTTTCTATCCTCCTATTTACAATATTATAGATATGTATAGGCATACGGATCTACTTAACATGCAAGATATCCATTGTCTTTTCACACCAATGAAATACAAAACTGACTTTTATTCCCAATGTTCTTTTCAATGCATATTCACTAAATAGAAACATTGGCATTGCATGCAACCTTTCATTTTCACATGGTTTCTTATTCAATAGTCTTTGATCATGTCAAATTAAATATTTAGAAAAAATCATGTACCTTAAGAGAATATCACCAATTAGATAATAAATCATTGAGAAGTAAAATTCACCAAGTCTTGGATTTTTCAATCACAAATAAGAAACATGATTTGGGTTTAAATTATCATGAGACATGTTACTAGTTTTATCCTATTGATGATCTCCACATCATAGCAGCCATAAATCTTAGTATGAGAGGAAATTTTAAATTACACATTCATTCATGATGCTTGTTTCAAAATCTAGTCCCATGAAGCTAGTATGTGAAGTTATATCTGAATACCTCTAAGTCAAAATCATATTAGATTTGGCATATCACTCTAACTACATTGTGACCCACAATATGGGAACATTCTCCCCTAGGGTTTTTGTCATTGATAATCCCTGATTGGTGGATTAACCTAGTCAAAGTAACCTTGCAAACCAACTTTAAGTAGTTAGTGAGAAGATTATTTTACAAATGACATAAATAAGAAGCTCTATCTTTATACGATGTCAAAAAATGAAATGTGCACCTAGTTTTATTGTTCTCATTCCTAAGTCAAGATTGTATGCACCCTTCTTTCCTAGCCACCTCTAAGTCTAAGCATATATGGAACCAAAAACATTCAAGAGTAAGAACATAAGATTTAAGGTTACAAATTTTAAGTTAATGGTCAAACTAAATTTTGCATCAATGAAATTCAATATCAAGTTTGTACACATGTTAAGGACCCCAAACATCAAGATGAGGTCATGAATATAAGTATTAGGCCTAGGAAGATTTTTTTTATATAAGATCCCTAATTATGGAGATCTAGTAGTAGAATTACACATCACATTAGAGTGTTCATTAGAACAAACCCATTTACAAAATGTGGCATCTTGTGACACCACATAGTAGAGAGCGATTCAATATAAGATAGTTGGTTTGAACCCCTCAAAGAATATATATCTATATATACATACATATATGTATATATATGTATATATGTGTATATATGTAGATATATGTAGATATATATATATATATATGTATATATATACATATACATATATATATACATATATATATATATATATGTAGACATGCAAAAATACCTTAATTCATATGACACATCCTAAATCACATTTTTCCATCATCGACACTATTTTCATTCACACCCTTGCATTTTACTTCATTTGCATCATTAATCTCCTTTTAACATTATTTTCACCAATTAACCCTATTTCTCTCTATTAATTAAATAATCCTAAACTGTTTAATTAATTCATCCTTTTCATCACTAATATTCCCCTTTATCACCCTAATTGAATAATTCGTCATCATTTAATTAAAATCATCTATTTCTTTTAAATCCCATCATAATTAAATAATCTTTAATTATTTAATTATCTTATATGTTAATCTTCTTGTCACATGAATTAAAAAATTCCTAATTATTTAATTATCCCTATTTTCCCTCCACAAAGCATATTCCCGTGGAATATTCCATTTCATTTAAATATTTTAACCAGCTTGTCTCAACCATTTATGACCCTTGATTTTGAAATCAGTTTTCATCCATTGATCTTAAATATTTCAACCATTTTCCTAAAATGGTGGAGCAAGCTTGAGTTCTAACTAATCTCCTTCATGCATCCTCCTTGATTCACTCTCCTTTGTGGGTGTTCTTAATCAATCTCAACCCTTCTTTATGGGGTTTCTAACTCAATCTCATCCATTGATCCAATTTAATAAAATCTATAAAATAACCCTCATCCCTCTCATAATTCATCTAGAGAATTTGTGAAGAGATCATGTCCAAATGAGTCTTGAACAAATTGGATCATTCACCATTGCATTCTAGGTCATATCATCAAGATTTTTCAATTATGGAGGCATTATGTTGAAAGGAAATCCAACATATCAAATCAAGACAAATACACTCGACCATGGGATGGTAAAATTGTTATGTTTTGAATTCATTTGTGTTTCAATTTGATTGTCTAACCCTTGTTTGAATTCATAGCTATGGAAATTATATTTCCTGAGTAGGTGGGTTCTAATCCTTGGTTTGGTTTCATTTTGATTGAATTCATTGATCTAATCCATGTACTATTTCTCCCCTTACATTAATTGGCATGACTATTGCGACCCACATCTCTAAATTGAAGATTTCATGAAGTTTTTTTCTAATTTGCAGGTTTTTGGATGTAGTCAATTGTTATAGGGGTAGTTGTTGTGAACTACCACATTGTTGCCATTTTGGAATTTGGGCACAGTCATCTCATTTCTAAGATGCTATTCCATGAATCTAACCATGGTCATCGTATTTTTGGGTCACTGTTGTAGGAATCTAGCCGCAACTGTACTTTTCTTTTTACTATTTGTCAGAATGTTTTTAACTATGTAGGTAATAGAGCTGCTATCATATTAGAAGGAAGGTTTCTATTATCAAAACGTGTCATAGTCATCCTAATTTAGGATCACTACTATTAAGAAAAGAGTTTTTATTGTTAATAGGGTCACTATTGTTAAGACTTTTTATACCCTATCTTCAAATGGTCATATTTTTGTCATACAAAAGTATTTTTTAGTGCTTTTTTTTTTTGAAAATGGGGTAGAATTTTAGGGTTTTGAGGCTTATTAAACCGTCTAACCTTAACATCTTTTTTTTTTTCTTGATTTCATCTACCATTTGTAGCATAAAGAATTTTAAAAGTTTTATTTACACTCATTTGGATGAACAGTTGAAGACAATCATTCTTAAAACTTCTAATCATTTGATTGTAGGGATGATGAACAGTCAAAGACATACAAGATCAAATTAATAAAAAAATTCTTGTAGCTCCTTCAAGATTTATTTTCTTTTCAAGCATTTGCATGTGTGTTTGACCTCTTAAAAATTTGATTTTGGTGATTTAAAACATGAATTGCCTACATAGATAACAATATTTTTTGGGATTAAGAATCAAATTGCAATGAATTGTCCAATGTAGTTTCCATGATTGGAAAACTAGATGTGAATCCTCTCCCCTCGCATCATTTGACGATCTTGGGTGTATGGGAAACATCTTGGGTTTTGCACCTTTTGGTCACCAAAGGTGTTTTGATGTGTATCCTCTCCCCTTGAATCATCTGATGATCTTGGGTATAAGAGAAATATAAAAACAATAAGAATTTATTTTTTTATTACAGGGGCCTTCCTTGAGATACATCCCACAATGGAGAACTCAAGGTGATCCTAAAAGAACTTTTACAGGAAGGCTATATTAAAGTGTGTGAAATAAATAGAAAGTATCATGAATCTGGGACATTATACCTTGTGTGTCAAAACCCTCATGTGAATGAAATGAGTTGCACAGGATAGGCAAGAGACTTTAGTGTCTCATGTTTGATGTATACCCTTGGTGTTCACCATTGTCATTACACACCTTTTTTTAGAAGCTTATCCAAATTTTCTGAAATGATTCTTTAAAGTAGTGCATTGAAATAACATTGTTCTAAGAAGTTACTAACCACATATGGTCCATAATTCAGGACAAAGGCTTAAGATGTCACGTATGGATTTTCATTGACTTATTAAATATAGACAATAATTATTATGTCAAATTTAAATGGAAATTAAATGTTTATTTAATGATAGTTAAATTGGAATTCAAATCAAAATGAAATTGAAATTGAATTGAAATTGAAATCTAAATGAAATCGAAATTGAAATGCAATTATTATGATTTGAATTGTATTTATGTTTATTTCAGGGTTTGTCATTACTGATGATAAATCGAGTGCAAGTGAACCCAGGAATAGGTGAACGAGATGGAAGGCAAGAACAACGACGAGGCAGAGTTGTTTAGCCGATTGACGTTTATGAATAGATGGGATCTCACACACTCACATAGATGAATATTTTAATGTATTTCACATTTATCATGCTTGGTAATTGAAAATCTAGTTTTAATGAAATTTCTCAAAATTGCAAAATATGCATGTGATTTAAAAGATGATTTAGTTAAAATTGATGAATTTGACTTAAATTAAAATGATTAGATTGATTGTTTAAATATTTTATTATTATTTTGAAATAATAAGTTTGAAATTTAGAAATTAAAATGCAATAGATTGAATTTCAAAATTTGATTAAAATATAATTAAATAAAGTGTTTTTGAAATTAAATGCTTTTTAAAATTGAAATTATGAAATGAGTAGATTTTTAAATTCTGAAATTGAGTTAAAAATCTAAACATGGCTAAATGGAGAAATTATAAATCAAAATTAAAATAAATAAATAGGAAACAAACATCCGTTCAAATTAAAAATTGGAATTCGCATTCAAAATCAAAACTTTAGTTAACTTGTGGAAGAAAATATCTCTAAATTCTTCAAGAAGCAATCAGATTTTAGAGACAGTGTAATGCCCTGCCACACAACCCTAGAGGAAGTTTCAATTCACTACAAATGCATACTAATTTTTTTTTTTTTAATTTATTTAAAGTGAATTAAACATACATGTTCGCCTATAATTGACAACCTCCCCTAAGGCTACATAATCGAGATTACTTAATTCCCATTAATATACATCATCTAAATTACATTGCATTAAATAACTCAAGAATGACATTCATTTAACATAAGTAAATACAAGATAAGAATAGATTAACCATCACATTATTCCATTACATAAACCATTACAAGATTACAATCCTCATTCCCCGAATGAGTCAAAATACATAAGTATAATAATTACAAGATCCACCTCATAACAACAAGAGGGGTAAATACAACTTATTACAAGAAGAGAATAACAATATCTGCAAGCTATCCAACTAGATGTCTCGCTTCCACGAACTAAAGATCAAAAGGGGACCCAACGGTTTTGGTGCATGTTCCACCCAACCTAGTGGTACCCGAAGGCCCACCCCCCATGCTAGGAAATAGTAAAAATGCAACATGGACAAGAAATATACTACCTCTAACCAAAGGCTGACTAACTGAACAAACTGACTCAACCATACATATGCACAATATAAATCTAACACTAACATGGTTACATTGCTTCCAGACATAATATAGATCAAGTATGTTCAAAGAACCATACACATATAACAATAAACAACAGTTGTCCTAGATAGAGTGTCATCGCATAGTAGTCATGAGATCTCCTCTGGGCATTCTTCATAGGCTCCAACACAGGTAATCTTGGTGACCTCAACTGAATCCCGACCCTCATAGACACTCATGTGGAATCAACTACCTCTCGTGTGGACAAGATAGTTGATCTTGCCATTCCAAGCCTTCCCACTCATCCCAAGTTTAAACAAGCCCTTATGTCTATGAGTGAGGTAAAATTATCTTGATTAGTGAGAAGTTAGTCCTAATCTTCTAAGTACATTACTTTAATTATCACTTATTAAAAACACTTTTGAAGGTTACCCGGTTTACCTCTTTGGGATCCGGCCCCTAACAAAAGCCACCCTTCTAATGGACAACACACAAACAAACTAATCACCAAGGGAATCACAAGTGCATTCTACCTAGGCATCAAAACCACTCCAACATAAGGAGAAACAAAAAAATACAATCCACTCCAACCATCATGGAGGCAACAACCACACATAGTCCACTCCTTTCATAGGAGGCACAAAACATCCCCGTTTGTGGAAACTGGGTAAAACCTGAAAAGACATCATGCACTACCCAAGGGAAAACAACTGGATGGCATAAAGATTCAACAACCCTCATCCTCTAAGTTCTTCTGGAAGACTTAAAATTTAGGACTAACACTAAATCACAAAATCCACAATGCAACTCGATGACATAGCTACAACAAGCATTCAAATCCTTAATCAAATCTATCATTTGGATTTCCTAAATCCATACTCATTCAATAGAAACAATGACAAAGTCAAGCACGATAATAGGTTTAACACACTACTCAAAACTAGACTCCAAGGGTAACTCAAGTACTATAGAACTGAGTAACTCAATCTCTCCTAATCTAGGAGACGACAATAAAAAATCCCACTCCAAAACTTGGAGGAAAACAAATTCATACATATCTACCCAAGGAAAACGAACATTTACTAACATGGGAATGACCCACATTCACTGGAAGACTTATCAATGTTTAAATACAATTACCCATTCCCAAAACATTTACAATAAGGGAAAATAATTTAATATTGCATTGATAACGAAAAACATTATGTTCGGATATATTAAATCCACATTTCTTCTTAATACTTCTCGCAAAAAATAAATATTATCTTTCTAAACCTTCACTAAAACACAATAATTTCTTCATTAAAAATAAATACTTTCATATTGAAAATCTTCCATGCTTCCTAAGCTTTAACCAAAATGTTGAATCCCAAAAATACTCTTTAACATATACTCCATAGGATTCATATATATTTAAATACAAATATTAGACTTATTCTCAAACTACTTTTTAAACAAATAAAATCTAACTTATACAATGATTTAAACTTTGTGTTTTAATTAAGAAAAACAAACAACAGTCTGATAAATAATTTATCTAAATCTCAACAGTCTTATCCATTTCCTAAAATACCATAAAATAACTTTCATTATTATTCTTATAAAATAAAATTGAAATAAGAAAAATAAGATCTTTTCTTTCCCAAAGCAAATAAACATTAAAAAAAAACTATTACAAACTTCCAGATTTTAAAAAAAAAACTAAATTTAATCTCATATAATAAAATGAAATTAAATAAAATAATAATAAAAAAATAAAAAATAAAATAAAAAAAACAAACAACAAAAAATAAAAATTAAAAAAAATCCCAACCTACAGGACCGGACGGTACCCGTCCGGCAGACGGTACTGTCGGTACCTGCTCTGCCTGCGCCTACTGTACTAATGTACAGCCACCGACGCCCAGGGGGAGTCTGCACCTCCCATGGTGGGTTCGTCCCCCAAGGGTGGCACACTTCCCATGGAAGGTACGCCTCCTTGGGAAAAAGGTAGTGGGGACTTCCCCACTTACCAAAAATTTAATTCCATTTTTTTTAACAACATTTCAATTTTTTTAACATAATTTTTTTTTATTTAAATGATAAATTTTGTTTTCACAAACAAAACCCCAAAAAAATGTACTTTTACACAGGCACATTTTTCGAGACGCGAATTTTCAATTCCAAAATTTTAATAGCATTTTAATTTAATAATAGAAACTCTATAATTTATATAAATATATTACACAAATCAAATTCACACACACACACACACACACACATATATATATATATATATATATATATATATATATATATATTTACCAGAATTTAAAACTGGTTAAATTGAAAAATATATAAACAAAACCCAGAAATTAGAAAATTAATTTATTTTTCCTGATTTTCATTCCAAAATTCAAAAATTATAATATTAGTTTCTCACAATCTATTCTTTCAAATTTTAGTAAACTAAATTTTGTTTGATTTTCAATGTAATTTTTAAAAGTTTGAGTTTGCAATACAGATCTGATTGTTTTTTCAAAATAGAATTTCCACAATAAATCTTAAATGTTTGAGAACATTTTAAATTGAAATTTAAACAATGGATCTACGGTTTTGTATACTAAATAATCTCCTACAGTAAATTTATCAAAATTTCCCCAACCATTAAATTAAAAATTTAAAATAAACATCAAGTATAAAACCTAGAATGTGATGCTACAGAAGATCATGAAATTTCTTGATAGAAGCCTCCTCCAAGCTTTTCCTCAAAAGTGCAACCAATTCCAATTCCAAAATCCAAAATTTGATTCAAACCCTACTTGTGCAATTTCTTCAAAAATTCTCAAATCCCTCTGAAAATATCAATCCTTCCAAAAACCTCTCTCCCCAAAAATTGAAGCATGCATTCAGATTAAACTAAAAATATCTAATCTAACCCTAATTCCCTTTTGCATGCAAAATAGAGAATTAGATATTTTCTTCTTTTCCAATTTTCGAAAACACAAAATTGAAATAAAATACAATTTTCATTTCTTTTCAATTTCTCATGATTTAATTTAATTTAATTTAATTTAATAAACTTAATTAATCAATTTTAATTATTTAATAACTAAATTTAACCCTTTTGAGATTAAAATTTAATTTAATTAAATTTCATTAAAAACTTTTAAACACACATCAAAGCATAATTTTAAATTTAATATTAAAATAATCACAATTTTATACAATGCAATTGATTCTAAACTCTAAACAAATAATAATGCATCTAATGTAATTAGATAACATTAAATCAAATAACTATGACTCACAAAACAAGAATATCGACACACTAAGGTTAGGGCGTAGACCTGACACATGTTACCTAGTTACTATCTCCCTTTCAACTTAACTGTTGGATCGACACGCTCAAACCTGTGAAACCAGGTGGAGTCGATGTCATGTACCTGCAACCTGAAACCAAGTAAACAACATAATATAGTATATCCAGTATATAATACACACCATGAAGAAGAAATCACGGATTCATAGGGCCCTCAAAAGGCGAGTGATGCGAATCGTCCTCTTCACCAATACACTCATCAAAGACTGACATTACATCATAATCGGAAATCATGTAACACAATATCTCAAGCTAGCTCTATTAACATCAATAATCCATAATGCATGTGAAACAATAGTTAGATAATCCACATCACACAATAATCAATATCGCTCAATAGTAGCGATCAAAACACAAACAACCAGGTGTGTCCAGTATAATAGTAGTTGCATCCCAAACATAGCATAAAGCAAACACACAAGAAGCAAAAAAGAGGGGTATTACGGACAGGGAGTTTGAATTTTGATCTGGAGATCAAAATGAGTATTTTGTGGATCTCAATTCTAGATAAAATCAATGCATGAGAAAATAAAGATAAGAGGGAAGAAAATCCGAAATTGAGAGAGAGAGAGAGAGAGAGAATTTGGACACACTAAAAATTTGAAATTAAGAGAGGTAGGAAAATCTGTTTTCATTTTTCTTTTGATCTTGAGCAAATTAAAATAAGGAAGAGAGAACTACGCAGAAGGAGAAAGTCTTTGTATGCGTAGGGAGACACCAGGTAGTAAGGAACTACCATGGAATAAGGCAAGCATAGGGAAGAGACTCCTTCTCACATCCCACGCATGGGCCAGTGAAGGAGGTGCGGCCAAGAAGGAGATCTTCACCTTCTACGCACACTCCATACTCCCTTCACCCTACACACACAATAGGAATTCGTTGTTTGGAAGACATGAGGAAACAGGGAAGAGGCGCAACCAACTTCAAGACATTCACAGCCTATACATGCAGTCCTTTCCATGCAAGAACAGGGTGTTAAGAAAAGGGCACGGCCTACCAAGAAAACACTAATAGAAACACGAAAGCCAAGGGAAAGAACAAAGGAATTCAAAAAGAAAAGATAGAGAAATCTCACTATTACATTTCCAGAATTCGTAATTTACCAGGTAGGATTCTTAGATTAAATTTTACAATAGATCTTTCAAATTCTATTTCTAAATTCTGGAAATGATATTAAAATTTAATGAAAATCTTGATTGATTAAATTAGGAAAGAGAGATTTATAGATTGTTGCAAAGCTATTCATTTAAAATTTATTTATTCTGTAAACAAATCAGAGTGCAGTTATTTCCCAGAATCTTAGACAAATATAGAAACAGAAGAAATTAGGAAATTCAGATTGGATTCATAAATTAAATAGTAGAATGAATTTGGGAAAATCTTTAAATCTGGAAATGATCTTGATTAATTTTGCTAACAGAAAACAATGCTTGTTGACTGAAAATAAATGACAGAATTTAACTTTGAATCTTAACACTATTTTTGAAATAGAGGTTATTTATACTTGAAATTTTTCACCTTTCAACAAAACTGTCAAAACTAAAACTAATAGAAGAGTTATTTTAAATCTGATAAACAATTATTCATTTTTTGAGAATATGTTAAACTGAAATATGATTTATTTAAAAGTATCCAGAACAAATTTGAAACAACATTAATTAGATGAGTATAAACGAATGAATGTGTACTCTTTTAATTCTATTTTCATATGTATTTAACTTGCATATTGGAGTTACACCTTCATTAAACTTTTTCGATTATTAAATTACTCAATTTAAAATTGTTAATTTTATGTCTTTTATGAATTTGAACAATGGAAAGAAGTTCTTTTTAAATTGTTTTCATTTTAAACAAAGTTTCCAGTTTAATGTTTTTAAAAGATTGAAAAAGACTGTATTTGACTGATAGACCATGCATGAATGATAGATGATTGTGTATGTTATGTTTTTGGGAAAGTTACCTTTTGGGACGGGTGCCAAATATGGGTAATTAGAGAGTGTAGTTTTGCTTTTCCAAAACTGCTTTTATTATTGTGCATAACATTTTACTTGGCCAAGTAATTTAAGAACCATTGAAATAGATGGATTTATTGAACTCTCTACCATATCCTAGTATTGAACTTGCTTATTTCTTAAATGAATTAGAAAAATGAAAATGCTTGTGGTTTACTTGTAGTACTAGGCATGCACTAGATTCCATCTTGCTTGTAGACTGCTTTTTGCTAAGCAATTCGTGTAGGGTCAGGTATTTCTTGATAGACTAAGAAATTCTGGGGAACTATAAGCTTTGAGGTTGGGTGGCAAAAGTGCCTGATCCTTGTTCTCGTCTTCTTGTTGAAGATTTGTTTTTGGATGGAAGATCGACGGACTACATCTTCTTTTATTCTTTATTATTCTTGATATATGTAATGACGAGCTTATGGCGACTGAATGCCTTAGTCTCGAATTGTAACTGATATTATTATGAACCATTGTATTTATAATTGAAATTTTGTATTATGACACTTATATGATTTTGAACGAATTGTTATGAAATAATCTTATCGACTTTTATGTCATAGTTTTGTAATCAGTTAGTTCTTGATGTCTAAATGAATGGAGTGACGACATTATTTTGAATATAATGGATCTTATTTAAAGTAATTGTCGATGTTGTTTTAAAGAGTTTTCCGCTCTTTACATTTGGTATCAGAGCCCTAGGTTTAAACACTAGGGTCCTTTGTCCATTACGCTAAACGAACATTCCTTGATGTAGGAATTGTGAGACATAATGGGTACAAGAGGTAAAGGAGCTGTTGCGAGCAATGAGAATGATAGGTTTGACCAAATTCTCGAGCTTTTAAATTAGTAGGGTATTAGAATAGATAATTTGGAACTGGAAGTTCGAGGTGTCAGAGAAGGGAAAAACCCTCAAGTTGAAATTCCCCAAAATCAGGAACAACCTAATAATGACAATCCAAGGGTTGAAGTACCAAATCCTCAAGAAAGGATTGAAGGAGAGTTAGCGAAAGATTTGAAAAGGGTAGCACCACCCAAGTTTGATGGTAAGACAATAGGTGATGGAGCAGAAGCCTGGGTCATTGAGATGGAAAAATACTTTGAACTCAAGAATATATCCAATGAAACCAAGGTAGTTTGGGCTACATACCAGCTTACTGGAGAAGTTGCTACTTGATGGGATAACGAAAAGACTCAGAAGAAATTACTACCAGGTGGAACTACATGTGAACCATTCTTGAACCTGTTCAGGAAGAGGTGGCTTCCACAACTGTTGTTTGACAGGAAGATGACAAAATTCCAGAATTTGGCACAAGGTGGTCTTACAGTTACTGAGTACTGGGAGAGGTTCACCAATCTCCTAAAGTATGTACCGCAATATCAGATGGATGAACAGTTCTGTATCTGTAAATTCATTCTAGGGTTGAGGCCATAGATTGGAGCTGATGTGGATATTCATAATCCATTGACGATGGATGAGGTCTTTGAGAAGGCCATGAAATAGGAACATAAGCTGCAACAGGTGGCTAACTACAGGAAAGGTGTGAATGCAAAATCTGGTTTTGGAAACAAGAAGTTCCAAAACAATAATAAAAATAACCAGAGGGGTAACAATAATAATCAACAGATCAGGAATCTGAAGAGGGGAGCAAACACCCAGAATAAAGGAGAAGGTAGCTATGGTGGAAACAAGAAGGTGAACAATAATAACACCAACTTCTCCAATATCAGGAACATGATAGGTGGTCATACAGGGCCACGAGGTGGATGCTATACTTGTGGAGAAGATCAGTATGCCTCCAATTGCACTCAGGGTACAAGAGGTCAACGAGGTGGTAATGATCGGCGAGCACCGCAACATCAGATACATGCTGCGATTGACAACCGTCAAGCAAATTTCAAAGCTCCACCTATTTAGATGTCGGGTAAGCTTTTTGGTCAATCTGTTTCTATTTTGATATATACAAGAGCTACTAAATGCTTTATTGTTCCTAAAGTAGTTTCTAAATTACCTATTAGATTTAGTTTTATATCACATTCATGGATGGTACAGTATGGAAATCGAGCAAAGAAGAGGGTAGATTCATATTTATCATGCAATGATTTAGAGTTACCTAACTTCCAAACCCAAGTTAACCTTTACGTAGCACCATTGGGTTCCTATGATGTGATCTTAGGGATCAATTGGTTAACTAAGCATAAAGCCATAGTGAACTATGAGGACAAGGTTGTGAGTTGTTTGGATGATTTTGGACATCCAGTAGAGATTTTAGGATCTCGAGAGCCTCTTGAGTTGAGACATATCTCAGCTATGTAGCTAAAGAAAGCACATTGGAAAGGATGTTCCATTTTTTCTATTTTGGTTAGTGACTTGGATAATGCCCAGCAGAGTCCAGAGGACTATCCAGTTTTCAGAGAGTTCTTGGATATCTTTCTAGAAGAACTTACAGAATTACCACCGAAGAGAGAATTTGACTTCTCGATTGAACTGTTACCTGGAACAGAGCCTCAATCTAAATCTCCTTACATAATGACTACTACTGAGTTGTATGAACTAAAAGCTCAGTTGCAGGAGTTGCTGAAATAGGGATTCATATGGCCGAGTGTATCTCCATGGGGTGCATCGGTAATCTTTGTTAAGAAGAAGGATGGAACCTTGCGATTTTGTATTGATTACAGGATGCTTAATAAGGTTACCATCAAGAACAGGTATCCTCTACCTAGGATAGATGATTTGTTTGATCAGATAAAAGGGGACATAATATTTTCTAAGATTGATCTTAGATCCAGTTACCACCAGTTGAGGATTAAGGATGAGGATATTCTGAAGATAGCTTTCAAAACTTGGTATGGACACTACGAGTTCACCGTGGTACCTTTTGGCCTAACGAATGCTCCAGCAACATTCATGAACCTTATGAACAGTATCTTCAGAGAC
Source organism: Sequoiadendron giganteum (assembly GCA_007115665.2). Classification (NCBI taxonomy): domain Eukaryota; kingdom Viridiplantae; phylum Streptophyta; class Pinopsida; order Cupressales; family Cupressaceae; genus Sequoiadendron; species Sequoiadendron giganteum. Next base: position 502,525,416 of record CM021108.1, on the reverse strand, counting down.
TGTTTGGATGAATTTGTGCTTATATTCATTGATGACATTCTGATTTACTCTAAAACAGAAGAGGAACATGAGAAGCACTTGAGAATAGTCTTGCAACGACTGAGAGATCAAAAGCTTTTTGGTAAGTTTTCAAAGGGTACTTTCTTTCAGAAGAAGGTTCACTATTTGGGGCATGTCATATCCACTGAGGAAATCTTAGTTGATCCTATAAAGATAGAGGCAATTGTAGATTGGCCAACACTGTAGAGTGTTACTGAAGTTCGTAGTTTCATGGGACTTGCAGGATACTACAGGAAATATGTAGAAGGGTTTTCTAGAATTGCAACACCTATTACTTCTCTTCAGAAGAAGGGAAAGAGATATGAGTGGACTGAGAAGTGCGAGGAAGCATTTCAGATTCTTAAAATAGAAGTTGACATCAGCACCAGTGTTGACTATACTAGATCCTAATGGGCACTTCATTGTGATTACAGATGCATCAGGTGAAGGTGTAGGAGCTATGCTAATGCAGGAAGGGAAAGTGGTTGCATATGAGTCCAGGAAACTGAAATAGTATGAGTTGAACTATGTGCCACATGATCTTGAGCTTACAGCTATCATGCATGCATTGCAGATGTGGAGACATTATCTCCTAGGGAAGCCATTTGAGCTTAAGATTGATCATTTGGGACTTAAGTACATCTTCACACAATCGAACCTCAATGCGAGACAAAGGAGGTGGCTTGAGTTCCTGAGTGAGTACGATTTTGGTATTGAGTATATCAAAGGTAAGGAGAACAGAGTTGTTGATGCTCTTAGTAGGAGAAGACATCTATTTGCTATGGTAACCACATGGTCAAATTTGAGACAGCAAGTGTTGCATTGTCTTCCAGATGATGAGCATTATGATAGGGTTAGACAAGCCTTAGAGGCAGATCCTTCAGATCATAGATTTGATGGTTATGTGATGGATTTGGATGGTATTTTCAAATATCAGGGAAGGATGTATATCCCTGAGGGTGGAGATTTGAGGAAATTGATACTTGAGGAAGTTCATGATGCACCTTATTCAGGGCATCTAGGAGTTACGAAGATGGTAGCAGAGTTGAAGGCTTTGTATTTTTAGCCTAAGCTTAAGAAAGATGTCATGGAGTACATAGCTAGATGTTTGAAATTCCAGTGAGTCAAGGCTAAGCATGTGCATCTAGCAAGACTTTTGTATCCCCACAATATACCTGAGTATAAGTGGCAAGTAATCACTATGGATTTCATCCATGGATTACCGTTGAGCAGAAATAGGCATGATACTATCTTAGTAGTTGTTGATAAGCTGACGAAGGTTTCACATTTTATACCTAGAAATTTGAAGGATGGATCTTTGAATCCTGCAAGGAAATTTGTGCAAGAGATATTCAGATTTCATGGTGTACCAGAGACTATTATTTCTGATAGAGATACTAGGATGACATCTAGGTTTTGGACTACACTGAATGTAGCTTTGGAAACTAAATTGAATTTTAGTTTTGAATATCACCCACAAACTGGTGGCCAAACTGAAAGGGTCAATTAGGTTGTGGAGGACTTACTGAGGATGTATTGTATGGATTAGCAGTACAAGTGGGAGGAATATTTACCATTGCCTGAGTTTTCCTACAACAACTCATTTCATGCATCATTGGGTATGGCACCTTTTGAGGCACTATATGGATAGAAATGTCATACACCCGTCAGTTGGGATAGGATCATTATTGGTCCATATATGCTCAAGGAAATGGATGAGCAGATGAAGTTGATCAAGGGTAGGTTGAAGGAAGCAGCCGATAGATAGAAGAGCTATGCTGATAGGAACAAGACTTTTAGACAATTTGTTGTAGGAGATAAGGTCTTCTTGAGGGTTAAGCCTCATAAGAGCTCTATCTCGTTCGAGAAATCATCAAAGTTGGCACCAAGATTTGTGGGACCATTTGATGTACTGGAAGTTATTAATCCAGTTGCATATAGACTAGCATTACCACCTACTCTTGCTCGACTCCATAATGTTTTCCATGTTTCTTTGTTGAAACCATATCATCGTGATGTATCTCATATTCTTGATTGGCGTTCATTACAGGTACAAGATCCAGGGGTGGTGATAGTGGACCCTATCTGAATCCTAGACAGGTGTAGGATTAAGCTACATAACAGAGATAGTACCCAGTATAAGGTCTAGTGGGACCAGTATACTGAGGACAGTGCTACATGGGAGGATTCTGAGATGATAGACCGCCATTTTCCTCATTTTCTTTCATAGATTAGCATTTTTTTTGTATAGAGATACTTGATACTCTAGTTTTTGATTCACATGTTGTGAACTTTGATAGCGTGGATGCTATTATTATTGTTTATGCTTATGTTTGAGAACTATGTTGTTAGTTACTATTTCCTTATGCTTGATTGAGATACTATGATTTACCTACTGAGATACTATGATTACTTATTGAGATAGTATGTTTTATTGATGATGATGTTATTCTTATTGAATGACTAATAAGACATCGAGACGATGTCTCTTCCAAGAGGGGAAGGATGTCACATATGGATTTTCATTGACTTATTAAATGCAGACAATAATTATTATGTCGAGATTTAAATGGAAATTAAATGATTATTTAATGATAGTTAAATTGGAATTCAAATCAAAATGAAATTGAAATTGAAATCTAAATGAAACTAAAATTGAAATGCAATTATTATGATTTGAATTGTATTTATGTTTATTTCGGGGTTTGTCATTACTGATGATAAATTGAGTGCAAGTGAACACAGGAACAGTGAATGAGATGGAAGGCGAGAACAACGATCAGGTAGAGTTGTTTAGCCGATTGACGTTTATGAATAGATGGGATCTCACACACTCACATAGATGAATATTTTAATGTATTTTGCGTTTATCATGCTTGGTAATTGAAAATCTAGTTTTAATGAAATTTCTCAAAATTGCGAAATATGCATGTGATTTAAAAGATGATTTGGTTAAAATTGATGAATTTGACTTAAATTAAAATGATTAGATTGATTGTTTAAATATTTTATTATTATTTTGAAATAATAAGTTTGAAATTTAGAAATTAAAATGCAATAGATTGAATTTCAAAATTTGATTAAAATATAATTAAATAAAGTGTTTTTGAAATTAAATGCTTTTTAAAATTGAAATTATGAAATGAGTAGATTTTTAAATTTTAAAATTGAATTAAAAATCTAAACATGGCTAAATGGAGAAATTAGAAATCAAAATTAAAATAAATAAATAGGAAACAAACATCCATTCAAATTAAAAATTAGAATTTGCATTCAAAATCAAAACTTCAGTTAACTTGCGGAAGAAAATATCTCTAAATTCTTCAAGAAGCAATCAAATTTTAGAGACAGGGAGTTTGAATTTTGATCTAAAGATCAAAATGAGTATTTTGTGGATCTCAATTATGGATAAAATCAATGCATGAGAAAAAAAAGATAAGAGGGAAGAAAATCCGAAATTGATAGACAGAGAGAGAGAGAATTTGGACACACAGAAAATTCGAAATTAAGAAAGGTAGGAATTTTTATTTTCATTTTTCTTTTGATCTTGAGCAAATTAAAATAAGGAAGAGAGAACTATGCAGAAGGAGAAAGTCTTTGTATGTGCAGGGAGACACCAGGTAGTAAGGAACTGCCATGGAATAAGGCAAGCACAGGGAAGAGACTCCTTCTCACATCCCACGCATGGGCCAGTGAAGGAGGTGCGGCCAAGAAGGAGATCTTCACCTTCTACGCAGACTCCATACTCCCTTCACCCTCCACGCAAAATAGGAATTTGTTGTTTGGAAGGCATGAGGAAACAGGGAAGAGGCGCGACCAACTTCAAGACATTTGTAGCCTGTACATAAAAGTCCTTTCCACGCAAGAACATGGTGTTAAGAAAAGGGCGCGGCCTACCAAGAAAACACTAACAGAAACATGAAAGCCATGGGAAAGAACAGAGGAATTCAAAAAGAAAAGATAGAGAAATCTCACTATTACATTTCCAGAATTTGTAATTTACTAGGTAGGATTCTTACATTAAATTTTACAATAGATCTTTCAAATTCTATTTCTAAATTCTGGAAATTAGTATTAAAATTTAATGAAAATCTTGATTGATTAAATTAGGAAAGAGAGATCTATAGATTGTTGCAAAGCTATTCATTTAAAATTTATTTATTCTATAAACAAATCAGAGTGCAGTTATTTCCCAGAATCTTAGACAAATATAGAAACAGAAGAAATTAGGAAATTCAGATTAGATTCATAAATTAAATAGTAGAATGAATTTGGGAAAATATTTAAATCTGGAAACGATCTTGAATAGAGAATAGATTAATTTGGCTGACACAAAACAATGCTTGTTGACTGAAAATAAATGACAAAATTTATCTTCGAATCTTAACACTATTTTTGAAATAGAGGTTATTTATACTTGAAATTTTTCACCTTTCAACGAAACTGTCAAAACTGAAACTAATAGAAGAGTTATTTTAAATCTGATAAACATTTATTCATTTTCTGAGAATATGTTAAATTGAAATATGATTTATTTAAAAGTATCCAGAACAAATTTGAAACAACATTAATTAGATGAGTATAAACGAATGAATGTGTACTCTTTTAATTCTGTTTTCATATGTATTTAACTTGCATACTGGAGTGATGCCTTCATTAAAAAATTTCGATTATTAAATTACTCAATTTAAAATTGTTAATTTTATGTCTTTTATGAATTTGAATAATGGAAAGAAGTTCTTTTTAAATTGTTTTCATTTTAAACAAAGTTTCCAGTTTGATGTTTTTAAAAGATTGCAAAAGACTGTATTTGACTGATAGACCATGCATGAATGATAGATGATTCTGCATGTTATGTTTTTGGGAAAGTTACCTTCCAGGATGGGTGCCGAATATGGGTGATTAGAGAGTGTAGTTTTGCTTTTCCAAAACTGCTTTTAATGTTGTGCATGATATTTTACTTGGCCAAGTAATTTAAGGACCATTGAAATAGATGGATTTATTGAATTCTCTACCATATCCTAGTATCAAACTTGCTTATTTCTTAAATGAATTAGAAAAATGAAAATGCTTGTGATTTACTAGTACTACTAGGCATGCACCAAATTCCATCTTACTCTTAGATTGCTTTTTGCTAAGCAATTCGTGCAGGGTCGGGTATTTCTTGATTGACTAAGAAATTCCAGGGAAGTGTAAGCTTCGAGGTTGGGCAAAAAAAATGCCTGATCCTTGTTCTCGTCTTCTTGTTGAAGATTTGCTTTTGGATGGAAGATCGACGAACTACATCTTCTTTTATTCTTTATTATTCTTGATATATGTAATGACGAGCTTATGGTGATTGAATTCCTAAGTCTCAAATTGTAATTGATATTATTATCAACCATTGTATTTATAACTAAAATTGTGTATTATGACACTTGTATGATTTAGAATGAATTGTTATGAAATAATCTTATTGACTTTTATGTCATAGTTTTGTAATCGACTAGTTCTTGATGTCTAAATGAATGGAATGACAACTTTATTTTGAATATAATGGATCTTATTTAAAGTAATTGTTGATGTTGTTTTAAAGATTTTTCCACTCTTTACATAAGAGTTCATTCTTTTTTATGAAGCTAGGCATATCATGGTAGCCCATGACCTTTGTAACGCCTTGTCGACCCCTCTATCAGATACAAATCTAACATCACTCCTCCAGGGGTGACGTAAACCTACGTGAAGGATCATACCTTTATTCCTTAGGGTGTAATTGATTGTCTAGTTTGATCCATACTAGTGGATCTTATGGAAGAAGGCTTGAAAAATATCCCCTTTCCCATTGAGTCAGTTATTTACATATATTTGACTATTGTATTGTATCAATTTCTATCAAACACATTCAAACTTTCAAACTAGTTGAAAATGCTCACCAAACTGAAAACTATCAAAAATGGGTTGCTACTATCATTTTTATCGCTTTTGTTCTAGAATCTTGTAGTAGTCATCCTAATTTATGCCTGCTACTATGCACTGAACTGATATTAACAATTTTTGTCTACCAGCCATTGAATTACACAAAGACCACTATTGTCAAGATTACTGCAGTCATTCCTTTAATATAACCTCTATTGTCAAAATTCTATTGCAGTCATCCTAGACAACAACTATTATCATCCTACTTGCATACTTGTCTCAGAATTGGTCAAAATTTTGGTCTTAAACTTTGGTATAACATCTTACTCAGTTTTCATAAAAAAAATTCACCATTATACTTACACCTTCACACATCCATCTTGCACCATCAAATATTTACCATTTCACCTTTCAAACTTGGCTCTTACCTAGGGTTTGTTACTATCACCTTTTGGACAAAACAAAAAAATCAAACTTGCATCATACATTATTAGCAATCTTGGGCATCCTTTACATCACCATCATCCAAAAAGGAATCCACTTTTCCTTTTGAAAAACATTAAAAATAAGATATCAAATACCATCATCTTGCTAGAATTTCCATCAACACACCATATAATCTAGTAGTCTTGTCAAAATTTAGTGGACATCATCCTCTCCCTAAGTTTTTAGACTATTAGCATCCACCTTTACTTGCAACTCCAAAGCTAGTTCAAGTAGAGATATCAACATATCATCCATCACCATCCTTGACATGTAGAAAACATCAAACAAATCTTTTTCATCCTTGTGTTCCTAGTCTACCATCATATCGAAAACATCCAAAATCTACTTACTCTCTTTGTAGGATTGAGCATCGACAAACATTTATCATTTTTTCAAACATCATCCAAAATATGCTCATCTCCTTATCATATGGTCGAAGTAGAAAAATATCATCATTCCTAAACATCTAAGAATCTAACATTAAACTTAATCATCAAACTATCCTAGTGCTTATCATATGGTCGAAGTAGAAAAATATCATCATTCCTAAACATCTAAGAATCTAACATTAAACTTAATCATCAAACTATCCTAGTGCTAACATCAATCCATATCAATCAATCAAAATCCTTTGTCCAAATGGTTTACAAACATTTCCTTTATATGTCATTTCACAAATCAAAAATTTAAACCAAAACATCCCAACAACATTTTGATGTCAAAATATTACTTGAATTCAGTTCTACTCTATACACACACAGAGTCATCATACCCCACTAGCTACAACAACATAGCAACTATGGGTGTCCCTATTCAAGACTTTGGAATACCTTGTCACATGTTAGAGTTTAATCAATTACAAAACTCATAAATCTGTCAATCATACCATCAAAACAATGAGTTGCAATATCAACAACATCTTGATGATCATCAAAACATGGATTCATATCATCAACAACATGTTCAACATCAAGAAATTTAATATCAGAGAATAGAACATCAACAACAAAATCCATTCTTACAACATCAAGACATTGCATATCAACAACCACAATATCAGTACAAAGATCTATTCTTACAACATCAAAAAATTAAATATCATCAACAACCTCAACAATCATCACAACAAAAAAATCAATTAAATTAGACATTCACTAGTTAGTCATGCTACATAGGGATTTTGGAATGATTCCTAAGTTGGATCCGAGTTCACATAAGGTCAAATATGACACATACTATACTCGATTCAAGTACGATCAAGGAATGGATATTAAGGAGCCCAATGTTGCATCTCCAAATTAACCACCGTCAGGGAATAACTTAGACCTATGTAGCCATGTGGAGAAATAACCCTGTACCAATTGATGGGTGTTTTTCCACTTCTCAACATAGACAAAGCACAAGTGCAATGTCTCTCTTGAAAGGTAATTTTTGCAACTAATATTTTAGAAATCACCCCAAGGTCTCTTGGGTGTCAAGTCATGACAATTCTTGGAATAGTTCAATGGTTCATGTGATTTTCTTGTAATCACAAAGGGCATTTATGGTTAGCTAAGCATGGAGGAAATTGGATCTACAAAAGGAGTTTCTGAGTTCTAGAAATGGATGTGCAACTGCTGCAAGTTCAGGACAACAACCTAAAACTCCTCTTTTCTCATGAAATATGACTTTGTGATGATGTTGGAACTTTGTTCTAACTCTAGTTTTCAAAGAAAAGTCAAAAGGGAAAAGGGGTAGGGAGTTTCCTAAACTTGCAACTAATGTTGAACAATAACAATGTAGGATGCTACAGTGGACAACCCTCACAAAACTGAGTTCCATTTAATTAAGGACAAACTATAGTCTCATAAAATTAGTGAAATCTTCTAGGGTATGTAGATTTTCAAACCATTAATTCACCATTGAAGCATGAATAAAGATTGAACTTAAAGAACCATACTGGAAATGAGCTCAGACAAAATTTACAAAGCAGTTTATCCTCAATAAACAAAAAAAAGTATGAGCCAGGAAGTCATTAAACACAATAGCATACTCCAACATTAAAGAACAACATGAACTAACAACTAAAAGCTACTTGAAACTAGAATAAAAAATCTAAAATATAAGATTGGTAGAATGAATCATGCACACATGTGAAGAAACACAAGAATCGATCAAAATAATGCTATTCTCATTAAAGTTTTGTAGCATGCCTTTACACAACAACTCAACTCTCTCTTTGAAAATGAGAGGAGACCCCTATTTATAATTTTCCAAAGGAAAAATGAATGGATAGGATTAAATTTCATTGTGTGGCTTAGATTCATTTTAAATTAGGGTTTCACCTACCCCCAAATATACATGTATTAATATAGAAGACATATTTTGTCTTTTCCTTATTTTGTCATTTAGTGACCCTAGCACTTAGCAGTTGTGTCTTTTAGTAACTACTTTTCTTTATAACTATTTTGACAGAAATTCATCATCTATAATGGGCTTTCTAGCTGCCTTTTGAGCATTTGCATATTCTATGAATTTTCCAAACATAGCCATGAGCTTCTTTTCCTCAAAGAGCTCGGATTTGAGGATCTAGAAGGACATCCTCTTGATCCTTCCTATAATTGTAGACACTGATTTCCACAAACTTCAAAAAATGAACCATATTAGTATTGTTAGTCCGTTTAAAGAAATTAAAAATAACATCTCTATGAAATATTGAATCATACTAAATAATGCAAACAAAACACTAAAATACCAAAGAGACTAATTGAAAGCATGTGAAGTATGTTCAAACCTATCCCATAGTGGATTGGTGCTACTTTGATATGAAAAGTAGCCTTTTTCCAACCCTTGATAAGCTCTTGGATGATGGATGAAATGCCTTGAAGATGCTATGTGATATGATGAACAAGATGTAAGATAATGATCAAGATGAATGTGTATCAAGTTGTGTCCAAAATGAGAAGAAAAGCCTCTTATTTATAGACAAGATTGAGAGAAGAAGAGGAAAAATGGATGAATGTGGGATCATTCAACATCCAATGGCCAAGTGCCACTTGTCAAGATGTGAATGGAGGAAACTTGAGCACATTTTGATGAATGTGCAAAATAAATGATATTAGGTGGATTTTGAAATTTTGAAAGTTGGCTTGTTGGAGGGAGAAGAAAGAGTCTTAAATTCCAAGTGGGAGACATGTAAGAGATAATGTAAGAGGAGTTAATGCCAAGTTGGAGGGGACAAGTCATTTGGAGGGATTTTAAAATTTGGAAGAATATTCCATCTTGATGCCCTTTTGAAAGTAATTAGAAGAAATAATAAATCAAATAAATTGATTTATTGTGCAAGTGGCAAAATCTAGTGAATTGGAGTGAATATGATTAGTATTAATCATGATTTGATTAATTAAGATGAAGATTAGTTGATTTTGGCTTTTGACTTAGATATTTGGATTTATTTAAATCAAATGGGAGGAAATTGATGCATTAGTAATTTAATTAAATAAATTTGATTTATTTAATATTAGATGCATGATGTCAATTTTGAATGTGTATATTTTGCCCCTCTTTTAAGCAATGTACTTGTTGCACTGGTTCAAAGAATGATGCTGCCGAGATTAAAGTTCATTTTTTTTTAAATTTTTTCAGATGGCCCAGCGGAAAGAAGTATACTAGTACATTGCCCACTCGAGAGATTGAGCGAAAAGTTTGATTTGAAGGTCAATCTCGCGACAAAGAGGTTCAAGGTGGACGTATGGATGTTTATGATGATGATGCAAATGAGATGGTTTCAAGATGCTTAGACTAACAAATCTATATTATGTGATGATGAAAATGCATGTGAGATGATCAATGTTTCTTATATGATATGATATGATATGTAGTATGTTGATGGTTTATGGATGCAGGATGGATGCAATGTCGCTGATAATTAATTGTCCTGGTATGATGTTAGCGCAAGAAAGAAGAAATGAGATGATGACAAGAAGATTCAACAAGCCAAATTTATTAGAGATGATAACGAGAGATGGATGATTTTCTTATTAGGAATTGGGATTTTAAAAGGGCTACTTACCTTATGTTTGATAACATGCATAGGCATGATGCATCAAGGTATAAAGAACCAGGATGGTGTTGCACCTAGTGTGATGAAATTTGACTCGGCAATTAGATAGGAGTACTCTTGTTCACACTTGGCATATGAAACCTTATTCAGAATGTAGTTCAAATATTTCAAATATCTCATACCAAAACATAGAAAAGAAAGCCTTCCTATGTGGTCAACAAGACATCTAAAATACCTTCCCTACAAACCAAACAAAGCACGCATGACCAAGTCATATTACAAGAACATCCAACAAGCATAGTAGGAAGAAAAGATAATGATCCTTGCCCCATTCCTTTCTCTCTAAACCGTTTTGATTAGCCATCATCGAGAGGTCCTTGGAATGAGCGCAAAATAAGATAAGTCAAAAAGACAAAGATAAAGTAAACAAACAAGCTATTGTTCTTTGTACTACTAGCCAAGACTAAACTATGGTGATGCCTGATGTTGGTGTCCATTGTAGGAAGGATGCATCCTAAGACATGTTGTGATCATGTGATGATGAGATTTGATTGGATGATAAGCTATTGATACTCCAAGTTGATTAACTTTCCGACTTACTGAACTAGACTTGAGACTTTGACGATTAGGTGTTCACTTTTGAACCTACTAGACTTGCTTCTGATTGGCTTACCAAAAGATGAAAATGACGATTGTTTTATTATGAATGATGATTATTGTGGGTGAAAGTGAGATGAGATGGGTGCACCATTTTGGGTTTTTTTCAAATATTTGGATGTTTTCAGTGTTTTTTGAATGTTTTGAGGCTATTTTTGGGATTTTAAAATTTTATACAATTGTTTTGATTTTTTTTTTTAAAAATGATTTCTTTTTGGGTTTTCTGAGATTTTATGAATGTTTTTGGATTTTGTGTCTCAAGGGTTGATCAAGGATTAGCCTTTCCTACCTTTTAGCTCAGAGATGACGTAGTTGAAATACCATATTTTTTATTTTTTTTAACTTTTTGACCTATTTTTGGATTTTGATATGTGGGTATGTGCAGGATCATGATGTGCCAAAAAATGGCGATATGTAAGTGTTATGATGGCCCATGTGGCTGACGACTTTTTTTTAACCCAAAATTGATGAAAGGAAAAGGGTTTTTAAAGGAGATTCTCAGCTTTCCACCAATATAAATTATGCTTTACTTTGAATTTAATAAATTATTATTATTCATTTTCTATTTGAATTACGAGTAAAGTCCTGATTGATAGGCTGATTGAAAAACATCTATAGCTTTCAAACGATATCATATTTTTTAAATCTAAAACATGCATCACATTCTATGCTTCACATACTATAGGATTAAAAAAATAAAATTGAATTTCATGAAGTTTTGACCAAGTTAAGGTGGTCAGACATAGAGGTTTTTATATTTTTTAAAAGTTGTATTAAAAAATTCATAATTAATTATATCCAAAATATTTTAAAAAATATTATCATTTTATTGTGGTTAGGGTGGTTAGACAGACACCTATTTTTTATTTTTTCCCTGAAATTTAAGTACTACTGCATTGAAATTTAAAATTTTAACCAAGTAGATTTTCTTTTTTTAAATAAACTTAGTAGTTTAGAAACTACATTCAATTTTCTATAGATTCTATTCTTACATATTTTTAAAATAATATAGATAACTTATTCAAATTTTTATGTCAAGCTACCTAATTCTGATTTTTTGAATTTTCATCACCACTTAAGGGCCTATTTTTTCCATGATGATCCTGCACATACCCATGTTTTAGATGTTTTTGGATTTTCACATGATTTTGACGATTAGGATGTGGATATGTGATGATATCAGTGCTCTATTTTGGGATTTTGTTGAGAACCAAGCTTAATGTTGATTGATCTGGCTGATGGATTGATGATGGTAACATTGTTGAAGATACTACAAGGATAGAGTTTAAGCAACATGAGGATTGGGAAGGATATCCTGAGATGATGATGGATTGGTTGGATTTGATTGATCAAGATTGATGATGATAACATTGTTGAGGATACACAACAATGCAAGGATAGTGTTAAGCAACACAAGGATTAGGATGGATATCCCAAGATGATGATGGATTGGTTGGATTTGGTTGATTAGGATGTACACATTAGATGTAATTGATATTGATCATTTGGATTGATGTTCGATGAGAGATAAATCTTGATAAGGAACATCTTCTCGTTAGAATATGCCATGGGCTAATGATTTGGATTTTTGGCTCACAAATTCTTGGCCAATTTTATTTTACGTTTGCCAATGTTTAGATCACCACATTAGTTGGAGGATATTGATCAAGATTTATTCCCGAAGCAAGATGTAAATATATGCCCCCAGTGTCTAGCAATGTATGAAAGGCCATGGGTGGATTCTTGGATAGGTGTATGGATGGATGGATATGGATCATCTTGCGATAAGATAAGGTGTTCACACAAAGGATTCTCATTTGGATAATGCTTCAAGGATTAGATAATGTTGGGTAGGATATGATCAATGAAAATGACCCATTTTACCATAAACAAGTGTAAACTGTACACCAAAATTTTATCAAGATCAAGATAAGGTAGATAGATGGCAATGGGTTGGATAAGTGGTTCATGAATGAATGGGTTTATTATGGATAAGATGGATGAAATGTTGGATTTTATTATGGATGGGATGAGATTCTTTCAACTGAATTGGTGCACACAAATGCTCAATTCTACACATGATGCTTGTTTGCCAGGTTTTCATCATGGTACTTGTCCAAAGTGCCACTGAAGTGGTTTTCACTAGAGGACGATTTTTCTCTTTATTGTTTTCAATCCTTTTTCGATTTTTTTTTTTTATTTTAATATATTTTCTAATTTCTTTTGGATTTTTTGCTGAAATATTTTAAGCTCATCTTGAACCACCTGGTACTGTTGATGTAGATGCTTCTGTCATAATGTTCCATTGATATACTGCTTGAAGAAGCTTCTTTGCCAAGATATGTTCACAGAAATGCAACTTTGGAGAATTTTGTTTTGCGTTGTTGATACTAGAGTTAACTATGTCTTCGTGTGCACATCATGATAGAGTTCCTTCTAAATCCTTATGATGAAGGGTTGTTGCCAATACATGGTCAATGTGAGAATTGGATATCATGCATGGAGGCGGGGATGGTGTTGTATGTTTATGAATAAAGGATGGATTGGTTGATAGTTTGGAACCTTTGACTCTCCAAATTTGGGAAGATGAGCAATAATGAGTGGATATGAAAGTGTGAATGGAATTAGGACCAACAACTTGATATACTTTGTATGTTGCTTGAGAAGCCTGCTCTTTCCTTTGTGGACATCTTTGATGGATACTTTTCCCTTTTTTATTTTTCCCCAAAGTTTCTTTGACCAATGGAGTTTGAGAGGGATAATCTTTCTTTGTAATTTTTAGTATCCATGTGTATTTGATTTTCCCATTATGCTTCTCAACTTCTTTTTCTTTGATAACGTTCTTTGTGTTTTTGATTCAAATCTTTATTTTAATGGTAATCCCAATTCGTGGATGGGGTGATGGGTGGATGAAGATTCATGACATGGATGGTTGTAGTATTTGCATTAGTTTTATCATAAGGATTCTTCGTGCTCCCTATGTTGACGTTTTCTTGAGACAAAGTTACCCACATTGGTAAATAACCAATACCTTGATGCTTAGGATTGCCAATAATCTGCACTAGTTCTAGGATACCTTGTTCATGTAGGCCTAATCCTCTACCTTGATAATTCATCTATTGAAATATTTTATTTGCAATAGGGTATGATTTATCTTGGAAGTAGGGTGCTAATCCTTCTCTTCTCTATTGTGGATTTTCAAAGGTGCTAAATTCTTCATTGATAAGATAACTTGCCCTAAAAAAGGTAAGTGATCCAAGTTTATAAGTGATAGGATCCTCCATATGTGGGATAAATTCCTAATTGATCTCTTTGTCTTGATCTTGTGAGCTATCAAATTGTAATGCTTCTTTAAGAGGTTTTGATGATTCACTTTCCACATAAAAGTCTTTCTCATGATTCATTTCTTAGGATGTTTCACGAGTTTTGTATGTCTCTATATTTTTATATACCTTGATCATGTGTACAAATTTTAAGAGTAGGAGACTCTTGTTACTTGGAAATGATGTCAAGAGTATGAGACTCTTGTTTTGAATGTAGATCATCTATGTGCCCATCCAAAGAAATCATCTCATGGGTAGATGGAGGAGTATGTGCCATATGGATATGATCATCTTTTGAGACATCTTATATAGATAAGAGAGTGTCCATTAGATCATTGTAGTATCTTGGAGATACAAGTTCTTGATCTTTATTAATTTTGGAATTGCTTTCGACATGCTTTGGAACAAGTTCTTGACATGGGTCAATTTCAAAGGATGGATTGCTTATAGAGGGTTCTTGGTCCTCGTCATTAGGAATGGGAGGTTGCTCAATATCCTCTTGATCTTTGAATGGATTTGGATCTAGTGTTGAGTGGAGGATTCCTTCACTATCTATAACCATGAGTTTCAAGGATGCCAATATGTCTTGGGAAGGACCATTGCTAGACCTTGGTGGAAGATGTTGATCATACTTTGGAATATGTTTTTGAGATATGTCCTCTAATTTGTTAGGTAATGTAGAGAAATTTTCAACATGATCATTGGTGGATGGATCATGGATTATGTCAATAGGATCAAATAATTCTAACACTCCTTGAAATAGATCACTAAAAAGTGGCTCTTGATGAATGTTGATTTGATCATTGGATGAGGTAGACATATATTCACAGTGCTCATTGATGGATTGATTTTGATCATTGTCCTCAATAGTTATGGTGGAGAGATTGCCAATTTTTTCAATCATAAGATCAAATGATGTTAATGTTTCTTGAATTGGATCATTGTTGGGTATCGTTGGTGGTTTTTTATAATGATTGAAAAGTGACTCTTGATATATGTTGATTTGATCGTCGGAGGAGATGGAAACATCTTCAAGGTGCTCACTGATGGGTAGTTGTGATTGATCTTTGAGATGGGGTGATTGGGTTTGTTGTTGATGTTGTGGATATCCAACCTCTTGATATTGGAGATATTGTTCTTGATATGGTTGTGGAGACAGCTCAATGCTTTGATAACATGGTTCAACCAATGGAAGAGTGTATTGATTTTGGGGTGGAGATGTCTCTTGGTGATATGAATCAATGAGTTTTTTGAGTGTAGCAATTTTGTTTTGCAAGATTTGACTTTGAAATTCTTGATATCGTTGAATTGGTTATTGAGAAAACATATTTGGCATGTATACTTGTGGTGTTTGCATGGAATCATGTGGACAGATTGATTTTGAACAATGTTCTGATTTGGTATGATGTTTAGATTTGGAATTATTTGTTGATATTGAACATTGTTGTGATTGGGAAACACATTGCTTGGATCTGGGTAAATTTGGTTTTGCATGGTGTTACCTTGACTCAGATAAATACATGGGGTTGTCAATATATTTCTTAGATTTTGAAAAACATTGGTTTGATTTGAAAATATATCTATCCCAAAGTTTACCAAGTATGGATTTGAAATGTTCATGTTTGGTAAACTTGCACTTGGTATAGTCATATTTGACATTTACGGATTTGGTGGGATAATTTTGTTTGGAAGAGGACTCATGCATTGATTGTTCGGTTGATAGATTTGTAGATTTTGATTTTGATTCAAATCTATCATAGGGAAAGGTGTTCCAAAATTCAGATTGGGAAAACCAACATTTGTCATATCATTGAGGTTTGTAGGAGATAATGATGCCATGTATAGGTTGTATAAATGTGAGTTTTGGTAATCAATTGGCATTGTAGGGCTTGGATAGTTTGGTTGACTTGGATTACTCATAATGTATGGAGCAATTTTATATTCCATGTTCTTCTTGTGTTTTGACCTTGTTGCAAAAGTGAACCTCTAAGGTGTTTAGGACCGATGATGAGATGAAAGATAAAAGAGTGAGTGATATGGGTGTTTTAACTTTTGAGAACTTTGGATAAATGCTAGACATAAGATTTGTTTTTGATTTTTTTTATTTAGATGATGAAATTGTAAACCCTAAGATGTTGGATGTGATCTAAGGATGAACTTATTCAAAGAGGTGCTAATTTAACTAGAGGTATGAGAAAGGATGCATTCTCACACTCCTAACTAAACAAGGTGATTTTGATTTGGTTTAATGATGTACCCAAGTCTAGATTATGATGTTTCCAAATCTCTAAAAGTTGTTTGTGAGATGGGATGATAAATGTTTTGAATGGATGAAGTGTTTGATTTGATCCTAGATGAACCTAAGAGGACTTTGTTTACAAGACCAAGGTAGTGAAGAACATGCTTTTCCCTAAGAGAATTTCAAACCAAAAGACCAATTTTTGCATGGAAAACCCTATGAAAAAAAGATGAGAAGCACATGTGTGGGGTTCAATTCAAGTTAATCTTGATTAATGAATTGCTTTTACCACATCCACTTCTTGCTTACTTTTTCAAACTAAATGTCTACTTCTCAATTTATTTTCATCCCGCAAATTCTATTATGTGGAAATCAAGGATTCAAGGGCATAGTTTCCTATGTGGAATTTAGAGAGAAAATTGTGATTAAGTCCAAATACTTAGAAGCCTCTAAGGATGAAATCCCTAGGGCAAGCATGAGAACTTGAATTCATCAAAGATATTTGCTTCCCCTAAAGGGTTTGAAATTTTATGATCATGTTGAATGTTTGTTTTCAAGTGTTTTCGATCCAAACAAAGCATTTTGATTCCAAGAATATGCACAATCCTAGGATGAAAAGACAATATTTGTTGGGTTCCCACTTGGATGAATCCTGCTATGCTTACTCTTAGCAGATGATTAGATGCTTGACCACATAGGATCCCCCTTATAGGGCACTTGCTTCTTAGGTCAACCAACCATCAGTACCCATGAATCTCCGATGACATACTTCTCATCTCTACTAAAAGTTGTAAGAATTTGGGATGGCTTCAAAACGACCGTTCTTGCACCAAAAAATAGATAAGGATTTTGGATTTTCTAAACAAAGGGTTTTAATGTGGGCATTTCATTCATGGGGGACCATCCATGCAACAAGAGACCATTGCTACCCTTCTTGTCAGAATGATCCTTGTGATACTCGAATTTTTCTTGAGTATCCACAATTTATATACCAGTTGGAAATCGCTTGGCATTAGTGTGTTACCGGTTGGGTCATTCCTTGGGGTGATTAATTTTTCCCACCAGGCAGGCCCTCTATGGATAAACAAAAGTGAGCAAGTACATCCGTAGTTTGATCAATATTTTTTGAGAAACAAAGAGAGAACACTCACAATGTACTCCACTCACACTCATAATATTTGTCAATTTTAAGCCCAAATTGAAGTGTGTAGGTAATTTTTTAGGCAATCAATGTCACTAGGATGCTTTTGGTTCTCAAGATCATCATGAAGCATTAAAGAAGTGCATATGCATTCGAATGATGCTAATTGCAAAAAAAAAATACAAAACAATGAAAGAACAAGTTCGTTTTAAGCCTCAAAGCAATGTTGAGTTCGTTTTAGAGCACCAAGATGAAGTGTGAATTTGTTTGTTCATTCTTAGACCAAATCAAAATCTAGTATGTTTCTAAGGTTCAATTTTAATCCAACTTGAAAAAGATCCAATCAATGTTTAATTTTAAACCTCCAAAAAAAAGTGAGTTGTTTTAAAATATAAAACGAGAGTAGAAAATGGAAGCTCTAGATCATTACAACAAGCATTTAAAAATGCTTCTTTTCAAGTCTTGACTTCAAATTTTCCAACTCCAAATAGTTCGCCTTTGTTCAATTCCAACGCTTGATTCCTACACCAACCTATTTTTTATGTAGACCTCCAAAAATTACAAAGTAAAATCTTAGAAATGAGAATGGAGAGTCTTTAAAATATCTTAATTAACCTACAACTAAGATAAAGTTAGAGTGTAACACCACAATGTTTTAATCATATAATCAAAAAATTGGTTCTCCTTTCATAAATGAAAAGAATAAAGAAGCATTAATCTTATTTTTGTCTTCAACCAATGTATTTTTATCACAAATCCAAATCAACACGCCTTCTCCATTGTAGTTCAATTGTCTACCATATTTACTTGTTATAATTGTAACTTGTGTTGCAGGAATAGTTTAGCATTAAAGAACAAAGGTGTTTGAAATGAAATCAACTAGTCATCCGCATAAAAACCAAGGTAATAAAAGTAAACATTAAAGACTTTTGATTCGTATCTATTGTATGAGTCGATCTTATGAAAAATTGAATAAAGAATTTGTGGTCCTTTTTAATGCATTAATCACTTGATCTCCATTGTAAATAAAAAACAAAGATTAAATTCAAAAAATTTACGTTGTCATACAAGGACATAAAAGTAAATTGAACAAAATAAATGCATCCAATTGAGACATACAGAGGGAAATTTAGCACTAGTTTCGATGACCGCTTGTGAATAGATGAGAGCAATGAAGTCAAGAGATGATCGTTGGCTTATAAATCAACATGTGAGTTCCTCTTGTGATTGCAACCAATGATCAGATCTACAAAATACTTCACTGAAATTTAGTATTAAAAGGTTGAATTAAAGAATCCATACTTGAAGCGACATAGGAAGCCAAGTAAAAAATGGATTAATTCAATGCATATATAATTATATGCGGAAAAAATAGTTAGACATGACAGAAATAAGGAGCTCCTAGGGAATGCAAACATGGCAGGTATAAACCAAATTCTACCACATGCATCAATAGTCCTATGGGGAAGTATAGGCAAGGTCGCATCTCTCCAACAAGAATTAAATATGTCTGACCACCGGATTGCATCAAGATTTACCTATGAGGAAGTGATTTTGGATCGAGAAGCCAGAGTGGAGCAATTAATATTGACTGCCTAATAGATCATTTATGAAGCCATGTATCTGATGGTTTTAAAATCTAATGTTTTTTTTGTTGCCGTGTATCTCAAGAAGCATTTAATATTCACTATGTGATGGAGGTAGACCAACTGATAGCCCAAAAATATAAATTGTAATCAATGCAAGCTCTATGGAATGGATCTGCACCCTGGAAACTCATACCACTCTAGATAAATTATAAATAGAACTCCTAGCCATAGAATGGTTGTGCAGCTATAAAATCCACATACTTTTTCAAATTTTTGGACCAAAGTCACTTAGCTGATCTGATGTGGAAGCTACATGAAATGACTTGATGCTGATGGATATCATTAAATGAACATTATCTTCCATTACTTTCCCATTGATCTTTGTCATTTGATTATTTTCTTTGTATGCATCGATTGCAGCTAAACCATTTAGTGCTTCACTAAGTTGCGCATAAAAGGAGGCCCCTTCTATTTTGTTACACCATGATCATCATCCCCTAGTATGTATTTCAAATCTGTTGAGTCAACTTTCTATCATCTTGTCTTCTTCTGGTTGTTGTATGCAGGTGTTGAGTTGTGCGATCTGACTATAGAGTTCAATTCGAAGTCTCTTCTTTAATAACAATAATTTCTACAAAACAGTCTTTGGAGATACAAAAACCAAGGTTTGTGTTAGTTTGCTACTTCCTCTAATTTATTACAAATTTCTTCTCTGAATACTTGCAGTCACTCATAATTTGGTAGATATCATTATCAGTAGAATTCCACATATTTTAATACAAAAGAGACAATAAAAAACTAAATCTCCACAAGCCTAATAAGACCATCAGCTCAAGATAAAATTTAGATAGAACAAGAACACATGCCAAAGTAGTCAGTTCAGGAAAGAAATCTCACCCTGCAATTGATTTAAAGTTAGCTCATATAAGCCTCTACATACACATAAGATTGGACATTCTACTGGCCATGCTTTATTATACAAGTCATATTTGACATTCGGTCAATCTCACATGGATAATTACTGCTTAAGCACTTATCACAACGTCACCATAAAATTTTTTTTTGTGAAATATGCCAATAAAACCAAATTCAACATCAAATAATACCCATTACAAAACAATATTGATCAACCTAACCTAGTATTTTGTTCCAATGCCTTGATGAGTTGTGTAGGAATGCCATACTCAAAAAATTTCAAGCATAATCCATGCAAAATAGAAGTGGGACACCCAATACGGAAGCTAAAGGGATGACCCTTCCAAATTTGACCCCTCCCAATATGGATTACACAACATGTTCATGAAATAAGGTGTTAATGGCATCAATAGATTTATTAAATGATGGATAACAACATGACACAAAAAGTCAAAAGTGCTAGAGGTTCAATGAAAAGAACGATTGTCTAGGTGGTATTAATATGACCACGAATGAACATATGATGACTAAACCAATGATTCAACTTGAGGATGATTTTGGTGATGCTGAAGACCATCACACATGGTAGATAAACCAATAGGAAACTAATTTCTTACAGTTAGTGCCATTCAACACTGACACACTAACTTTGAATGCCAAGGTGCTCTGTAACTTTCATTAACAACTCAAAGCCATACAAAATCATAGTTAGTTGTTGCCTTTATGATTTCAACGATTCCTAACAACTTTCTTCACCCTCACAACTTAATAAACATCAATATAATAGGTGATATTAAGCTTTTTAGCAATAGATAACAACTGGTAATCATTAAGTATTTAAGAATAGGTAGAAATATGATGTGCAACATTTAAGCATTGAGAATAGACAGTGACTGGTAAACATAGAAATTCATCAGTGGCACAGAGTAGAAGTTTAGATAAATAAATGCTTTGATTTCACTTACAGATGCATATCTTTCAGCTACATACATTAAAGTTCATTCTCTTTCCTCCAGAAAGTGAATATGTTGTTTCTATAGGAGCTATACTAATATTGGGTCAGGTACAAGCATAGACAAGTCATGTTATTCATTTCAAGAAAGAATTCTTCAAAGAAAAGTAATCTGGATATACATAAAATATATTTATTGTAGAGGCTATAGAAACTTTCACAAATATTATGCTAATAAATAGTTAGAAGTAAGCCACTGCACAACAAATATAAAGAAAATCTACGAGCCCTCCTTCTAGCACCATTATGTAGACATTGATTTCCACAAACTTCAAACAATGATCCATATTAGTATTCTTAGTCCATTTAAAACAAGTAAAATCTCTATGAAATATTGAATCATACTAAATAATGCAAACAAAACACTAAAATACCAAAGAGACTAATTGAAAGCATGTGAAGTATGTTCAAACCTATCCCATAGTGGATTGGTGCTACTTTGATATGAAAAGTAGCCCTTTCCCAACCCTTGATAAGCTCTTGGATGATGGATGAAATTCCTTGAAGATGCTATGTGATATGATGAACATGATGTAAGATAATGATCAAGATGAAGTGCAAGATGAATGTGTGTCATTTGTGTCCAAAATGAGAAGAAAATCCTCTTATTTATATATGAGATTGAGAGAAGAAGAGGCAAAATGGATGAATGTGGGATCATTCAACATCCAATTGGCCACGTGCCACTTGTCAAGATGTAAATGGAGGAAGCTTGAGCATATTTTGATGAATGTGCAGAATAAATGATATTAGGTGGATTTTGAAATTTTGAAAGTTGGCTTGTTGGAGGGAGAAGAAAGAGTCTTAAATGCCAAGTGGGAGACATGCAAGAGACAATGTAAGAGGATTTAATGCCAAGTTGGAGGGGACAAGTCATTTGGAGGGATTTTCAAATTTGGAAGAATATTCCATCTTGATGCCCTTTTGAAAGTAATTAGAAGAAATAATAAATCAAATAAATTGATTTATTGTGCAAGTGGCAAAATCTAGCAAATTGGACTGATTATGATTAGCATTAATCATGATTTGATTAATTAAGATGAAGATTAGTTGATTTTGACTTTTGACTTAGATACTTGGATTTATTTAAATCAAATGGGAGGAAATTGATGCATTAGTAATTTAATTAAATAAACTTGATTTATTTAATATTAGATGCATGATGTCAATTTTGCATGTCTACAATATTATCTTGTTGATTCTCTATATAATTTGAGGTAGCCTCCATCATCTGTTTTGTGCGTACGAATGATCTTGCAGAAAAATCCATAAATTCTAGTGACACGACATCGCCAGCTCCTCACTCCATTTTCTGGTGGAATAAAGGCTTGACTTTCTTTGCATCTAGTTCCTGTGCAGCCACATCAAAATTAATCATCAACTTCAAATAGTCAGCACTATCAAACCGATGCTCAAGAAACCCATTCATGATCAACCTCAAGGTCATGTATAACCTTCACTAGAATCTCTTTCCTATACTCTAGGTTCATCAACCAGGTCTCTATCAGCTAGTGATCTTCTTTCAAGATTCTCAACTCCTTCTCACATATATCTTGTGAAATCTTGAGGATGCACTCTAATTTCAGGTAAGTGATCCTATATATCTCGGGGAACTCCTTATAGGTATTCATCATAATTTTTATGTCTTTCCCTAGGCTTCAATATATATTATACATGGCGACTGCATAGTCGATTCCCTCATTGTTGATAGACACCAATTTGTTGAAACAAGTAGTCATGGACTTGGTCCAAATCTTCCTCCTCTCCAACTTACTGATATCCTCCTTTGAAAGCAGCGAAGGTGGTGCCAATGTTACTATTCGGGTTTCCTCTTTTGTAGACATCCACTATTGAATTTAAGTGATAAGATCCTCTACCTGTGTTTTTAGTTCTTCCTTTTTGGACTTATCTTTATTCATTTGTTGCATAATAGTGGCTACCAACCCCTAGAACTCATCTATTTTCTGCTCACGGGTTAGTAGGCCCAAACTAATTGTCAAAATTTGATATTTTTGGCCCTGAAGGGCGCTTGTATCCTTTCCTACTATTGGGTTGGAAATTTGTATAATTTTGGATCTTGAGGTGTCCATCTTGATGTGAGAGTAGACCTTGGGCTTCTTTTCTTTTATAGTCCTCATTTGGGTCCATGGGAAGATTGCCTCTAATCTTTCCCTTGGATTTGCAACCACAGGAGCCTTCTTCTTTTCCAATTGGCACTCTATCCAGTTAGACATTTTAGTTTTTCCTTTGGGTGATTCATGATAACCCTCCTCTTTATCTTGCTCATCCTCCCCATCACTAGGGATCTTCCCCTCATCCTTTTCCTCCTCATCCGCATCTTCAATCTGCATAGTCTTTCCTTTTTCTTGCTTAGTGGAGGCTATGTTTTCCTTAGTAATGTTTGGCTTCTATTGGGAAGCCCCTTTATCTCCTTCAGGATCGGCTCCAACATTCTTCTTGGGCACGAAATCCTTTTCTTTCATACTTTCTTCTTCTTTCTTTTCTGACTTCTTCTCTAGAAGATCTTCCTTTTCGGAAAGCTTTCCTTCTTGCCTCAGGCCCCCTTCTAGGATAGTTAGCGGAGGCTCTTTGAGGATATCTGTATTTGTATCAATTCCTACCTTTTCTTCTTTGGCATGGTTTTCTTCAGGGTTGGCGTCTTAACTTATATTCTCATGTTCATAGGGTTGCTCCTCATCTAGCTCTTGATATGAGGTTTCAACCTTATAGGGCTCATTGAGCTTTTCATCTCCTTCCCCTTCAAGGCTTTGATGTTGTTCCTCATTAGAGAAAACCTTATCAATATTTATGTTTAGTCCTACCTTTGTGTTGTCAAAGTAATCATCCTTGTCAAAATCTTCGGGTTTATGGGCTATATCTTCTGCAGCCTCCTCTTATTGATCTTGGCATCACCTCTCCATTTCTTATGAAATCTTCATTGTAGCTTCCATCTTTGGTGGCTCTATGGGTGGTGGAGAATGAGGTAGGGAAGCAACAATTTTGGCCATTAGAGGTTGCACCTTGGGTTCGAGCATCACCCTAGAAATTTTAGGATGTGCATTCTGCATGTAAGTCAGGAAAGAGTGTGGCAAAGTGGGTGCTGCCATAGTGGTGTTCATCAAGGAAGGAGGCAAAGAGGATGGAGTAGGCAAGGGAGGGGGGAGAAAATAAGTCGATAGTGGGGAAATCATGGCAGGAGACAAGTCTAACATTACCACATGATCCTTTAGAGAGGCAGAGGGAAGGTGTCCATAAAGATGTCCACTATAGGCGGATATGAAATAGGTAAAGACCACCTTGTAGGTGGTGGAGTGGTAACAAAAATAGTGGGGATGGATGTTGTTGGTGGGGTCGAGCGAGGCTTCTCAAACTCTCCTTCTTTAGGTAGGGCTTCCTCCTCCTAGATAGTAAACATTTCCAACACAAAATTCCTTGTTCTTCCTTTCTTTGGTGGTGAAGGTCCCTCTGTTGTTTTCCTTGTGTAAACCTTCTGCTGGGGTTACCATTTTGGAACCTCTTTTCTCTTTCTAGATCTTGTGGCAGGTGGGGACTTGGGTGCTTCACTAAAGGATCCTGTAGCAATGATGCTATCTGTCTCACTACTTATCTCATCCTTGAGCTCCCCATAAGTAAGCTCGACACCTTGTTCCCTTAGTTGAGAAATCTATTCATCTAGCTATTACCTGGTCCTGTTCTCCATAGGGTGAGTGAGAACATCCAGGTCAGTGACCTCATCTTTGGCCCAATCTATCACTGGCAAGGGTGCATTTATCAAGGCACCAAATTTTTCATCTATCATGTTATCATCATCAACAACTTGGTTTGGCACTTGAAAAAAATAATTGAACTTACAAGCGATACGTTCATTCTCATATAATGGTGCATTCACACCTCTTTATCATCTTTGCAATTTTCCCAAAAGTCTTCGATGTGAGGTCAATGGGCATAGTCTTTCCCAACCCATTTATTTAACTTACCCTTTAGTTCTATTCTTCCCTTGTCTATATGAATTTCAAGAGTATACTCGGCCAAATCCTTTTCTGAGTATTCTACTCATTGGACGTTGACACATGCATACATACCTTGTCCACCAGTGAGGGGATAATGGATCCCCGCTCTATGTTTATTGCTCAACAAGGTATAGGAATTTTATAGCTACCTAGTTGCCTCTAGTATGATGATACTATCATTGGGGTAGTGTGGAAACCTGTATGGTCTTCCCAAGAATCCATCAAGGCTGATGTAAGTGAATTTTGAGAATTGGATGAAAAAATATCCAAAATCTGACACAAATGTATGTGCACTATGTGCTACCCTCCTCTCAAAATCTCCCAGTAGGATTCTGATTATGTGCCCAATGAAGGCATCATTTACTCTTCTATAATCCTTCTTAAAGTTCATGTACTATAGTTGAGGGTAACAATCATATACTTTCAACTACCCTTCCTTGATTCCCAATTACTTGGCACAAAACAAACCCTTGTATGGAAACTTGGTCACTAGGAGGTAGACCAAATATGAAGTCATGAAGAAGTGAGAGGTCTTCTTTACCTTCATTAATTATTGATTTATGTTATCACTAGTTATCTTCACCTAGTGGAATTAGGTCTCTCCTCCGAGGATCTCCTCTATAAAATAAAAAATCCAATTCTCAAAGAATGTGGCCATGGGAAAACCCATTACTTTGCTAAAGAGTGTGACTAGGTCATGGTACTCCTAAAATAAATCACTTTTGTATAGATTTTGAGGGAGCTTGGCGACACTTTCCCTTTTTTCCTTTAACTAGTTTTGATTGATTGTTCATTTGCATCCAATGGGGTCTATTTGCCACACATTATCGAAAAAATCCTTCTCCACTTCTTCCATCTTTTTGAAGACTGGAATGCCGAAGGTCCTACCAATAGGCTTAGTTGATAGGTCTATTAGTACTCTTCTGTCATGGTCAATTATATTTCTATTGGAGTGATAACACTCTCGATAGGCCATTGCCAACTTTGGAGTGATAAGCATAGGGGGGAAACTAGCAGACTTGGCTAGGCCACTCTTCCTGATTTTCTTTGCTTGGTCAGTTTTGGGGTTCTGCATAACCCTCGCTTTGAATTCATCTATATTGACATGCACAAAGTGAGTATCAAAAACTGTTTCGCAGTTGAAGGTAAGCTTTGATGCGTGTTCTACCTCATGAAAGTCATACTTCATTTGCTCTTTCTCTTCCTTTCCTTAGGGAGCATGATCAAGTTTCTTCCCTTTGTTAGGTTTCTATGCAGGCTTTTCAGAAGGCCCCGCAATAGGTTCCATAAATCCTTCATACATAAGATGCATTAAGTGTATTTATGTATAAATGTGAACCAATGTAAGTCAAATCCTACAAATCAAGTGTTATATCTATTCATATGTCATCAAAGGTTCATAAAATTCATTATCATTCAATATTTGGGGCTTCTTTGGGTCATTTAGGGCATTGTAGGCCCAAGGATGCAAGTTTCCTTGGGTTGGAAGCCGTCAAAAGGAAGACAGTTAAACAACATCCAAGGGGCCACAGAGACCTGCATATGACAATCTGCAATAGAGGCACTACATTAGTAAGTTGGTGGTCAAGTCCATTGTAAGAGGTCTTGGCATGCATAGGAATTAGGTTATAGGACATCTGGCATCATTAGTTTTTTTCTTGATTCCTTTTGGGTCAGAGATGTACATGTGCTGCTAGGTGGAAGGACATTTAAACTTAGCTGTTAAGTTAGCAACTTTTATGGGAAGGAAATCCATAGGCAGAGTTCTGCACTGCGAGACCCATGAGTGGTTTAGATGGAATGGGGGTGCTTCTTAAGATTTGATCCTTTTAGAGCACGCGAGTAGGAACCATTGAGCCATCGTTGAAAGTTTTCCATTGAAGAACGGCTTTCGAGGGATTGTGGTCCATGTTGGTGGGTCCACAATGAGCCAATAGACTTCAGTAAAGCTCTAACAAATTTCATCAAAGCAGACGACAAAAGCTTCTATGGGGTCCACAATACGGAGGGAATCTAATGCTTGGATGCTAGGGCATAGTGAAAGAGGAACACCCATCTGCACACAACCACCTATAGAGGTTAGCTCGTAAGCAGTTTCTTGACTTAGCATTTTCAAAACGGTGATGGAGGGGTTGGAGTTCACGATGTGAATAGTTGGAGAAGCTTTTCCATCAAGGAATGATGATCAATGAACAACTTGAATCAGGGATAACTTTAAGAACCTCTCCATCAGTGAAGGTGTAAAATTATGATGAATCTCTCCTTTTATTTGAAAAAAAAATAAAAATTTTGGTGAATCTATGCACATTATTAAAAAAATTGTAAAATCCTGGTGAATCTTAATGAATAATTGGTTAAAATAATAATCATAGTGGAAAATCCTAGTGAATAATCACTAGAAATATTAATTACAATGGCTAATCTTGCTTTAAAAATTTTCATAGTTGGTTGCAGTAGTTCCCCCATAATTTTTTTATTTTTTGTTTTTTGTTTTTTGCATTGGAATGAAGTATTTTTTTAAAATCTCACTTTAAAAATAAGACTAAATGAAAAGTGAAATTGTTACCATTGATTATCTTTTTAATCGGATGGCTACAGGTTGATTCTGCGACCTATATGTACATGCCTTTTAAAAGGCTTATTGAGGCCCAAAATTTGTTTTGGGTCACATGATTAAATCTAATCGTGTGGCACAAAACAAATATTGAGCCTGAAAAAACATTTTAAAAAGAACATTCATATAGGTCGCGGAATCAACCTACAACCATCCGATGAAAAAGCTAATCAATGATTTGATGACAATAAATAAAAGCCCTATTCAAGCCTAAAATATCCCTAAAATTAAATGGTAATTTATTATTAGTGGAGATATTGCCCCAAAATTAATGGTAGGAATAAAATATTATTGACGAATTTATAATTAATATCTGTAATTACAGTATAAACTACTCGGGAATCGGTTCCAATGATGCATTGTTTAAAATATATGCATAGGCAAATTAATCGAGACAAAAATATTTTTTTGTAAAAACCTAGCAATTTAGCATCCTTTTTAGCTTGTACTATTCACCATTTCTAGAGGTCCTGATTTCAATTTTTTGATAATTGGCTAAGATTTGCCACTAAATTTTTCCCTGGCTTGAATCCATTGATTTTTTTCTAAGTGTTTAAGCTTATGAGTTTCACAGTGACACTTGGGGTGGAACTCGGGAGGTGGAAGGTCACTAGGGTTAGGTCGCTAGCTAGAAATGGAGGGACGAGGGCCACCCACACTCAAAACCCTACAAGGTTGCTCCCACAACGAGTCGATAACCTAGCCACTTTCTGATGTTTCTTTAAATTTTTTCACGAATGACTGGGATACTAGGGCTGATGCAAGAAGTTGGGTCCACAAAAAGTTCAAAAAGTGGAAGTGTTTTTGTTGTTTTTCATAATTTGTCACACTTGGACTAAAAATTTGAGGCACTTACACAATGAATTTTAAAAAAAATCAGTAATATGAAATTTTGAATTTTGAATCTAGTTTCTAAATATGTAAATTATTCAAATACCCAAATTGTAGAAATTAAATTTTGATAGGGATCTATAAAAACCACTTTTTAAAAGTCCCTGTTTTTTTACCATACCATGCACGTGTACGGACACCACTTTTTGACCCAAATAAAAGTATTTTGCTAATTCCTTTTGAGGAAAGAGAGCTAACAACATGAAGATTGATGAGGAATTTTTTTTGTAATTTTTTGTTGAATATTTTTTTTTTTATTAAATTTTTATTGGCCTTAATTGTTGTTTTTAAAAATCAACGTGTACGGACAACATAATTTGACCTAAACTAAACATTTTTTGAAACTTTTTTTTTTCATTCTGTAAAGAATTGTCTAAAGATTGATGTCATATAATTTTTTTTACAAGAAACTTCACCAAAAAAAAGTTATTAAAAAACCAAAAAAGTCTGATATTTCATGTTTAAGGACTAGTTTGCTTTGAAATTAATTTAAAAATATCAAATATAATGCAATATTAATAAAAATTATATATTTGGAAACTAGAAATCGTGTTCTGTAATGGGTTTTAATTTTATAGATTGATTCAGAAAAAAAATCCATCAACCATACTGTCAAAGATGGACATTCTTTTTCAATCTGCCTTAGTTTTTTAGTTGCAGGTCAAAGGCTAAGGCTCGGATTGCCAAGCCTTTCCCGAGCCTAAAACCAAGGCTGCAAGTG
This sequence comes from Sequoiadendron giganteum, assembly GCA_007115665.2. Lineage (NCBI taxonomy): Eukaryota > Viridiplantae > Streptophyta > Pinopsida > Cupressales > Cupressaceae > Sequoiadendron > Sequoiadendron giganteum. The sequence continues at coordinate 502,495,842 of CM021108.1, read as the reverse complement.
GGTTGGAGATTCAAGTTTTTAATAACGCGTACGCATTATAAAACGCATATGCGCTCTTTATTTGTTTGATTATTTTTTTAAAAAAATACTTTTTAGAAACGCATACGCGTTTTGAAAAGAAAAACGCGTACGCGTTTCTAAAAAGTAGTTTTTTAAAATAAATGACTTGTATGCACTCAAAAACGCGTATGCATTTTATAACGTGTACGCGTTTTATAACGCATACGCATTTTTTTAGGCTCGGGTACCCAATGCATAACGCATACGCGTTTTTTAATAATGCGTATGCGTTTTTTAATAACGCATACGCGATTTCTGCAAGATTTTTTTTTTTGGCCGAAACTTCCCCTCTTCGTGGACCCAACTTCTTGCACTTACCCACTAGTGTGGGTCGTGTAGGTTTGCTGGACGCATAGAGAACAAAAGGAACATAGCATGATTTCACATAGAAGTGACTACAATTTCTGAGAATCTAGGAAGGAGCCAAGGGTTTGAATGCAAGAGGTGGTTTGTTTGTGAGGATCGTGATACCTCCCAGGGTGATTTAAGTTTTTTTTCAATGATTTTAATTGTTTTCAAAACCCTAACATTTTAAAATTCAATTATAGTAGAAATTTAAGATGTACCTACCCTTGAATTATGTGTGATGCATTGAAAATACAGCTTGAAAGTTGCTACAAGACCTTGTGATGGAAGGATCTCATCGTTCGTCATTTTCCTCTCTCCAAAATTCAAAAGGCAATGGTGAAAATGACAAGTCGACGCAACTATTTATAGGAAAAAGGTCATTAATGGCGTGCAATAAATGTTGGTACGATGGTTGGTAGGGTAGATAGGGTTTATGGAATCCTGACTTGGCATAGCAGTCGGTGAGTACTCAGATGGCGAAAGATATTGCGATACCCTCCATGCAGGTGGACCATTGAGTTTTTTCGTTAGCTAACAGTGAATTTGCGACGAAGACCGACCCAGGGAGACCCGCAAATATGGGTCCATAGGTTTGAAGGATGCTAGGGAAAAAGCCTGAGGGAATCCCGTAATGACACTTCTATATCAGCAAAAGATAGTGGATTTTGAGGTGGTGAATTTGGTCAATTGGAGTATAGTGACTTTACTATGCATAACCAGTGTAAGCTCAAAAATAGGGGCACGCAAAATGAGGCAAAGGAAAAAATGACCCAGTGAAGGAAAAAATAAAAGAGGGGGTCCTTGGTCTGAAGAGGGCGTGTGTGCAATAGGCACAAAAAATGGAAACTCTGCTGGGAGAATGCTCCTAAGTGTTCTAAGGGTAAGGATTCATCCGAAACCTACAATCTCTAGTTTCATAGACCTAAAGGTTGGTTTCCATAAGCAAGCTAAAGACTTGGGAAGGATGAAATCCTTGGTTGAATTCGATCACAAAGACATCTTAGGAGTGTGTGTAGTGTGTTCATTTCCTTCCCTCAGATACCATAATGAACATCAATCAATCAATCGAGGCAAGCTATGTAAGTTTTATAACCACAAAAGTAAACTGGACATTGCTCCACTACCAGTCAGGCATCCATATCCCCTGACAAAGTTGTCGTTGTGACCCCACAAAAAATTCTCTATTGCTAGTCAGGTATCCATAGCCCTAATAGAGTTTTCCATGCACCCATACAATTGCTTGCTTCAACATTTTATTTTCACTTTTATTTTGATACATTCTTTTGATACTCTTTTCTTTTGCTCAACTGCATAAGCACTGAAGCTTATAGTGGGTTTAGAATCATAGTGCTCACTGGAGAAGACTTAGGATTTTTGACTTTGCAAAACTTCATAACAACTATCATATAGCTCATTAGAAATATTTAAGGTTTTTTTTCGTGTGTAATCTAAGATAAACATGAGGGGATTCAAATAAGGGTTCTATCTTAGATCAAGTTGGAGTTAAGGTAAGGAAACCCGCTTCATAGAAGCGATCAAAAACTGATAGTAATAGATGAAGGTTTATGTAAAGAAAAAATGTGAGTACAAAGAAAATTGGGCCCTTTGACAAGCCAAGCACGACCACCACATCAAGATCAAAAAAACCTTCAACAAAAACAAAAGCCGAGAAAGTGAGTGAAAGAAAGGAAAAAGAAAAAAAGCGAAGGAAAATAACCTACTCTAGTTATTTACACCTATATACAAAGAGTGAGCTTAAATAGCTCAAGCAAGGAAATAATGCTTGAGGTACTGCCCATTGACAAGCAATGGGACATCCTCTCCAATTAGAGTTTGAGGTGAAAGGAATTATCTCCTAGAATATCAGAAATTTGAAAGGAGCCAAGCTGGAGCTTGTTGAATTTGTCATGTCCCCCTTTCTTTTCATGGGCCTTGTCCCAACAGAGGACTAAATCTACAATCCTAAAGGCCTTTACTTTGGCTTAATGATCAAACAATCTCTTGACTACGCCTTGGTGTTTGGAATTTTTTTCTATTGTTTGGTCACATACTTCTTCTAAATATAGCAATTCAGCAAGGTGGGCCTCTCGACGTTCTCCCTCTTCATAGTACATACCAATATATTGAAGCATAGAGATTTTGAGGTGAACTAGGAAAATATGCTCTAGACCATAAACTAGTCAAAATGGGGAATTTCCCAAGGTATCCTTGTGACAGGTATGATCTACCCATAGGGAAAAACACAGTTGGGTGTGCTAGTCTTTTGGATTTTTATCAAGTAGCTTTTGGATCAAAGTCAACAAGTTTTTGTTGGTGGATTCAGCTAGGCCATTTCCCTGGGGATAGTAGTTGGATGAAAATTTAAGTGTGATTCTGTAATCAAAGGCCCAACTAGCAAACTTGAGGGATGAAGAGTCGAGATCATTATCACACATAAGGGAAAATGAGCAACCAAAGCAATTCAAAATAAAAATTTCCAAGAAATTAGTTACTACTTCATTCGCACACATTGCCTACATGCAATTGCTTTAGTTGATCTAATGCAGTAATCAAAAGTAGTCAGAATGTACCCATGGTCTGCAAATGAGGGTGGGCTTACCAGGCCAATGAAGTCAAGTCCCCATTGAGAAAAATTCCTTACCTCCACAACTTGTTGCAACAGGACAACATTTCTTTCCCTAGTGCTGGTTGTCTAACATATATGACAGTCCCAATCTGGTTGTGCACATCTTTGAACAACTTCGGCCAATATTACCCACCTCATAGAGTTTGATGAGTGGTTGAAGGGCCAGATCTATGGCTAGTACTGAACCTATTATGGAATTTCTTCAACACTTTAGTTGTTTCTTATTTTCCCAGGCACCTAAGATAGATCCCTTTGTGGTTTCTTTTGTATAATATGGATCCTTGTAACATGTAGCTTTTACATTTTAGTCTCAAAGCATTTTTTTGTACTCTTTGCAGCAATGAGGGACATTTTTTATTCAGTAGGTAATAGACAATGTCATCATACCACTCACCTAGGGAAACATCCTCCAAGTGATACCATTGCATTGTGAGTTCCAACTCAATCTCTACAATCGTCTGAGTCAGGGCTTGTCCTCAAACCAGCTTTATAGGACGAATCTCCATGTTGTATTCTCGTCACAGAGTGACTCATTTTGATCTTCTTTCCCTTAACTCATTCTGCATTAACAAGGCCTCGACTGCTTCATCTGGGACAATTGCAAACACCTTGTTCCTCAAGATATAGTGCAATAACTTTTTAACTCCTCTGACCAATGCATATTCCTACTTTTCAACATTGTGGTATCGTAATTCATAATATTTCAACAAAGCACTCATGAATACAATATGGTTCTTATTTCCTTCGTCATCCTTTTGGGTTAATAGGCTAGCATAGGAGTGATCTAAAGAAAACGTGTAGATGTAGAATGGATTTAAGTAATCTAGTATCACCAAAACTAGGGCATCCACAATTGCTCACTTAATTTCTTCAAAATCCTTCTTGGCTTCTGGTGTCCATTCCACCTTGGAATCTTGCTTAAGCATAGCGTTCAATGGCTTGACAATTTTAGCAAAGCCCGTAATGAATTTTAAGACGAAATTGATCTTTATGAAGAAAGATTTCATCTCTTTCGTGCTGCCTAGGGGATAAATCTTCAATATGGCCTGTTTGTGCTCTGAATCTATTGAGATCCCTTTGTCTAAAATAAAATGTCGTAACAGCTTGCCCTCAGTCACCTCAAAGATGCATTTCTTTAGGTTCAGTGATATGTCAAACTCTCTATATTTCTGAAAAACATTGCACAACTCGGAGACGTGGTCTCCTCTTTTCTTTGAGAATATAGTGAGGTCATCCATGTACATAATGATGCACTTGTCAATGATGTATTTGAAGGAAATTTCCATGGCATGCTCGAATATTTCATCTACATTAATTAATCCAAATGACATTCTTTTGTATGCAAATGTTCCCCATTTTGTGGTCAACATTGTTTTGTGCCTATCTTGATATTGCACCATCACCTAATTATATCCTAAGTAGCTATCCAGAAATGAAATAATTTGAGACCCATTGACTATTTTCAATACTTCATCTAGTGAGGGCAACGAATAATTGTCCTTCTTAGAAGCTTTATTTAAATTTTGAAAGTCCATGCACAATATGATTTCACCATTCTTCTTTCTAACTGAGACAAAATTTCCCACCCATGTGGAGTGTCATACTGGAAAGATGATTCAGGTAGACAACAACTTTTGAACTTCTTTGAAGATAATTGGCTCAAGCAATGCGTTAATCAAGCGCTGATGTTGTCGGAAAGGCCTCACATTTAGCTTGAGAGGAATGGTATGGGTAATAATTGATGTATCATAGGTTTTTAGGTCCTCATAGCTCCAAGAAATCACATTGTGATAGTTGTGCATGGTGTTAATGATCTCGTTTCTTTCATCTGGTGTACACACCTTGCCTATGAACACATTTTTAACTTCTTTAGGTGTACCCATGTTGTGAGCATTACACTGATTGTCTATTGACTCCTTCTTAGTATGCCAGTCCTAGTCTTTGATCTAATCCAAGTGAAATATTATTTCTAGCTGAACCATACCTCACGGTATTGTGTTAGTTTTTAGGTTGATAACCCCTTCTATGTCAAGTTCAGCCTCCTTTGGCTTTGCTTCGTTAATGATTTGAGTGGAAAACACATCCAAAATTGTGATGAAGTTTAGGATGTGTTTATCATCATTTAAAAATTGGAATTTGGTGACATTTTTCAGGTACTAATGGAGTAGAGGTGAGTTCTATAGTGAAATTCTTCAAGCCAGCTAAGGACAAAGTCTAGAGGGTGCTTGCAGCTTGAGCTAGGGCATCAATAGTTTGATTCTTGCTATGCAGGATTAGCTGAATTTTGAATGAATCTAAACCCTCTAGAAGATCCCATACCCTATGTCTATAATTTTCTATCCATCTATCATGACATGAGTATAGTTCCTAAATATTTTTACTACTAGCTCAGAATCACCAAAGACTTGCAACATTTTAACATTCTTCCTGTCAACCCCAATCCTATACCTATAGAAACATGGAAAACAAGCACATGATTAGATTGAAATTCAATCAAGAACAAGGATTCCCCATGAAATTCATCTATAATGCTCAATAATAGGAAAAATGAAGAACAAAACATAAAAGATAAATGAAATCCTAATTAAGCAATGCAAACACTCAATCCCATGGGGAAGTTGGTGGAAATTGTGTGTATAAATTATCCCTTTCCCAACTCCTTTGTAAGCTTGATGATGATTGATCCACTTTGGCTAAATTCCTACAAAACCTAGCTAAGAACTCGATCAAGAGAGATGAAAATGTCAATGGTTGAAGATGAAATTGAGTATAATAAGTTTACTCAAATTATGGATGATATTGCAATAGAGGAGACCTCTATTTATAGATTTGAAGAATGGAAGATTGAAGGATTTGGGTGAATGTGAGACAAAAGACCAACCAATGAGAAGAGGCCACTTGTCCATATGTGATTGGAGGAGGAATGAGCACATTTTGGTCAATGTGCATGATAAGTGCTATTGGATTCAAATTTGAAATTTGAATGTGACATGTTTAGAGGGAAGGGAAATGGAGTTAATGTCACTTGGCTCAAGGCCAAGGACATCTAAGATGCCTTAAATGCCTTGTTGGAAGTACCCATCCCCTTTTGGAGGGATTTTTGAATTGGAAGAATATTCCATAAAAGATGCTCTTTTGAATGGAAATTGATGAATTAATAAATCAAATAAATTGATTTATTGTGCAAGCTACAAAATCTAGAGGATTGGAGTGATTAGGATTAACATTAATCAGGATTCGATTAATTAAGAGGGAGATTAGCTGATTTGACCATTTTGACTTGGATTTCAGGATTTAAATAAATCAAAATGAGAGGAATAATGATTTTAGACTTAATTAAATAAAGTTTGATTTATTTAATTAAAGAGAATGGTGTTAGCTTTAAATCAAATAAAGATAAATTCATTTAATCTAAATGAGATGACTTTAGAGATTAATAAAATAAATTGAATTATTTAATTAAAAGAGGGACTATAGGATTAATTAAATAAACTGATTTATTTAATTAATGGGAAAAAATGACTTAATCAGATAAAAGGGGATTTATTTAATTAAGAGATGAAATGTGATGATAAGTTGAGAGTATGATTTAGGATGAAATGATGTTAGTAATTAGGATCAAGTGCATGCATATTTTACGTGTCTACACTTCTTTAATGCCATTAAATTTTTGTGAACTAATGCTTCATATTTTGCTACATTATTTATGCAATAAAATTGGAGCCTATGGGTAGCAAAATACATCTTACAAATGGGGCTGATGACCTTGAATTTGGATCTTGATCCCTTCTTGGACTTGGATCCATCAAAATGCAATGTCTAAAAAAATAAAGAACCTTTGACCTTGGAGCTGGTGGAGCATGCTTCATTCCTTGGTTTCACATCCAATTTTGTACCATTGGGTGGCTAAGTAAACCTGGGCTATCTTTGATTCTTTTGTTCTCCTATTTATTCCTTAGGGGTAACCTACCCTTTGATATGCTCTACTTTTGTTTTTCATAAGTAGCATTCAAATCCAGAGTGAGTGGAGTTGTGGAACCTGCACCAGCTTGGTAATAATATCTCTTGAAAGTCCATTCTTACTCCTAAACTAAGTTGATCATGTACACACTTCTGCATAAATTCTTGGAATCCATCTAGCAACCCAAGAGGGCCATCTTTATAAAATCCCTTGTCTTCCGACTCAATCAGAAACTCTATGCTTCTTGGGAGGGATGATGGATTGACATGAGAATCACATAACATGAGAACCTCCTCCATGCTCTCTTCTTCTTAGAACTCCTCATCAGCAAGGTAAGCCACAAGATAGTAATTGCCGAGTTTTATTTCCACAAACAATACCTCATTCATATTTTTATACTCAGTAATCATGAACTCTATCCTAAGCTCTCAATCAACATAGATCTGATTAGGGAGTTCCTACTAGGGTAGCCACAAATGGGAATAGTCTACTTGGCAACATAGCCCTTTAAAGCTCGAGTGAAGTCCCTTCCCAGTATGATACCATAAGTGTCTGGGATGTCAACAACTTGGATATTAATTAATTTTTGTACCCTAGGGTCAACAACAATCTACATGGGTATCTTATTCATTTCTCCAACTATGTTTAGCTCGGTCTTGTCCAGCTAAGTCACTTTTCATCGAGAGGGGGTCAAGGTTATTCCTAGCACTTTGCATACAGCCGATGGCATGACATTAGATGAGGCTCCCGAATCAAGCAAATAGTTGTGCAGATTCTTGCCAAATATTATGATGGTTGTCAAGAAAGGATGTATTTTTAATTTCCCTTGAAATAACCCCATTGATGCATCAGCCTAGGCCACTTGGGCCTTGTCCTTATCACTGTTCTTATCCTTGGTTTGTGATTGGTTTTCATCCTTAGAAAAAGTTTTATCTGATGACTAATTTTTATTGACTTGTTGATTTGGAGGCCAATTGGGCTTCTTCCCCAAGATTTCCTTGATCACAGGCTCATTGCTTGAAGTATCAAAGGAAACCCTTTTTGCAAGTACCTCTTTGGCTGGTTTGGATGGGGAAGTTCCATTTAGTGACCTGAAGAGGGCATTTCAAATTGTGAGTACCCTCAGTAATTTAAAGGCTAACAAAATCACTTTCTCTTTTGAATTCATCTGCCACATATTCTCCCATTTGTTTGACCTAAGCTTTGGAAAATTTATTTTGGGAGAAACTAGTGGGCTGATCTTGAGCTTCACCTAGCTGCCTATTTCTATTAGAGTATTAGGTAGGCATGTGAGGGTAGTTAGGATTGTTGCTAGCATTAAGATCAGGTGGTGTACTTAGGTTGTTAAGCAGGGTAGAAGTTGTAAAAGGACCACCAAACCATCTATTTATTAAGTCATGAGGGGTTTCTCTTTGATGGAACATGTGAACTTCATCCTTCTGAGGTTCCTCCTCATCTACAAGACCATTTTCTATTGAATCAAAGAGTTGGGATAATGGGCTCTCATTACTTACCTCTTTCACTTCCTTGTCCTTTGGGGCAACCTCCTTCTTGGGCATGTTTCTCTCACCTTACGGGAACAGAGCTTGATTGACTACCAACACTGAGGAATTGTAGGGCTCTGAGGGAACTATGTCTGTACAACTCGAGCCATCAACAGTGTTCTAAACCGCCACTCGGAATATTTTAGCAGCAATTTGGAATTCTGGGAAATCCAATTCAGAATGCCTACTCATCTTGTGAATCTAAAACCATCTGGATAAGGTAGCCTTAGCCAAGTATACTCCACTTACCGACTTGTCACTACTGCTTGGCTAGTTGAGAGGTGTGGTAATGCCTCCATTGTTTGGCCTTCTATTCCACATTCTATTCTACCTTTGGGAATGCCTTCTTTCAAAGTTATGCCCAGAGTTATGGCCTCTTTCATAATTTTAGCCTATGGATGTTCCAACACCACAATTATCCCTATTGATATTGGTTTGGATGCTCCTTTGAGAAGCTTGTAGTTGGTTATTTTGGTTCCTCAAATGTGTCATCTCAGTGGACATCTTCTTTACTAGTTATGTCAACTCATCAATTTGATCATTTTCTGTGTTACTCTATTGGGGTGTCAAATTCTGAAGGAACATAGGCTGCATCATAGGTTGGTTCTATTAAGTAGGAAAAAAAAATGTATTATGCAAGTATGTGGGTACTTGGGGCTACTGAGAATAGGCTTGTTGTTGCAGAGGTTGTAGGTAATTAGGAACTGGAGGTGTTTGATTCAAAGGTTTCCCCAGATGTGGCATGATTAGAAGCTAAGGGACTTGGCTCAATAATTGCATCTGATGGGCCAAGGCGTGGTTCAATCCTTGGATTTGAGTCGGATGAGCGAAAAGAACTAGTGAGGGAAACATACCTGTAATGTGTTGTCCCAAGTATGTAATTTCCTTTTCCACCTTTGCATATGCATCTACCAATTGTGTTGGTGGTTGGTGCATTCTTTTGACTAAGGCAGATGTGAGGTTGTCCAAGGTAGCATAGTACACTAGTCAGGCTGAGGTGTCATCAACAACATAAGGAGGTTGCAACTTCATAAATTATTTGTGAAATCTATTATTGAAAGAGCCAATTCGCTTATTGACTTCTCTTCTAACCTAGACATGAATTGTTGGTACAACTCTATTGGGCTAATTGGAATCTTGAAATTATGCAAAAAGGTGTCCTTCATGAGGTTCCAAGAGGTAATAGATCCAATTGGCTGATGTATGTACCAATAGAAGGCCTCACCCCCTAGTGAGTAAGGGAAGAGCTTGTAAGCCACCTCCTTGTGCTCAATATGCATATCTTTAAAATCTATTTGAAAGATCTTAATGTGTTCTTTGGATATCCTTTGTGGATCACATGGGTGGAACATTTTGTAGAAGCCCTCCAAATTATTTGGCATGTCATGATAGTCATTGAAGGATATTGGGAAAGGGTTATTACCTAACTAAGCCATTGTGGTAGGTATAGGTTGCATTTTTTGTGCTACAGTAGCTTGAGGATGCAATAGAACTGCAGTTAGGACAACACCTTGGTTGTGGTAAGTGAAGGGTGAAAAGTAATTTTGGAGGGGAAGGGTGGATGGAGGTGTTGTTGGGTGTGAAGGAGAGGAATGGGATGGATGGATGGAAGGAGATGGAAGGGATGGAGGTCGAGTGGGTGGGGTTGAAGTGACTGCCTCCCCTCTCTTAGCTCTCTTAGACCTACTAGGGGTTTTCAACTCTTGGAATTATCCCTTGTCTTGTGTGGATCTATGCACTCTATGAAACCTTTGAGGGGAGAAGGAACCAATTCATTTGAGCTTAACTAAAAATCCATCCTTCTAGCACCAGTCCTGTTGATGGGTGTTTGTTCACTTCTCAACATAGACAAAGCACAAGTGCAATGTCTATCTTGATAGATAATTTTTGCAACTAATGTTTTAGAAATCACCCAAGGTCTCTCGGGTGTTAGGTCATGACAATGCTTGGAATAGTTCAATGGTTGATGCAATTTTTTTGTAATCACAAAGAGAATTTATGGTTAGCTAAGTATGGAGGGAATTGGATCTGCAAAAGGAGTTTATGAGTTCTAGAAATGGATGCGCAACTACTACAAGTTTAGGAAAGAAAGCTAAAAATCCTCTTTGCTCATAAAATATGACTTTTTGATGATGTTGGAACTTTGTTGTAACTCTATTTATCTAAGAAAATATGAAAGGTAAACTAGGTAGGGAGTTTCCCAAACCTATAACTAATGTTTAACAATAATAATGGAGGATGCTATAGTGGACAACCTTCCCAAAACTGAGTTCCACTTAGCCAAGGACAACCTATAGTCTCATAAAATGAGTGAAATCTTCTAGGATATACAGATCTTCAAACCATTCATTCACCATTGAAGCATGAATAAAGATTAAACTTCAAGTGTAGCACTAGAAATAAAGTTAGACCAACTTTACAAAGCAGTTTATCCTCAATAAACAACAAAAAGTATGAGCCAAGAAGTCATTAAACACAACAAACTAATCCACCATTAAAGAACAACATGAACTAACACCTAAAAGCTACTTGAAACTACAACAACAAGGCTAAAATGTAAGATTGGGATAATGAATCATGCACACATGTGAAGAAACACAAGAATCCATTAAAATAATGTTATTCTCATTAAATTTTTGCAACATGCCTTTACACAACAACTCAAATCTCTTTGAAAATGAGAGGAGACCCCTATTTATAGGTTTCCAAAAGAAAAATGAATGGGAAAGATTAAATTTCATTGTGTCGCTCAAATTCAATTTACATTAGGGTTTTACTTACCCCCAAACATATATATCAATATAAAATACATCTTTTTTCTTTTCCTTATTTTGTCATTTAGTGAACCTAGCACTATAAAATTTTGTCTTTTAGTGACTACCTTTTCTTTATAGCTATTTTGACATAAACTCAGCATCTATAATGGGCTTTCTAGACGCCTTTTGAGCATTTTAGTATTCTATGAATTTTCCAAACACAACCATGAGCTTCTTTTCCTCAGAGAGCTTAGATTTGAGGATGTGGAAGGACATCCTCTTTATCCTTCCTATAATCTCTTGTTGATTCTCCGTATAATTTGAGGCAGCCTCCATCGCCTATTATGTGTGTATGAAAGGCTCTCACAGAAAAAACTATAAAGTCTGGTGATAGGACATCACCAACTCCTCACTCCATTTTCTTGTGGAACAAAGGCTTGACTTTCTCCGGATCTAGTTCTAGGGAAGGCACCTCAAAATAAATCATCAACTTCAGATACTTAGCACTATAAGACCAATTCTCAACAACCCATTCATGATCAACCTCAAGGTTGTGTATAACCTTCTCTAGAATCTCTTTCCTATACTTTAGGTTCATCACCTAGGTCTTTATTAGCCAATGATCTTCTTTCAAAATTCCCAAATCCTTCTCATAGATATCTTGTGAAAGCTTGAGGATGTAGTCTAATTTTGGGTAAGTGATCGTATATATCTTGGGGAACTCTTTAAAGGTATTCATCATACTTTCTATGTATTTCCCTAGGCTCCAATATCTATTACACATGGTGACCATGTGGTCGATTCCCTCATTGCTACTAGATACCATGTTTTTGAACCAAGTAGTCATGGACATGTTCCAAGTCTTCCTCCTCTCGAACTTACTGATATCCTCCTTCGAAAGCAACAAGGGTGGTGTTGATGCTACTGCTGGGGTTTCCTCTTCTATAGACATCCACTGTTGAATGTAAGTGGTAATATTTTCTACCTATGTTTTTAGTTATTCCTTTATATAATGGTCTTTATTCATTTGTTGCATGATAGTGGCTACCAACCCCTGGAAATCATCTATTTTCTACTCACGGTTCATTGGGCCCAGATTAATTTTAAAAATTTGATATTCTTTTGCCTAAAGGGTGCTTGTATCCTTCCCTGCTATTAGGGAAGTAGTTTGTATAATTCTGGATCCTAAGGCATCCATCATGATATGAGAGTGGGCCTTGGGCTTCTTTTCTTTTCAAGTCTTCATTTGGGTCTATGCCAATATTTCCTCTAATCTTGCCCTTGGATCTGCGACCACATGAGCCTTCTTCTTTTCCAATTGGTGCTCTAGCCAGTTAGAAATTTGAGTTTTCCCTTTGGGTGATTCATGATCACACTCCTCTTTATCTTGCTTATCCTCCCAGTCACTAAGAATCTTCCCCTCATCCTTTTCCTCCTCATCTGATTCTTTGATCTAAGTAGCCTTCACTTTCCTTGATCAGTTAAGGCTATGTTTTCCTTAGTAATTTTTAGGTGCTATTGGGAAGCCCCTTTATCTCCTTTAGGCTTGGTTTTAACATTCTTCTTGGGCTTGAAATCCTTTTCTTTCATACTTTCTTCTTCTTTCTTTTCTAACTTCTTCTCTGGAAGAACTTCCTTTTTTCAATTTTTTTCCTTCTTGCCTCAGCCCCCCTTCTAGGCCGGTTAGTGGACGATCTTTGAGGATCTCCATATCTATATTAGTGCATTCCTTTTCTTCTTCAGCATGATGTTCTTCAGGGTTGGCTTCTTCACTTACATTCTCGTGTTCATAGGGCTACTCCTCATCTAGCTCTTGATATGAGGTTTGAACCTTATAGGGCTCATCGAGATTTTCATCTCCTTCCCCTTTAGGGCTTTCTTGTAGTTCCTCATCAAAGGCCACCTTATATATGCTTACATTTAGTCCTCCCTCTAGGTGCTCAAAGTAATTGTCCTTGTTAGAATCTCTGGGTTCATCGGCTATATCTTTCACAACCTCCTCTTGTTTCTCCTCCCATCGTCTCCCCATTTCTTCTGAAATCTACATTGTAGCTTCCATCTTTGGTGGCTCTATGGGTGATAGAGAATGAGGCAAGGCAACAACAATTTGGGCCATTAGGGCCTGCACCTTGGGGTTGAGCATCACCTTAGAAAGTTCAAGATGTGCACTTTGCATGTAAGTTAGGAAAGCATGGGGTAAAGTGGGTGTTGCCATAGTGGTGAACATCAAGGAAGGAGGCAGAGAGGATGGACAATGCAATGGAGGTAGGAGCATGTTGGCCCACAGTTGTTGTTGCACCACAAGATTGACTTGTTAATGCCTGGTAGAACTGCCAGAGTTAATGGATCCCTGAGAGGCGGTTAGTCCATGTCACGAATCTCGAGGGGAGCACTGACCATCTCCCAACAATCTCCCCCTCAGCATTACCCCTTTATCTCTGATACCACTTGTTGGCCCATTGCTGTTGTTGCACCAAAAGATTGACCTATTAATATTTGATAGGACTACCAGAGTTAATGGATCCATGAGAGGCAGTTAGTCCATGTCAAAAATCCCGAGGGGAGCACTGACCATCTACCGAGAGAGTGAAGAAGTCGATAGTGGGGAAGTCATGGCCGAAGATGAGTCCAAAATTACCACATGAACCTTTGGAGAGGTAGAGGAAAGGTGGATAGAGATGTCCACTGTAGGCAGAAATGAAATGGGGAAATACCACATTGCAAGTGGTGGAGTGGTAGCAACAACAGTGAGGATGGATGTGGTTGGTGGGGGGCAAGGGCGAGCGACATTGCTCAGAGTCTCCTTATTCAACAAGGGCTTCCTCCTCCTAGATAGTTGGCATTTCCAACATAGAATTCCTTGTTCTTCCTTTCTTTGGTGGTGGAGGTCCCTCTATTTTTTTCCTTGTGTAAACCTTCTACCGGGGTTTCCGTTTTGGAACCTCTTTTCTGTTTCTAGTTCCTATGGTAGGTGGGGACTTGGGTGCTTCACCGGAGGATTCTTTAGCAACAGTGCTATCTATCTCGCTACTTATCCTCAAGCTCCCCATAAGTAAGCTTAACACCTTGTTCCCTTAGTTGAGAAATCTGTTCATCTAGTCATTGTCTGGTGTTGTTCTCCATAGGGTGACTAAGAACATCCAAGTCAATGACCTCATCTTTAACCTAGTCTATCACTAGAAAGGGTGCATTCATCAAGGAACCAAATTTTTCATCTATGATGTTTTCATCATCGACAACTTGGTCTAGTACTTGAAACAAATTAATTGACCTTACAAGCTATAGGGTCATTGTCATATAATGGTGCATTTGCACCTCTTTATCATCTTTCCAATTTTCCTAGAAGTCTTCGATGTGAGGTCGATGGGCATATTCTTTTCCAACCCATTTCTTCAATTTTCCCTTTGGGTCTATTCTTCCCCTGTCTATATGAAGGTCAAGAGTATACTCCACCAACTCCTTTTCTAAGCATTTTGTGCATTGGGCTATGTTAGAAGCATACATACCTTGTCTAAGAGTGAGGGGATAAGGAACCCCCACTATATGTTTATTGCTCAAAAAGGTATGGGAATTTTGTAGCTACCTAATTTCCTCTAGCATGATCATCCTATCATTGGGGTAGCATGGAAACTTGTATGGTCTTCTCAAGAATCACTCAATTTTGATAGTGAATTTTGGGAATTGGATGAACAGATATCCAAAACCTTGCATGAATGCATGTGCATTGTGTGTTACCCTCCTCTCAAAATCTCCCCTAGAAGTTTGATTATGTGTCGAATGAAGGAATCATTTACTCTTCTATAATCCTTCTTAAAGTTCCTATACTCTAGTTGAGGGTACCAGTCATATACTTTCAACTTCCCTTGCTTGATTCCCAATTCCCTGGCACAGAATTAACCCTTGTATGGAAAATTGGCCACTAGGAGGTAGACTAAATATGAAGTCATGAAGAAGTGAGAGGTCTTCTTTATCTCCATTAATTGCTGATGCATGTTATCAATAATTATCTTCACCCAGTAGAATCGGGTCTTTCCTCCGAGGATCTCCTCTATAAAATAAAACATCCAATTCTCAAAGAATGTGGCCATAGGAAAACCTATTACTCTACTCAAGAGCATGACTAAGTTGTGGTACTCCTCAAAGAAATCACTTATGTATATATTTTGAGGGACCTTGGTGGCACTTTCCCTTTTCTCCTTTAACCAATTCTGATTGATTGTTCGTTTGTATCCAATGGGGTCCATTTTCCACACATTATCGACGAACTCCTCCACTTCTTCCTTCTTGTCAAAGATTGGAATGCCAAAGGTCCTACCAATAGACTTAGCTAACAAGTCTGCTAGTACTCTTCCTTCATGGTCAATTATCTTTCTATTGGAGTGATAACCCTCTCGGTAGGCCATTACCAACTTTGGAGCAATGAGCACAGGGGGGAAACCAGTGGCTTTGGCTAGGCCACTCTTCTTCATTTTCTTTTCCCGGTCAGTTTTGGGGTTCTGCATAACCCTCTCTCTGAATTCATCTATACTGACATGCTCAAATTTAGTATCAAAAACCTTCTCCTAGCTGGAGGTAAGCTTTGACATGTGTTATACCCCATGAAATTGTACTTCATTTTCTCTTTCTCTTCCTTACCTCGGGGAGCACAAGAAGTTTTCTTCCCTTTGTTAGTTTTTTATGCAAGCTTCTTAGAAGGCCCCATAGTAGGTTCCATAAATCTTGCATACACAAGATCCAATAAGTGTGTTTACATATAAATGTGAACCAATGTAAGTCAAATCTTGCAAATCAAGTGTTAGATTGATTCATATGTCATTAGAGGTTCATAAAATTCATTATCATTCAGTATCTTGGGCTTATTTGGGTCATTTAGGGCATTGCAGGCCCAAGGATGCAGGTAGTTAAACAACATCCAAGGGGGTACAAAGAGTCACAGACAATAGTCCACAACAGAGGCTCCACATTAGTAAGTTGGTGGTCAAGTCCATTGTGAGATGCCTTGGCATATGCAGGAATTAGGTTATAGTATGTCTAGTGTCATTAGGTTGCATCTTGATGCTTTGTGGGTTAGAGATATGTGGGTCCTGCTAGGTGGAAGGACATTTAAACTTAGGTGTTGAGTTAGTAGCTTTTATGAGAAGGAAACCCAAAGGCAGAGTTCTACACTATTGGAATCATGGGTGGTTCAGATAGCATGGGGGTACATCTTAGGATTTCATCCTTTTCAAGCATGTGGGTGGGAACCAATCGAGCCACCGTTGAAATTTTTCTGTTGAAGAACAACTTTGGAGGGATTGTGGTCTATGTTTGTGGGCCCGTAATAAGCCCCTAGACTTAAGTAAAGCTCTGAAAAATTTCATCAAAGTAGACAAAAAAGGTTTCCATGGGGTCCACAATGCGGAGGGACTCTAATGCTTGGATGCTAGAGCATGGCAAAGGAGGGACAACCATCCACATACAGGTACCAATAGAGGTCAACCCACAAGTGGTTTCTTCACTTAGCATTTTCAAAATGGCAATGGAGGGGTCAAAGTCCATGATGCAGATGGTCGGAGAAGCTTCATCATCAAGGAATGACGTTCAAATGACAACTTGAATTCATTGATTTTTTTCTAAGTGTTGAAGATTATGAGTTTTGCGGCGACACTAGGGGCGAAACATGTGAGGTAGAAGGTCATTGGGGTTAGGCTGCTAGCTAGCGATAGAGGGATGAGGGCCACCTACAATGGGAAACCCACAAGGTTTCTCCTACAATGGGCCAATTACCTAGCCACTTTCCTTGGTTTCTTCAAATTTCATCAAAAATGGTTAGGATACTGGTGCAAGCTACATAGGTTTGTTGGACGCAGAGAGAATGAAAGGAACATAACACGATTTCACACAAATGTGACTACAATTTTTGAGAATCTAGGAAGGAGCCGATGGTTTGAATCCCAAAGTAGCATTATTTATGAGGATCCTGAGACCTCCCAGGGCGATTTAAGTTTTTTTTCAATGATTTAATTTTTTTCAAAACCCTGACATTTTAAAATTCAAATGCAATAGAAAATAAGATGCACCTACCCCAAAATTACATGTGATGTAATGAAAATATGGCTCGAAAGTTGCTACAAGACCTTGTGCAGGAAAGATCGCATGGTTTGTCATTTTCCTCTCTCCAAAATTCAAAAAGAAAGGGTTAAAATGTTAGGTCGACGCAACTATTTATAGGAAAAAGGTCATTAATGGCTTGTAATAAATGTTGGTACGGTGGTCAGTAGGGTAGATATGGTTTGCAAGATCTTGACATGGCATGGTAGTCGAAAAGGACTCAAAGGGTGAAAGATATTATACACCTACCATGTGGGAAAATCCTTGAGCTTTATCGTTAGGTAATGGAGAAGCAACGATGGAGACCCACCCAAGGAGAGCCACAAATGTGGGTCTGCATGGTCTGAAGGATGCTAGGGGAAAAGCTTGAGGGAAATCTGCAAGGACACTTCTGCATCAGGAAAAGACTTAGTAGATTTTGAGGTGGGGAATTTGGTCAATTGGGGAATAGTGACTTTACTATGCATGACCAACTTAAGCTAGAAAATAGGGGAATGCAAAATGAGTCAAAGGAAAAAGTGACTAGGCAAAGGCCAAAAGAAAAGAGGGGGTCCCCAGTTCGAACGAGGCGTGTGTGCAAAAGGAACAACAATACCTATAACCATTCAACACACACCAGGGGTAACTACCCAATGTATATATAGCCAAACCACATCATAATCATCCTAATGGGGTCCAATAAAAAAAAGATAACTAACATCCAAATATAACTCATTAAATAAATTGTTCTTTCTAAACATCTATAACCATGATCACATTTAATCACATAATATATAATTCACATCATTGAATTGAAGCAATCAATATATTCAAACATATAAATATACAAAATTCCAACAATCGACATGTTAAGGAATGTCATCTTGAACATGTGGTGGTTCTCACACACCAATCAAATAAATAAAATAATCACCACATAAATCATGGTAAAATGGTGAAGCTAAAACATCAATCTCACTTTAATAGAAAGCAAATGGGAAGGGCACTTATAGTTTCTACTAAGGAAGAACAATGGCAAGAAATTCAATCATGAAGGATACAAGTGGTTTCCCTAGGTTGTCTTGAGGATAAGATAATGTTTCAAGCTTGAGAAAAATATTGATAAAATATAGAGGGCTATGAGTTACCACAAATATCATTTGGGTCATTTCTACACCCATATATGCATTATATACCACTTAAATAGCCCTACAATGCCTCCAATATTTCTTTAAACATGATATAGAAGTTTAAATTATCATAAAGAAAAATGAAAATTTTTGAGAATAAGATAATTAAGAATTATTATGAAAGGATATGATGAAAAGATATTATGAAAAGGCATTAAGAGGCTCAACAAAGAAAGTAGAAGTGATGCATAAAATTTTGAAGACATGTGAATTAAATATATGTGAGAATGAGGAAGGTGATAAGTGATACTAAAACCTGAGAAATTAATTGCAAGCCATGTATAATTCTTTAAAATATTTTAACATATGATTTTATAGGTGTAAATATATATGAATATATATAATTTATTATAATTTTGTTTATACTTGTTGCATATCTAAGTTGTCCCTTTTTATTAAATCACACTAATGTTTACTACATATAACAAAACATTAAACAATGAGCTTCGATCAAGGTTTTTCTTTCAATATTCACCATTTCAATATTGTATTAAAGGAATATAATTGTGTGCTCTCTGAAGCCATTTGTGACATCAAACCATTATGAACATTATTCCAAACATGCAAAGGCATGGGAAAAATATTGTGTTGGGAATTTAAATCATAGTTAGGTATTCAAATTGTTCATTTTAAAATGAATTTTTATAGTTAATAGTCTGAGTAAAATAACAATAGTTTTTTCATTTAAAAAATTTAAAATATTAAAATGTTTTGGAAAGCTAATGAGGAGGACAATAAAACCAATAAATAATTATGTGTTGTTAATATAAAATGAGTTTTCTAATGCAAAAATATAGAAACAAAATAGTAGTTTGATTTTTATTGTTGGTGAAACATAGAAAAATAGGAAGCTGAACCAAAGTGGAAAAAATGATGATTCACCTATTTGTCTATATTTCATTCAATATGTGTATTATAAAGTGTTAATGAAGAACAAAAATCAAATCTAACCCCAACAATAGTCAAAAGGAAAATCTAGAAAGGGTGAAATGTTGTGTACCTTTGACTATAAGTGATTTTTCAGTCCTCACTAAGGACTCATTCACCCTATGGCAAATGGGTCCTTGCTAGGGCTTTGGAAAATCAGTTTCTAGGTTTTGTTCTGCTTAGTCCGTACTCCCAGATTCTAGTTGGTCACTGTCGAAAAGCCAAAAATAAAAATTGTAGCTTAGTTTCTGTGATTTGACAACTTTCCTTACAACTTTGAAAAATTTGCAACTTCAATTTTTCTCTTCAAATGATCTTCAAGCTAAAAGTTGCAATGACACATCAAAGAAGAGAAAAGTGTTGTTTGTTAGGGAATAGGGGTTTTCCTTGGTTGAACCCTATTTTGGTAATTAAACCTTGAAATGAATAAAATCATGAAAGGAATGATGAATGAACAAATGCAATGTCACAACTAACCAATCCCTATTTGAACCTTGGATGAATATGTAATCTAGATTGAAGTGGCCTCAATGAATGTAGATCTTGATCATGAAAATTGATGTGAAACAATGCCTTTGATATTCTTGATTAGATCTTGAACACCACACCACCATATTAGCTCAAACAACATGCATGATGTAATAAATCTTTGACATGGCAATATGAATCTTGATTTCTGCAATAATCCTCAATAATTTTGGCTTTGAATGCCTTAGAAATGCTCTTGAATGCTCTTGATCTCATGAATTTTCTATTGGGACTTGAACACTTGAAATCTTAGATTCTTAGGATGAAACATAGTGAAATAACCTTGTATTTATACATATCTTATCATTAATTTCCAAAATTCAAATATTGAAAGAAAACATTGAGTTCTAGATTTCAAATCATTCAAATACCACCAAAAGCATATTCAAAAAAGGGGTCCTAGGTCTAAGTGAGGACCCATTCACCTAGGGAGAATGGGTCCTAGTCCACTTACCTAGGACACACATCGAACAAGGTGAAATGTTATGTAAAAATAGGGTCCTAGGACTAAGTGAGGACCCATTCGCCCTATGGAGAATGGGTCCTAGGTTACCTACATAGGACACACATCTTCTAAAGTTGACTGTTGTGAAATGGAATTTATGAATGTCGGGTTTTACCTCTCAAAATTTGCATTTAATTAGTCTTTCATTTGAATTAAAGGGTCCAATTAAATAAAATTAATCTCAACTAATTAATAAAGCCCTAGATTAGTGTGAAAGTGTAAAGGCACACCTTACAACACCCTAAATAAGACACAATTAAGTTCATTTTATTAAAAAGGGCCCTAAACTTAGTGTGAATATGTAAAACATATTACAACACTAAACTAAGGCAACATTAGCCTCATTTTAATACTAATTATTTCCAAACTAAGTGTGAAAAAGGGATACTTTTCCTATACTACATTTTTCCCCCACTTTAGTGAGAGTATGACCCCATGTCAAATTTACACTAAAGTAGATACTCAAGACACTTATGTATATGACAATGACAAAGATACACAATCATGCAACATAAAAGACCAAGAAGATCAAGCCTAGATTGTGCAACGTGATGTGGAATACATCTAAAACATCGGTTTATGCTCACTTCGAGGTAGCAGAACTTTAGGCTTTCCACTAGGTGAGTCTTCCAAAAGAGTGGAAAATGAGAGATTCATATTAGGCTCCCATACCATATCAAATCTATCCTCCTAACAACTTCAATAAGGCACCACAATGTTAGGCAAGGCTCCATAGGCAAGCAAGGTGTGTTATGCTAAGTGGCCTTGAATTTAGGGTTCAAGATCTATAGGCTTAACAAGATACATTATGCCAAACACCTATGAAAATGGAAAGGCACCATAGGAAGGCAAGGTGCATTATGCCAGGTGGCCTTGAATTAGGGTTTGAGCTTCACAAGGTTAGCAAGCTACATTATGCCAAACACTTATGAACATTATATATATATATGCATGTATATATATATGTATATATATATATGGTTTTTGATCAAGGGGATCTTTCTTTGTTCATGTAAGGTCTTCTTCTTAGGGAACATTGTGCCTAATGTCTCCAAGAGAGGACAAGTAAAGAGTAAACGTTTTGCAACTTAGGGAATATAGTGCATCGCATCACTAGTAAGAGGAAAGTCATATGCTAAGAAATATCACACTCTTGGACCACATCAAACCCAATGAAACCACCAAGAATAGGACACATCACAAGAAAAAATAAAATTGCACCATGAAACATGAAAAATGTTGAAAGATATTATCAATGTATTCCCTCACTTTAAAGAGGTTGCTAACACCATTTCTATGAGAAATTTGTTTAAAGTAGCCAATGATTAATACTAAGACATGAGAGCTTATTCAGAAATCCCTATGCCTTGAGTCATATATTTCTGAAATGAAGCTATGTCATGAAAAAGGAGGGAGGGGTTGTCCCCAAAAATACATAAGGGATCTATGGATTCGGGGTCAATGTGTCTTTGCTACAATGTTGTTATAGAGCTCAAAAATGTCATCATTCCCCAAATACTCATAGAACTGGAAGAATGACACAAAGAGAGAAAAAATAAAGAAAAATTGTTCCAGATCAACATCGAAGAGACCTAAATTTCTCAACATCTTGTGTCATTCCCATAAGACAAATGAAATGATAAAATGTTTATGACGGAGAATAATGTAGGTACAAATAGAGGAATGCACATGAAGAGAGAGAGATACATGAAATAAAATAGTAGGGAGGATCAAATTACACATGTATGCAATCGCATAACGAAACATGAAAAATAAAATGAAGTGAAAGAATAGTAAGGCACATGCAAGTCAACCTATAACAATTCGTCTATATCCCAATCTTGATCAGTAAATACGAAAGGTAGACAACTAGCCAAAGGGACAACAACAAGCACACCGAACTAGGGGAAGCACTAAGTTCAACACTCTTATTAGTAGAATTTTCTTTTAAGTTCATGAAATAAGAGAACAATGAATTCAACTCATCATGCACTTGTTCATCAATCTTTGCAATATTAATTCCATCATCTAAATTAATCACAATAGGAAGTCGAATGATAATGTCCATGGAAGGTTCTTGTTTACGTTGTGATGAGGGTAAAGAGTCATCATGCATTGCTTCAGGTAAGTTTTGATTTTGATTTTCTATGTCGTTCTTTTAATCTTTAGTTTATAACATATAAGAAATAGCATGACGTCTACACGTACCCTCTCTAGCATTTCAATTTCATTTCAATATGTTATCAATTTTTGTTTGTTTTGGAGCAAGTTTGTCAACCATAGGTTTCTTTTCTTCCCTTATGGGAGGAACAAAAGGAACCATAGGAGGTTGTTTAACCACCTTCCATTTGACTTAGTAAACTTGTTTGACTTTAGGAGGCACAACAATATTTTTTGATTGTCTCGTGGTCTCTTATATGAAATGGTAGGAGGATTTGTCATAGGTTGTTCTTGGATATTTGGAAGGTATTTTGTTTCAATCATTGGTTCATCAAGGATAGGTGGCTCAATCATAGGTGGAGGCATGTTTCTAAGGGATAATTTTGTTATGTGCTTTGCCTTAATTTTTTTTAATGATTTGAAAAAGAAGTCCTCATGAGGTATAATATGTTTAATAGGCTTAGGCAAGAAGAAATCCAATAAAAAGTTCCATTGGGAAGACATAGGATTAAAGCCATTATGATGTACAGTAAAAATATCATTTCCAGTGGGAAACTTTAAACATTTATGCACAATCGATGGGATGAAATTCATGGAGCAAAGCCATGGATATCCTAACTTCACACATAATTGGTTTGATGATAGGATGATGGTGAATGAGACACTTAATTTTTTTTGTCTAAAGTTTAGAGGGAGATTTATCGAGCAAATCATAGGGCAAGTAAAACCATTATGTATTTTGATACATGCTTTCAGTTTTACATATGTATCTTGATAAAGTTCATGCATAAATAGGAATTTTTCAATGATCACATTCTCTACACAAATGGGATCAATTAATATCCCACTAGGATGCTTGTCATTGATTCTTCCAGCTATGTAAAGAGGACCATCAAGTGCATGTTTGATTATTTCATTTTGTGAGAAAGCGATATGAAGGGGAATTTTTGTTGAGATCTTACGAGGTTTATCTTCAATAAATTCCACTACTTTAATCACTTCATCCATATTTTCATATTTTGTGGTTTCATCATCTATGTCAACATTCATTACATTATTCTTTGTGTCACTAGATTTGGCAAATGAAATAGTGTGTTTGGGCATGGGATCGGTAAAGATTTGTAATTTTTGGTTAGGAGGAGCTACAAACTTATTAACTTGATCATTCACACCTCTAATTAGAATATGATTAGAATCAATGAGGTCTTGCACAAGATGTTTAAGATGCATACAATATTTTGTATCATGTCCATTTTTTGGAGGTGATGGAAATAAGCATTTGTTCTATAGTTTGATGGTAAGGGTTTATTAGGATCAGGAGCTCTTGCAAGAGGTAATTAAATCATATTCTTATCCATGAGCTACAACATGATATTATGAAGGGTGTTGGGTAGAGGAGTAAATTTTCTATTTCTATCCCCAAAGGAAAAATGATTTTTCATCTTTATAGCAGCCACTTGGTTATCAACTTATTGATTTGGTTGAGGGGAATTAAGTTATTAAAATCCCCTATTCTAATTTTTGAGAGGTTGGTAACTATTTTGAGGTGTGGATTCAAAATTTTCAGGATGGTTAGGTGGATTTTTCATATCATCACTACTAACAGAATTCTGATAGTTACAAAGGGCTATACATAGATATGTGAAGGATGGGAATTTTAGCATCTCAAGTTTGGTTTGGATTTTTCTTTGTAAATTGGCAATAAGCATTTGTTGAAGGTTGACATCAAGAATCTTAATCTTTATTTGTTAATAAAGAATTTGATATCACGTCATGAAATCAGTGATCTTTTCATCATCCTTTTGTTTACATGTCATTAAATCAGCTAGGGTCATCTTGGAACCCATGTGAATGTGGAAGTGGTTGTAAAAGGCATCGATAAGATCATTAAATGAACCAATCGAAAGATTCAGTAAGGAGAAAAACCACTCTAAAGCAATATCTTTCAATAACCTAGGGAATAGTTTATCCAAGAGCTTATCTTCAAAGATGAAGTTACCACATAGGGCTGTATAAGCGAAAACATGGATAATATGATCTCCTTTCCCACCATATTTCTCAAATATAGGAACTTTTATACCTTGTGGAATTTGTGTTCTTAATATATCTAGGGATAACGGGTTGGTTTTGATGTATTGTGAAGGTTGACCATTGTTGTTTCGATTTAAGGTGGTGATTTGTTGTTGAAGGGCTAACATGTTTTGCAAAAGTGTGCTAATGATAGCATCACTGTTGGTATTGTAAGGTGGAGGGGAATAAGGTGTAGTGGTGTATGTATGTGGAGGGCCAATGAATTGTAAATTTGCAAGGGAGGATGGTTGAGGAGATATGGTATTTGAATATACAAAGCTAGAAGGATTCCCTATTGAAATACCTAAGGAAGTATTGATATTACTAGTAGGCTGAATGGTTGTGGTAACTTGAGTACTAGTATATGTAGGAATAGAGATGGGAATTATAGAAGGAGGAATTGAAGTTCCACCATGGCTTTGAGTATACCCCAAAGCTTGAGTACAACTAGTCATGGTAGGGATGGTGTTGTTAACATCATGCACATTGGTTGTAGGTATGGAAGTCATGGGAAATGAAGTATAGATGCTATGATCCATAGGGGGTTGATTATCAACACTATTAGAAAGAGAGTTAGAAAAAACTAAGATCCATAATGAATGGTGTATCGTGGGATGACATGAGTCTCGAAAAACGTATCGCAATAGTATTGCTAATAGGAAACCAAGTTGTAAAGATCATACAAGTTTCACAAATTCAATGCCAACCCAAAATGGAAAGAGGATAAAGTGCAATGCAATGACCTAGAATGCAATGTGTAAATGCATTTTTTAGATTCTAAACAACATAATTTTCTAATTACACTATGAAAAAAATTGAAAATAATTGTAAATGCAATTTTAAAATCACACAATGCACTAAATTATCAAATTAAGGTAGATATGATGAAATTGATGAAACAAAAATTATGCAAACAGTAGCAAAAATCTAACAACCCACAAAAATGTAGAAATGAATATTTTAATACCCACAAAATCAGAATGTAAGCTTGATCTAGGTTTCATTCTCCCTAGGGTGAATAGGTCCTAGATTAGGGTTTTGAAACATTTTTTTATAGATTTTTGAGTCCTTTTCAATGGTTTTTAGATTCAGGTTTGTTACAACAAGTTTTAGTTTTAGTTTTCTAGGAATTCAATATGGAATGCAAGTGCAAATTATGACAAATGATAACCTAGAAAAGGTACTTTGATATGCAATTTTTATTTCAATTTTCAAATGCAATTTAATATGATGTAAATGATATGCAAGATGATTATTTTTATTTTATTTTTCAGATTTAAAGAATGCAAATAATGCAATCCATAAACCCAAGATGCAATGCAAATTAGACACCCTAATGAGACCTAATTCAATTAAAATGAATGCAAATGAATGCAAGATCTAAATTCAGGGATGAAAATGGACTCCAAAATCAAAAAATTACAATGATCAAAGTAAGGTCCAAAAGGTCAGGTTCACCATAATGAAAAATAAAAAATAGGAAGGTGAACCAAAATGGAAACTATGATGATTCACCTATTTCTCGATATTTCATTCAATATGTGTGTTACAAAGTGTCAATGAAGAATAGAAATCAAATCTAACCCTAGTAATAGTCAAAAATAGATCTGGAAAGGGTGAAATGTTGTGTACCTTTCACCAAAAGTTCTTTTTTAGTCCTCACTGAGGAATCATTCGTCCTATGGCAAATGGGTCCTGGCTAGGGCTCTAGAAAACTAGTTTTTGGGTTCTATTCTACCCAGTCTTCACTTTCAGATTCTTGTTGGTCACTATAAAAAAGCTAGAAATAAAACCTGTAGCTTAGTTACCGTGATTTGACAACTTTCCTTGCAACTTTGAAAACTTTGCAACTTTCTTTAATTTCTCTCTCCAAATGATCTTCAACCTAATTTACCTACAATCACACATTAAAAAAGAGAAAAGTGTTGTTTGTTAGGGAATAGGGGTTTACCTTGGCCAAATCCTATTTTGGTAGTTAAACCTTGAAATGAATAAAAGAATGAAAGGAATAATGAATGAAGAAATGTAATGTCACAACTCACCAATCTTGAGCTAGCTTCTTTCTTGGGTATAATTCTTTTCATGAGAAACTCCAATTTCAATTATGTTCCTTCATGGAGCAAGAGAGGCTTGACATCTCTCGATAGAAATAATGGATAGTACAATCTCTAAAATACAGTGGGATTAGTGTATTTGCATTGGTTCGATTTCTTTTATACACTAGAGGAGCAATTTGATTCTTATAGCATTGGAGGAGGGATATTGAAAGTTTTGAAAGATTTTTAAGTGGACTCTTGGAAGAGAGTTGTTCTCATATATGTTGGTACTAGAGAAGGGATTTTGACATACTTAGAGCTCTGATGGGTTCTCAAAGGAGAGTTTTTCCCTCATTTTGGATGGAAGATGGTCTCTCATTTTGTATAAAATATTAGTAGCTTTGATAGTCAAGACATCCATTGATCGGTTTAGTTTGGTGTGTTTCATAGAAAACTAGATTTATTTAAATCTTACTCATGTAGACATATCTCATGTAGTTGAAAACATGTCTTAATTCATGACTCATGGAAGTAGAAGTTCATTGGATAGCTTAAAAGTGAGTTTTTGAAGGTCTTAAAGAGACACAAAACCTTAATTGGAGAATTTGAACAATGAATATTTTAAAGAAGTGCTAGTTTTTAAATTTACATTGGGTAGGTTGCATAGACACCTGAACATTAATCCTTGGTTACTACATCAATCCTGCATCTGTCATTGCTTCATGGATTTGAAAGAAGTAACCTAATATTGCATTGTCATCCATTGAAGCTAAGTACAAATTAGTTGTTGTAGGAACATGTGAAGTGATGTGGCTTAGACAACTCCTTAAGGTTCTTCATCACCCACAACCTAATCCCATAAATATATATTGTGAAACTAAAAGTGTGTTGAAGATGTTCAAGAATTCAATATTCCATGATCACATAAAGCATATTGAAGTACATCATCACTTCATTTATGAGCATTTCATTGACAAATAAATTATGCTAATTTCTCCACCAAGAAATTAGCACCTTGAAGATGCTTTCACGAAACCATTAAATAGAGATTTTTAAAATATTTTTAAGAAGGTTTATGTGTTTAATGTTCTACAATTATACATGGGTAGCTAATAACCCTATTTCTTATATGTATTTCCAATCATCTAGTTGTTGTTTGTGATGAAATAAAGTACATGGGAGAATGTTGAAAATATAAAAAATATTTAACCACAATCCCTAACTATCTATTAATAACACAACTATCATGTAGAGACTTGTTTGTTCATATGTTTTTCCTATTTAAAGGATCCTTAGATGCATAAAATAGACATAGAGAAAATCTATTCAAATCTCTCTAATTTAAATTGTATTAAGCAATTCATTGCCCAAAAATGATGGACTCATCATTTAGAGTGCTAGAAAGTGACATCATTAACAAAATGATGGTTGTAGTGGAAAATTCATTAGATGATGTCATTGATAGAAACTATGGTTTCTTGTTACACTATTACAATATTCAAGTATGTTCTTAAAGATTGAAAACCATATCTAATGAAAAACAATGTATTCACTATAATAGAAATCATGGTCTAAACATTCTAAGCTTGTTTAAGAATTTAAAATCATGTTGAAAGATTGATAATTTTATAGATGAAATATTTTATTTACTCATTACTCTAAAAAGTATTATATGATGGATTAATTCTAAAATGGTACTTTTGAACTTCCTCCACTATCACATGATGAAATTTTTATCTCATGTTCTTCATCTACCATAGAGAAAGACATGTGAAAATCAAAAAGTTTCTAATGAATTTCAATAAAACCTTCCCCATCTAAGATTTATGGTATATGCAATGTAACTTCTTGAATTGTAAATTCTTTAAATTAATGAATATCAATTTCAAATGAATTGTTTATCTTCATTCTGTTTTTATTATTTAATTTGATAGATATGGGACAAATTTTCAAATGAAATGCAACCCTGTTCTCACTATAAATAAATAATAGATTAAAAAGAAAAGGTCATCCTTTAAAAATCCATATATACGACTGCAACATTTCAGAAACACATATATAAATGAAAAGCATACGCTGTATAAAATGATAAACGCGGATTAAAAGACAAAGTAGATTGTTGATCTTGTATGTTTCAAGAACATTAGCACATAAAAACGAAGTAACTGAAATCTTGGAAAAGTGTTATTAGCTTGGACACCGCATAGCAAATCAACGGAGAGCAACACAAGTCTTTCGGTCATTGGATTGCTCGTGTCAACAGAGTATAATGTATTTACGACAATTTTCCCTTAATGCGTATCAATTATATCTACTGGTTTTAAGTCATTGCACTGCTTGAGTCAATAAGGCGTACTGCGAATGAATGTTAAGCATCCTATATTAAAGTGGCCACTCGTTCGATGGCTCGTTCAGAAATGGAAGGCATTCAAATGATGTGGTTAACCTTGGCTCTGGTATTGACATTAACCACTGCCTCCGCAATGCCTATTCACAACACCTATTCTCCTCATGTCTCTGCTTTACATAGCCCTGCCATGGATGGAATGTTTTCTGCTGTGAAAGAACGTATGGTACTGGACGAAGGCAATGATGTTTTTGAGAAGAGGGACTTTCAAGCTTTACTTTCCTTCAGAAATAGTATTACAGCCGATCCCATGCAATCTCTTACCAACTGGACCTCTACTAATTCGGGAAACATGTGCTTGTGGAATGGTGTTCGGTGCAGAAAGCATACTCACAGAGTGGTGGCCATCATTCTCCCTCAATTGGGATTGGAAGGTGCCATTTCTCCTTCCATAGGGAATCTATCTTTACTACGCATTTTAAATCTCTACAGCAATTCTTTCATGGGAAAGATACCAACTCATCTTAGCCAACTGAAAGCTTTGAGGTCACTCGACCTCAACACAAATCTACTGATGGGTTCCATCCCCACATCTCTTGCTAATTGCACACACCTTCAGCGGATAAGACTTTCCAAGAACTTCTTGACGGGGAGTATACCTGCACAATTGGGTAGTCTAGGCAGTTTACAGTATCTGCGCTTGTCCTCCAATGATCTCAGTGGAAGCATTCCAGTTTCTCTGAGCAACTGCACGTCTCTTCTTGAGTTGGCGCTTGGCGTTAACAATCTCACAGGTAAACGACTCTCATTTCTTTACATTGAAGTGAACATTCCATTCGCTTGTATAAGTAATTGTTCTGAATTATAGTTTACTGTTCTTGGTTGTAACAACTTGACAGGAAGCATTCCATCCGAATTCGGAGGGCTTGACAAATTGCGGTACATTTCCGTGGTTGAGAACAGCTTGACGGGAAGTATACCCGCACAATTTGGTTGTCTAGGTAATTTACAGTTTCTGGGCTTATCCTACAATGATCTGAGTGGAACCATTCCAATTTCTCTGAGCAACTGTACGTCTCTCCTTTATTTGACCCTTGGCAAGAACAGTCTCACAGGTTCGTGATTCTCTATCTTTACTTTTAAGGCAATATTCCATCCCCCTGCTACCCAATTGTTCTGAATTATAGTTTACTGCTTGTGTTCCCAACAACTTGACAGGACGTATTCCATCGGAATTGGGGAGGCTTGACAAATTGCAGTACATTTCCTTGAACGAGAACAAGTTGAAGACCGGAATCCCTGCAGCTCTAGGTAATTGTTCCTCCTTGGAAGTATTGTTTATTGGGGGTTATGGCCAGCTGTATGGCAGAATACCAGCAGAACTAGGAAATTTGAAACAGCTTTACCGATTGTCACTGTATGGCCCAGGCAATATTACAGGCTCTATACCTCCAGAAATAGGAAACTGTAGCAATCTCGAGTGGCTTGATATGGGATACCACCATATTAACGGACCACTGCCCACAAGTATTGCCATGCTTCCTCTCTCCACCCTTTCTTTAGTAATGAACAATTTAGATGGGAGAATTCCAGAATTCATCTTCAATCTCATCCAACTAACTTACCTAGATCTGGGTAAAAACGGATACACTGGAACTATTTCCGATGGCATTGGAAATTTAACAGAGCTAAATTTTCTAAATCTGGGTAGAAACAGTTTAAACGGCACCATACCCCAAGTAATAACTAGCCTAACCAAACTTGAAATACTTGACCTTCGCACTTACTATTTGACAGGGTTAGTTCCCCTAACACTTAGCAACTGCACATCTTTAAAGAGGATAAAGCTGTCCGACAATTTCTTCCGTGGAAATTTGGCTATGAATTATTCTTATTCTATGGAAGTGTTATCTGCACACTCCAATAACTTCTCCGGGACTCTGCCTGCATCCTTGGTCAACTGTAAGGAGCTTCAGATTTTGGATTTCGAAAGGAACCGTTTGAGAGGTGAACTTCCATGGTACCCGGCGAATTTTCAGAAACTGAGAGTTTTGAGCGTGGCATATAATGAGCTTCACGGTAGTCTTCCTGCGTGGATAGCAAATCTCACTAGTTTGCAGGTGTTGGATTTATCAAACAATAATTTTGATGGTCGAATACCATCTAATCTTGAGAGTCTCCAGGGGTTCGGAATTCTAGGAGATCCACGACTGAGTGGAAACACACTGTATGAGGAAATACCAATGGTAATAAAAGGAAATGAGTATATGGTGGAATATGTACTGGCATCAAACACCGTACTTGACTTATCTAGTAACAATCTCAGCGGGCAGATACCGGAAAGCATAGGGAATTTGAGCAGCTTGAGATTACTAAATCTCTCTGGGAACCATTTGGAAGGTGAGATACCAGCTTCTCTTGGGCATATATGGACTCTGGAGCAGTTGGATTTGTCTAAAAATAAGCTGGAAGGGCAAATCCCTAAGGAGCTGTCTAACTTGTCCCTGTTGGCCTCCTTGGATGTATCTTCTAACAGTCTTTGTGGAGAGATACCCATAGGAACGCAGTTAGGGACATTCACTGCCAACTCATTTCAGAAAAATCGGTGTTTATGCGGGGGCCCTCTACAGAGTTGCAGTCCAAAGAACAGAACTCCTGTAGTCCAATCGCGTTTAGCGAAGAAAGTCAAATCAATATGGACTATAATTGATGATAATGTGTCCATGATTGCTGTGGGGTTGGGCTTTGGGATTGGATTTGGTGCAACAGTGTCACTGATAATATGGTGGGATAGAGTTTGGCTTTGCATCAGGACCGTCAAAATCATAGGCTTTTACGGAGTTATGGATTCCCAAACATGTAGTTGGAGTTTGAGCTACAGCCCTCGTTTTACATTTCACTCATCCACATCCGCAGCCATTGCCACTGGTTAGTTGCTCCGTCTATTCTTCAGTTTCAAGTTGGTTTGGTTTCATTTCCGCTTAGAGTTTTAAAGCAAATAATTATAGATGCACGCTAGATTAAAGTATAGGATGTATACTATTCTTCTTGCCAAGCTAAATGGTCTACGTACAGGTACGTTAAAAGGGAGATATATTCCCCTGTTCTTAACATATTAATTATAATATTTACAAATCTGTAACCAATAAGAGGTGTAAATGATAGTTTTTAAGGTTGCAACATCTTTGGAAAATAGTTTAACGATATATGTATATATTGTGTTACTAATATTATATTCTTAATATTATAAGATTGTGGTAGAGATAACATTTATTTACAAATATTTTTAAAAATAATTTCAAGTTGTATATTATGTAAATAGTTTAGTTTAATTTTGATTACAATCATGAGGATTTTTGTGCATATTTAGTAATATTTATATATTCTATTTTTGTATAGTCAAGTGTCATCTCACTATCAAGTAAAATGAACATAAAGAAGCAAACATACTTAGGTCCTCAATAATTTGACAAATGATTATACAATTTTTGAAGTTGTTTGTTTGATTATTGAAATGTGATGTGAAGAAATGGTATGTGAATATACTTGATTTATCCATTTCTATATCGGATGAGTGTATGACATTTTCTATTGATCATTTTGGTGAAAAATTTAATTTTAGTATGATAATAAGTGAATTTATAAATATTTGAAGAAATTGTAATCAATGTGTATGCAAATTTAACATTTAATTTGTAAAGGCCTTTAGACATATTCTTAAGCATGTCAACTCAAATGAATCAATGGTCTTGGTTCTTTCTTATAAAGTATTTGATGTAGATTTGCATCATTCTTTAGAGATTTATTTTTTTCTTAGATCTCCAACAAAAATATAATTATGTAGTTTAGATTGATTAAAAATTTGGCGACAAAATATCTTAATTTTAAAATAGTTATGCTAATGAATTATGTTAATTGATTTTAGACTCAAAAAATATTAAAGCTCCTTCAATCATCTTAAAAAATGAGATAAACTTCCACAAGAGAGTGGAAAAAAAGAATTGATTGATTATACATGTAATAATGATACAAAGATCAAATGGATCGATTATGTGCCAACCGGTTTACCTGGTAGCATAGATCATATTCCCTTTTACCATCCAAATAGGTCATCAAAATGTTATAAATAAGTCATAGTAGAGGTATAGAAGGCATTAGGTAGAAGCATCAAAAAATAGATCAAAGTTTTAGAGTCTGAGTTAGTCATGTAAAGCATTAGTATGCTCTTCTCTTGTGCCCTAGATCAATGTTGAGAATCAGAAAGTGCAATGCAAATAAGTCTATAATAATATCTTTTGTAACATTTCTTCTTATATAATAGTTAGAAGTTGTATCCATTCGCTTGTCAGCCTCCGCTATTGTCTACTTCCATATCTACAACTTATCACAACCCATCATTGCCTCAAAGATGTGTAACCATCTGATAGTAATGGCATTAGAGCCATACAAAGCCATACAATAGGGCCAATAGCCATACCTAGATCCAAGTTATTGCTAGTTTGGTTATTATATACAAAACCATGATCTTCTAAGGATTATATCATCAACACAGTATCATGTTTGAATAATGTTGTAATACTATCAAGTTAATCATAATAGTATTCTGTGTTGCAGGAATCTTATTAGCTTTGGCCTTAATCTAGAGTGGCCATATGTAATCGTCTAAAAATAATTATCCCTGAACTACTATCCAATGTGATGGAACCCCTCAAAAAATTATTGATTCCATCCTAAAAATTGTGAAAGTCTGGTTGATCCTTGGTGCCTGATTTAAGGTCATATTTCCATCACTGTAATAGGGTTTTGTCTCCATGAAACTCTCCCAAATTGTCTTGTAAATCGAATAAACCTTGTTCATTTAAAGTTTCAATTGACTTGTTCTCCCCATTCCCGGTCACTTAAGTTGTCATTTGTGCCATCATAGTCGTTCCATCGGCCCCTAATCTCAGGTTTGTAGGTCACCTTAAGTTTCTCTCGGTATTAATGGTCGAAAGTTTAATCTTAAAATTTTAAATCCTTAGTCTTTGTTATGGGTCAATATATGGTTTACCTAGGGATGGCCTCTTTTATGATTAAATTTTGTGGCATGTGCAAAAATAGAGCTTCATATGGGTTGTCTGATCGTGGGAATCAATCTCAGTTGTTCCCTATGTCCTTGTGCTGGTCTATTGTTTCTTATTTTATTCGCACAGGCTGACGGGCTTCGACCACATGTCTGGTATGTTGGTGGGCCTAGTCTCCTTGGTAAAGATGATTGGCACTTTTGAAAGAGAATCAATGACTAATGGATTGAAGACGTGGCCATATTTGTACCATTCCTTGTGAGCCCGTCTTGTTTTATTTCATATTATTTTAAGGATATGGGCTAGTGGGTGATGGCCACGTAGTGCTGCCTCATGGTGAGGCCTGATTCTCCTAGAGCCAATAGAACTTGTTTGAGGCACAATCAATGATATATTTCATGGCACGTGTTCTCATCAAAGTTATTCCATGCCTACCCCTATATTTTCAACATTGAGGAGGAATGGTCACACGGGTTAGCGGGTGGAGTAACATCTGTCATTATGTATGATCTGTCAGATCTTGGGAATCATGTTTTTCCTTGTATAAATTGAAGTCGACGGTCGATGGTAGGTGATATGGTTCAATCATGACCACCCCCCGCCATCCCGTGTGGGCCCCGCCTATGTCCTATATCTTTTGACGGGCGAGTAGGCAAGTTTCGCGTGGACTTCTTCTAAGAACTTAGAGAATTTTGGTGAAGATGGATGTAGTTGAAGATATTAGTTGAAATCGTTCGAAGATAAAAATGACACTAAAGTTAGAGCTAGTTATTCAACACGCTTGTGAGATTGGTAAACAATTTTAGAGTCATCAAATCTATCAGAGGCTGGTGCACATGGGAGGATAAAATTGAAGTGAGGCAAGGTACAGGCCGATATTTTGAGGGTAAATAATGATCGTTCCCCACTGTCCTACTATGATGAATCACAAGTGAGTTATTTTCAACGGGAAATCGAGTAAACGTGACACGACATATCTGGTTGGGAAATTAAGCATATGATTGACATGTAAGTTAAGAAAATGCTTATCTCACTCGAGTATCTTTATTTGGGATGAGTATCAAATGCATGCATTTAATTTTTTCATCATTAATAATCTAGAAGTTTTAATCGTTGATTTAGGTTCAAAGTATGATCAACGGTTGAGATTTGAAGCTAGGTTAATTGATTACCAATGCTCTCAGACAAGATTTCTTGGAAAATTAGTGTAGATGTGTACCAATTTCTCTATTTAATGAGGTTCACTTGCCTGATTATTACCACCATTTGATTGTGAAAATTTGAAGGTCGTCAGGTTGTGATTTTGAGTTGGTTATTTTTGAGTGGGGTGGTGACCTTGCTTTGAGAATTATTTAGTTAGTAGAAGAATGAGAAAATGGGAAGGGTGAGTGTGAATATCAACCCAATCCATCATTCCAAGAAGCTCAATCCTCATGAATTTTAAGATTTTCCTTCTTAGGGTGAGCAAGGCGGACCAGAAGTACCAATAACATCAAGGAAGAAGACAAGAGTTTTCAAAGGTTCAAAATGGGGTGTTCTTAAATGTTCCTATCACTTAAGGGGTTGAACTATCTATGAGGAGTTGGCCAAAGGAAAGGATAAGAAGGTTGAGAGGCCAAAAAGGGAAGCTGCTAGAAGAAATAGATATCATCGAGCTTGCATGGGATGTCATCATTTTCCCATTAAGGTCTCTGATGATTCTCCTAACAGCAAAAATGAGACTGATTCTAGCTATCATCAATATCCCATGGCCATGAAGGATTGGGTTGATTTCAAGGATGAGGTGATGATGGTTACTCCATTGCAGATGAGGAAACCGAGTGGAAACACCTACACTCCTGGTGACAAGGAAAAGTAACATCCTATTTCTTTCCTTGGTGGGTGCTCAAAATTTTTGTTCTGTGTGTTGATTTTCTTTCTATGGTTAGTGTGTTATGAAGTGGGTCTCTAGTTTTTTATGCTTTTCTACTAATGGTGATGTTTCTCGGGGTGAAGTGGAATTATATGTTTTAGTACTGCCACAACTACACTTTTTTTATGACTGGCGGGGTTTCTCTAATTAGCGGTTTCTTGACTCTATTTCTTGTTTTCACTTTAGAAAAATGTGGTTCCCAAAATCAATTGGGAATATTCTCTTGTTTTCTGTTGAAATTCATTTTTGAAATGAAAGCAAAATGAAATGTAAAATGCAATTCAACCTGATGCTTTTTGTTCCCTTGTCTTATAAAAGGGATCCTACGACTGATTACAGGGGGTTCAAGAGGTCGAGAAGTCAGGAGGTAAATAGGTAGTTATTTTCAAAGGAAATAGGTGCAAGGAAAATGGATACTATTTTTTTCAGCAATACATTCTAAAAAGGGATCAACCATTATTTATTGTTTTTTATAACAATACAGAGT
This sequence comes from Sequoiadendron giganteum, assembly GCA_007115665.2. Lineage (NCBI taxonomy): Eukaryota > Viridiplantae > Streptophyta > Pinopsida > Cupressales > Cupressaceae > Sequoiadendron > Sequoiadendron giganteum. Next base: position 502,459,253 of record CM021108.1, on the reverse strand, counting down.
AAATTTTTGTACATTTCTCTCCTATGTAAAAATTATACAAACTATGAATATGATAATCAATGGTTATCTTATTTGTCTATATTTAATTTCAATAGATGTGTTGTTTTATTCTTGCTCATCCATTCAAGTAATGTATGTAAATGCTTGAACTTAACAGTGGGTTTCATATAAACTTTGTATAAGGATGCTAGTAAGAAGTTAATTATGGAAATAATTGGTGGGAATATTGTAAGGCATTATTTCTAAGGCTATAGGTAATTTTCTAAAATACAACATTTTTATCTAAATCATATGGGTTTGTAGTTCAACTCTGTTTCCAAGAATATGGCATTGTCTTGGTTAAGTATTCATTCTTTATTTGGTAACTGACTTGACTAGTGATCATACAAATATAATCAAATTACTTGCTAATTACTTTTTGGGTGTGTAGGAATGTTAAAGGAATTATATCTTCTCTTGTTTAGGTTAGTCACTAATGTGAAGGTTAGCCAAATCTTCAGGGTAGGATCCCTTTAAAATAGTTAAGGAGAATCATCTGTTTACCTTGTGTTTGATACTAAAGACACACCAGTATCTAGAAACATAGTTTTTTTGGGATTACCCTCCCTGGTTTAACAGAGCCTAAAGTGAAGAAGTAAAGAACTAAAATCCTTTACTTATGTGTTGGCCAATCCTTGCCCTTACCGATAATTGTCCTTGGCAAGTTCATAGGGTTGTGGTAAGAATAAGTTTGGTTCTTAAAAAATAACCAATAGAAATGGTGACTCTACTGGGGAATAATTTGAAGAGGTACCTGTAGTAGATCATCTTGCCTTGATAGAGTGTGGGAAGTTTTGAATTAAAAAATCTTAGTAAAAGTGAGTGTCAACTCCGAAGAACTCTGAACAAGTGAAAAATACTATTGAAGTTTGGTCCTCTAGAAAAGAGGTGGCGACTCTATGAAAATAATATGATAAAGTGTGATACCGGCTAATATATCCAGCTGTTTTCCCTTGCTTTAACCTGCAAAAGAGAATAGATCTATATGGGTGCCATTTTAAGAAATATAAAAGTAATGATGTGTTCCCAATTCAGTGAAGTAAAGCACTAAGAAAGGGAATAGTGAATATTGTACTACATGTTTCATAAATTAAAATTTGTAATATCTAGAATAAGAGGCATACTTGTATTGAAATCCACCCATTTGAGATATCTTAGATGTATTTATATTTAAGTTGTGCATTGTAAAAATTTTAAGATCATGATAAAATTATGAAATAAGGTGGTAATCAACTCTAGAGTTGATGTTATAGGTTGTAAAAGGGTGTTTAAAAAAAAATGTATCATTCAATTGTACACCCTTGGGGGGCACATGATGTAAACATGAAAAGTGTACACCCCCTATCATGTCATCAAAGAAGTTTCTCTGTGGAAAGATATATATTGTTGAATTTTAAAGGTATTCAAGGTTTCCCAAACCCTATTCCTAATGAAGTTAGGGAACATTTGCCAAAATTTAAAGGGAGAAGATCAAAATCAGCATCTCAACATCTGCATAGATTTTTTGATTTAATGGGAGATTATGAGATAAGTCATGAAGATGTTGTTATGAAGTTTTTTGTTCAATCTCTAAAGGAAGATTCTAGAGATTATTTTTCATTTTTTCTAGAATTTTTTATCTCTTCATGGAATAAGTTCATGGTAGTATTCATAGAATAGTTTCAAGAAAGAATCAATCCATACTCAGTAAGACAAATATTTAATAACATCCAAAAAGAAGAAGATGAATTGGTCCCAGTCTTCAATCTCAGATTTTCAAAAACATTAAGTGTCATTCCTGAAAGCTTTAGACCAAATGATGAAGTATATTTGATTGTATACTTTGATGCATTTGATGAGGAAATGAGCTATTTGATTAGAGATAAGGATCCTGCAACATTATATCAGGCATATCAAATCACCATGGATATTAAGAATAATCTGAAATATTCAATGATGAAAGGATACATGGCCGCAAGTGTTGATTATTCTAGCACCGCTCATGTAAATAGAACTCATGGAATAGACAATAGAAATTATTTTCAAGATGATAATTCTTTTTCTATTCTTATTTTCCCATCATTACAACACACTAATCATAATGAATTCCAAGTTGATCATCAACAAAGTTTGAGCAAAGTTGATCACATGTATTTTGTGCAAGAATTGTCTAACATGAAGAGGTGCAAGGATGAATCACTCTATGATTTGTTCTCAATATTTCTAGATGCCTTGTTGGAAGTCCCCAAAAATTTCAGACTTGAGGATTCAACATGCATTGATTTATTTTGTGAAATCTTTGAGCCAGGGTTGAGTACCTTGCCAAAAGAATTGAAACCTTACAGTTTTTATTAGGTACTTGATTGGATGAAGGGTGTTGAAGGAGCTAAATGTGACTATACAAAAATTATGATGCCTCAATATGTTAATAGCAGCTTTCCCATTGTGGAAAATCAGAACATGATACACATAAGTGAGAATGGTATACCAAAAAATGAAAATTAATCTAGTTGTATGGATGAAGATAGTAATTATGATCGAAATGCAAGCAATATATGTGAGGATCCGTATACCAGTGATGAAGATAAAGATACACTTTCTAGTGTTTTTCATTTCTCACTACAAGTCAGTAGTCAAGATATTGAAGATGAAAAATTTAAATATTTACTATGAGAATTCTGAGCATAATTTGTGTAGTAAGGAGTTTCTTTATGATGAAGATCATGATGAAAGTGAACCTGATTATTATTTGGAGGGTTATGAATTCTCCTATGAGGATAAGCTGACATATACTCTTCTTCAATAATGGACAAAGCAACCACAACCTATTTCTTACTCATCCAACTGATTGCACCACCAAATAAAGTAAACACATAAGAACTGGTCGATTCTTTGTTATCAATATCACCTGCCCAGTTTGAATCCACATAACCATGAATATCAATGGAAATATTATCTTCAGTAAAATTACTATGATAACACAAGGAATACTCTGAGGTAATATGAAAATATCTAAAGACTCTTTTAACTACATACCAATGAACTCTACCAAGATTAGACATATATCTGGAAAGAACTCCCACCACTTGGAATTTTTTTGGTCTAGTAAAAACCATAATATACATCAAACTTCCAACTACACTCTAGTAAGGAAATTTCCTCATGTCTTCCATCTCTGATGGAGATTTTGGATAATCTAAAATAGATAAATTTGTTCCAATAGAAAAGGGAACACATAACGGTCTACAATCCTACATGTTAAATCTCTATAAGATTGAAAATTGACATACTTACTTTGCCCAAGCCATAGAATTTTGTTCTCTCTTTTAATTTTCATCCCAAGAATGTGTCTAGTTGCACCAAGGTCTTTCATTTCAAATTTAATAGAAATTGAGATTTTAGTTCTGAAATCATACGTTTCCCTTTGCTAATAAATAATACATCATCAACATATAATGCAATAAATAGGAAATAATCACCATCAGTTTTATAATAAACACTTTGATTTAATTTAAAATTCTCAAATCCCAAAACTCAACACATATGTGTCAAATTTTTGGTACCACATCCTAGGAATATGTTTTAATCCATACAAATATTTCTTCAATCTTCAAACCAATTTACCTTTACCTTTCACCACATAGTTCTTTGGTTGTGTCATATAAATATCCTCCTCCAAGTCACCATGAAGGAAAGAAGTTTTCACATCCATTTTCTCAACCTCTAAATTGTAAGCAGTAGCAATAGAACAAAAAATATAATGGATGTCATTTTTGCAATAGGAGAAAATATATCACCATAATCAACACCCTCAACTTGAGAGTAACCTTTCCTAAACAACCTTGATTTGTACTTCTCAATACCTCCATCTAAACCAATATTTTTCTTGAATGCCCATTTGCAACCAACAGGTTTTTGTCCTTTAGGTAATGGTACAAGATTCCATGTATGAGTTTTTTTAAAGATACCATTTCTTCATCCATAAAAATCTTCCACAATTTTGCATCATTCATACATAATTCCTCTTCTACAGGTTTGGGTTCATCCATGTTAGTATTCAAAGAAAAAATACATCTCCAATCATCAGGTTTATACCTTTCAGGTGGTTGTCTATGCCTTGTAGACCTACAAACAAGTTGAAATTGAGGTTCTTCCTCCTATTCTAAAGATGTAGAGCTAGATGAACTCTCCTCAACTTCTTGTTTATCCATGGGCCTCAATCCAACTTTCTCAACTGTAGAAGGAAATTGAATCACATCTTCATGTTTACTTTGTTCTAGTTGTAATGTAACAAAAGAAGGCTTAGCTTCTCTAAAAAATAAAACTTCTACTATATATTACCTTTTGTGTAACAGGATCCCAAAGCTTCTATCCTTTCACACCATAAATATATTTGATGAAGATACATTTCACAACCTTGTTCTCCAACTTTGTTCACTTCTCCTTTGGCACATGATCATATGCCTGAGCTCAACCAAAATCTCTAAGATGTCTTATTGAAGGCTTACAACCTGACCATGCCTCTTTAGGCATCTTATCAACAAGATCTAATGTAGGAGACCTGTTAATCAAGTAAAAAGTAGTGGTAATAGCTTCAGCCTAAAACCTTTGTTCCAGGCTAGCACCACTTAACATACTCCTATCTCCATCAGTGTTTTGTTCATTCATTTTGCAACTCCACTCCATTGTGGAGAATTAGAGTTGTCCTATGTCTATAAATACCACAATCTCTTCAAAATATATCAAAATCATTAGAGAAAAATTCACCGCCATTATAATTACTCAAACATTTTATTTTCTTTTCAGTTTGCAACTCAACCATTGTTTTAAATTCTTTAAATCAACTTAAAAATTCAGATTTACTCTTTAAAAAATATACCCATGTCCTACTATAATCATCAATAAATGAAACATAATTTGTGGATTTTTCAATTGAAGGAACATCTACAATACCAAACACATATAAATGAATAAGATCAAATACACCAGACAATTTATGAGAACTCCAGTAAAACTGAATGTGGTAAATTATTTTCCATAAATGCAATGCTCACAAAAATCAAATTCAAGATTACAATCAAATAAATCTTCAACAAGGTTTTTATTTTTCAAGTTCCTTAGACCCTTTTCTCCAATGTGGACAAGTCTATAGTGCCATAACATATTTTTCTCTATAGGTAACATTGATTCAGAAGAAAGAGTACCCTTGGGTACCTAGAAGCCATGACCATCTACTGAAGGTGAAAGCCTCACTTCATCCACAGACTTGCTTTTCACATAAGTAGTATTGCACTCAATAGTGCATGCATCAAGATTATACAATGTACCATATCTAACACCTCTAGCAATCACCATAGAACCTCTAACCATCTTGCATCTTGCATCAGAAAATACTACCTACACACGGGCACATCTATTAGTTTTCTCATAGATAAAAAATTTCATGCTAAACCAGGGATGTGCAACACACCATTAATCCTTTTTATTATACCACTAGGAAAACTAATTTTAACTTTACCACAACCAACAATGTCTATTTAATGAGAATCATCACCCAAGTACACCTTACATCCATCAAATTCTTCATATTTAGAAAACTTATCTCTATCAAAGGTCATATGTAAAGATGCACCTGAGTCAATTAACCATGCATCATTACTTGCATGAGATGCCAAAGCTTCAATTAATTTGTCACTCTCTTCCTTCTCAGACTCAAAATCAAAATCAAATTTCTTCTTTTTCTTCTTCTTTTCTTCTTTGCATTCCTTACAAACATGTCCAGGCTTACCATAGTTGCAATAAATAACTTTGGATTTTCAAGGAGATTTAGATCTCCTCTTGGACTTGGATTTTTCACGTTTCTCATTTTTCTTTCCTTTTTCCTTAGGTCTTCCATGAACATTTAGGGCCTCCTTGGTAGTGATGGATACCTTCCTCCTCATCTATTTAGAAAGAAAAGAATGCACCACATATTCAGTCTTCAAAATTACAGAAGTACTCCCAATAGCCATAACAAGAGAACCCCATGAATCAAGCAAAGAACAAAGCAATATATGATATTTCTCCTCCTCATCCATTTTGACACCAACTGATTCCAATTGAGCCACTAAAATATTGAATGCTTCTAGGTGGTATGTGATTCATCCACCCTCTTCCATTCTCAATTAATACAACTTATTCCCCATGAAAATATTGTTCACTAAATATTTGGATTGATACATCTCACCAAGGTTCTTCCATAGTTTCTATGTAGAGGTCTCCTCATGGACATTAATTAAAATAGATTCTTCGAAGAACAATTTGATTGGACACTTGTCTTTATAGTCCATAACATCATATTGGGTAGCCTATGTAGGATCTGTAGGCCTTGAAACATTTGCATCAATAGAATCACATAGATCTTGATCTATCAATAGATCCTCCATCTTAACCTTCCACATTTCAAAATTATTTCCAAAAAAATTATCCACCTTTATTATCCTTGATGAACTTGTCATTTGAAAATTCTTGCAACAAGATCATAAAGTATCTTCTGCACAAGCTCCCACTCAAATCCTGATTAGTTCAAAAAATCCAACAACCCACAATTGAATCCAAAGGTGATAAGGATCTGATACCACTTGTAAGGAAGCTAAGGTATTGGAACAACTTCCTACACTAATCTTGAGAGGAGAATAATGCAAAAAAATTATAGATCTTTAACAATTAGAAAACCTTAAACAAAAATAAACATAAATACCATGCATACCACAACATAGTGATTTATGTGTGGAAAACCCTTTTAGGAGAAAAAACCCCACACTCTAAAATTCACCCAATATATTATTCAAAAATCACAAAGATTACAATATACTTGTAGAGCAAGCTTCTCATAAGATTATCACCAACTAGAGATTCAGAGACAACATGATTGCTATTAGACTCTCAAAATAAATCACCATCTACAATCATAGTCCAACGCCCTCATAAAATAGGGTTACCTTCTAGGGAAATACAATCCAACCAAATATCCACCATTATATCTAAAACCTAATAATTAATGGTTTAGATTTATAACATATCATTTATTTAATGTGCGTCGGCCATTTTAGGAGTTTTTTGAAAAAGTTAACAAAAAATTATTTACACGCATCTCACTCTTCCCCTTCCTACCATTGTATATTACATAGGTCTATTGGTGTAACTAGGAAATATATATATATATATATATACGTATATATTCATTTATATATCCTATCAACAATAACCTTTATATAATTGCAAGGTTGAGACAAGTTTGAATCCCAAAAACCTTTAGAATCTCTTTCTTCATCATCATAGCCTTAATTTTTTCTGCTAAATACTTCTTTCTATGACCTCTTCTAAATAGCCCAAGTATTTAATGAGTTTGAGGGAAAACATGTTTAAACCTGCACCCTTTTTCTATTAAGACTCTCTTTACTTTTTTCTTTTGTACACACACCTCAAGATGGAGTGCATGATTGTAGAATGATTGGGTCGGTAGATCATGTTTTGTGAATAATAGTTAGTGAGTGGATGAAATATGGCCTATCGTGGCTTGGAATTGTTCAATTTCAATTTCATCAAGTACACTTGATGAGGATAAAGCTTTCTCTAAAATATCCTTATGAGCTGGTGATATCTTTAATAGTTCTAGAATAGATATTTGGGATGGTGTCTTCTTGAGTTGATCAAGAAGACTATAATATGTGGTGTTTTCTTTGGATGATACCCTTGGTGGTAACAAAGCCCCTTGTATTGTAATATTTACTCTTCATGTGGTGACCCCACACTGAATATTTCTCCCTTGGATTGTGATGATAGAGACATTATTATCATATGTATGTGTATTTCCTACGACATTATCATAGACATAAATTACTTAGTTATACACCTTTCCTTTTCCTTTATCATTTCCTTGTTCATGGTTTGGCATTGGTTTTCTATATATTTGAAGGTATTTGTTTCCTAATGTTCCTAGATGTTGATCAACATTTATATCTCCATGGTCTATAATGTCTTGAGTAACATTTTTCAATTTCATTTAGCTAGATTATTTATGACCTTTGATATGATGAAATTCACAAAAAATTGTCATTGTACCATGGTGGTTCGACTTCAAGTTCACAGTATTGATGAGGATCCAAAATTTTAGTAATATTAGTTTGAATTAATTTATTCAAAACAATTTCAATGGGTACTCCCAAAGGAGTGTATTTCCATTTTAGAGGATAATTATTTGTCCTTTATCAACCTTCTTGTTGATTATTAATCGTTTGCATGTTTTGTTGATTTGATTGTTGGAATGTAGGTTGTTGGAACATAGTTTTTTGGAATGTAGGTCTATAAGGAGCATTGATGACCATTTTTGCATCTACAACACCATCATTAGTAATGTTCTTGTTTATAGCCCAAAATCGAGGTTTATCGCTATTACTTGATGATGGTTAATCAGTTGATATTTAGATGACTCCTTTTGCAATGAGAGATTTTTCAATTATAATCCCTTTTGAGATTAGCTCTTCAAAGGTTGAGACACATTGCATACATAGTTGAAAAGCCATAGTTCCTATATTTCCATCAAGTATTTCTACTTGTTGTTTTTCAAGAATGGGCCACTTGCACTTGCTAGGTTTGTGTCTCCAACATTGTAAAAAAGTAGCAAAAGGTTATCCTCTATTTTGTTTCAATCTATAAAGGTCTTCCATTGTAATGTCAACATCAATATTATACAAGAAATTTTTGATGAATTGTTCAATAATTTCTTGGAATGTTCAAATTCCTGAAGGTAAATGTTAAAACCATTTCATGGATAACCCACCCAAACTTCTTGGGAATAGTACTGTAAGGTAAAAATAATTGTAAGAGACTTCCATACAAGCCACATAAATTCCCTTATATGTTCTTTAGGATTTATTTTTCCCTTGTACTTGTCAAACTTCGGGATCTCAAAATTTGGAGGGAAAGGTATCATCATGATGCTCCTATCAAATGGATAGGGCCATAAGTCTTGAAATGCATATGAATTTTTAACCTTTCTCCTTTGAATATATTATATCCTTTGTGACAATATTTGTATTTGTGAGTAAATTTCCATGTTTTTAGTCATCACTGGTGGAACATATGTGAAATAAAGAAAAAGTGGGTTTATCCACAAGATGGGGCATCAAATGGATACGCCTACTTTTTGGCTTGTTGTTTCACTCAATTATGAGGGCTATAATGTGCAATTAACAATCTAAAAACAAACCTAACTGATAGAACAGTAAAAGGGTAGGTTTTAAGATGTTAAAATGATGTGTACCTATTGAAAAAAGTGCTTTTTCAGGCCTCACTAAGGACTCATTCGCCCAGTGGCGAATAGGTCCCTACCAGGGTTTTGGAAAATTGATTTCTAGGTTCTATACTTCAATGTCTGCACTCCCAGATCCTAAGTGTTTAGCTCCCGAAAGTCAGAAATAAATTTTGTAGCTTAGTTTTCATGATCTTGCAATAAAGATGAATTTTTTTACAACTTTGCAACTGGGTATGTGCAGGATCATGATGGGCCAAAAAGTGGCAATTGAATGGGTATGTGGCTAATGAAGTTTTTTTAACCCAAAATTGATGAAACGAAAAGGGTTTTTAAAGGAGATTCTCAACTTTCCACCAATATAAACTACGCTTTACTTTGAATTTAATAAATAATTATTATTCATTTTCTATTGAATTACGACTAAAGTCCTAATTTTTAGGCTGATTGAAAAACATCTATAGCTTTCAAACAATATCATACTTTTTGAATCCAAAACATGCGTCACATTCTATGCTTCACATACTATAAGATTAAAAAATAAAAATAAAAATTTCATGAAGTTTTGACCAAGTTAAGGTGGTTAGACATACGAGTCTTTATATTTTTTAGAAGTTGTCATAATTTTTTTTTAGTTAATTATTTACTTGGAAACAAATTACAAAAAATATGCATCAGATCGAGACACGAGTCCTCTACTTATATCTAAAATCTTATAAAAAAATATTATCATTTTAATGTGGTTACGGTGGTCAGATAGACACCTACTTCTTATTTTTTCCCTGAAATTTAAGTACTACTATATTGAAATTTCAAATTTTCACCAAATACATTTTATTTTTTTGCAAATAAACCTAGTAATTTAGAAACTAAATTCAATTTGATACAAATTATATTGTTACATATATTTTAAATAATATAGATAACTTATTCAAATTTTTATGTCAATTTGCCTAACTCTGATTTTTCTGATTTTTTTGCCACTTCAGGGCCTGTTTTTTCCATGACGATCCTGCACATACCCAACTTTGACAATTTTTTCTCTCTAGTTGATCTTCAAACCAAAACCTGCAATCACACATCAAAGAGGAGAAAATTTTGATTGTTAGAGGATAGGGTTTTTCCTTGGTTAAACCCCATTTTGGTAATTAAACCTTGAATTGAAACAATGCATAAAAGGAAAGATGAATGAAAAATATAATGCTACACCTCACCAATCCTTAATTGAACCTTGGAGTATAAATCATCAATCTTGCATGAAGTGGCCTCAATGAATGTAGATCTTGATCATAGACTCTGGTATGAAACATTGCTTGAATGGGATCTCTAATGCTACATCAACATATTAGCTCAACAATATACCTGATGCACTATGCCTTTGACATGATGATATGGTCATTGATTGTTGTAATAAATTCTATAAATCTACCCTTGAATTCTCTTGAACTCTCTAAAATTATCTTGTGAAAGTACTCTCATGATAACTTGAATTTTCTAGGATTTCTTAGATAAAACTATGTGAATTAACCTTATATTTTTACTTAACTTAATATTAAATCCTAAAATTCCAATAACACAAGCTGACATCAAATCTTGAATTTGAAATCATTAAAATACCAGAAAAAAATATCCCAAGGGGGGTCCTAGGGTTAAGTGAGGACCCATTCGACATAGGGTGAATGAGTCCTAGCATACTCAACTAGGACATGTTTCGGGAATGTGAAATGCCATTCCAAAAGGGGGTCCTAGGACCTAGTGGGGACCCATTCACCAGGTGGTGAATGGGTCCTAGGTCGCTAGCCTAGGACACATTCCTTGCAAAATTAAGTGTTGTGAAATATTATTAATAAGTGTTGGGTTTTATCCCTCAGAAAATGCAATAAATTAGGCTTGGATTTGAATTTAAGGGGCCAATTAAGCTCAATTTAACCTCAATTAATTAATTAATCCCTAGATTAAAGTGTGAAAGTGTAAATAAACACTTTACACCACCCTAAATAAGACACAATTAAGTCCATTTTATCATTAATTATTCATTCCCAAATTAAGTGTGAAAAAGGGATACATTTTTTGTTACTATATTTTTCCCCCACTTTAGTGAGCTTTTTCCCCCATGTCAAACTCATAGTGAAGTAGACATTCAAGACACTTATGTATGCAGAAATGACAAAGATACATAGTCATACACCATCAAAGACCAAGAAGAAAAGGAAAAAAAAATGATCAAGCTTTGACCTTCCCAATGCGATGTGGAACATGGTTGTTTGTCTGAGAAAAGGGAAATATCAAGCCTTGACTATCCAACACGATGTGAAACATGTATCAATTGTTTGTCCAAAAACATTTACAAGTAGAACTTGATGTCTGCTATGCAAATGACACACGTGCTCACTCTGGGGTAGTGAAACCTCGGGTCATCCACTAGGTGAGTATCCCAATAAGGTGGAAAATGAGAGAATCATATTAGACTCCCATACTATACATAGGTTATCCTCTTGACAACTTCAATTAGGCACCACAATGCTAGATTCTTATGAATATTATTTCTATAGGGTTTTGGTCAAGGGGATATTGCTTTGCTCATGTAAGTTCTTCTTAGGGAACATCATTCCTAATATCTCCAAGAGAGGACAAGTCAAGAATATCAGATTACCACTTATGGGATGCCTCAGTTCACATCATGCCACTAAGGGAAATCGTACACTTAGAAATATCACACTCTTGGAAGACATCAAACCCAATGACACCACTAAGAAAAAAGGATGCATTACAAGAAAAAGAACATCACACCATGAAATATGCAGAATGTCAAAAGATGTCATTGATGTATGCCCCAACTTTAAAGTGGTTTCTAACACCATTATTGTGAGAAAATTATTTAAAGTAGCCAATGTTCCATCCCAAGACATGAGAGATTACTCAGAAATCCCTATGCCAAGTCATATATTCCCAAACTAAAGCTATGTCATGAAAAAGAAAGAATGGATGGGTTTCCCCTAAAAATATGGAAGGGATCTACGGATCCACGGTCAGTATGTCTTTGCTACAATGTTGTCATAGAGAGTAGAATTGTCATCATTCTCCAAATACTCATAGAGCTTGAAGAATGACACATAGAGAATGAAAAAAAAGAAAAATCCTTTAGGTCAACATGGAAGAGACCTAAATATATTGACGCCTTGTGTCATCCCCAAAACAAAAACATAAGAAAAAAAGAAAAGATAAAGTGTTTATGACATAAAGAAGAATGTAGGTACATATAGAGGAATGCACAAAAAAGAGAGAGATATACATCAAACAAAACAACACGGGGGATTACATTATGAACATGTAATCACATAAAGAAACATCGAAAATAAAAATAAAAGTAAAAGACTAGTAAGGCACATGTGAATCAACCTAGAGTAGGTTGTCCGCATCCCCATCACAATTGGCATAAACGAAAGGCATACAACTAGCCAAAGGGACAACAACACATGCCAAAACTAGGAAAAGGATAACTAACCCCTTGCCCCCACTAAGTGCAGGACAAGGATGATCTAAGATAAGTGATTAGAATGAGCTCCTTGAAATAAAGAGAATGACTTGGAATGAATGTATTTAACATGTAATAGTGTGAATGTTAAGCTCCTATAACTATTACATGGCAAGGAGCGAAATGACATGCTTTAGTTCAAGATGGATTTTTAAAGGGTTTCAATTTCTTTAATATTTTATTTAAAGGTTGATAATCATCAGTGTGGTGTCTAAAGAATCTATGATAAGCACAATATGGTTCAATTTTATCAGTTTTTCTTTTTTTCAAGTTTTATGGTTTAGGTGGTAATTCGATTAGTTGCCAACATAAAAGAGCATAGAAGATCATCTCTATTTTGGATAGTTGTAACAAGTTATAAAGAGATTCAGGAGGCTCATACAACTATTGTAACTAGTATTTTTTATGTTCATGTACCCTAGGTCTCTTTTTCTTTGGTTTGATTATGGTGTTGTCATCACTTTCTTCTTCTAACTACAAAATCTTTCCTTTTTGAGAAAAGGATGTGTTAAGAGTAACAAAGTTTTCAGGTTCTTCTCTCTTATACATGTGAGATGTAATGTAAGGTGGTTGGGGAGGAGAAAAAATTTGGTAAATGATATGGACTAAGGAACCTATGAACTCTATCCCATCATTATAATTAAGTTTTATTCATATATTCCATATAAGAGAAAGGGCATGAGCAGTGATAGGCTTGGTTTTTATGAAGTTTCATAAGATTTTTAGTTCTTCATCTAGCCTCCTTATGTTTTCTTGCAAGATATTAGCAATATATTGCATATTATTTGTAGGAAGGGAAGTCATGGGAAATGAGGTATTCATGTTATGATCCATAGGAGGTTGATTATCAACACTATTAGGAAGAGAGTTAGAAAACCCAAGATCCATGATGAATAGTATATTTTTGGATGACACGAGTCTTAAACCACGTCTTACAATAGTATTTCTAATATGACACCAAGTTTTAAAGCTTATACAAGTTCTATAAACTTAGTGTGCTTGACCCAAAATGGAAAGATGCTTAAAATGCAATGTAATGACCTAGAATGAAATGTATAAATGCAATTTTTCATATTATAAACAAGGCAATTTGTTGATTACACTATACAACAATCTGAGAAATCAAATGTTGCAAATGCAATTTTAAATTTAGACAATGCACTAAATGAAGCAAATTAAGTTGGATTTAATGAAATGAATGAAAATAAAATAAAATAAACTAAAACAGAGATATGACAACAACAAACAGAAGCACAAAATAGAGATTTCAATTTCCAAAAATGCAGATTTAGGTTTGATCAGGGACTCATTCACCCTAGGGTGAATGGGTCCTAGATTAGGGTTTTGAAATTGATTTTTATTGAGTTCCAAGTTTTTAAGTGGTTTTCATATTCAAGTCTACTACAATAAGTTTCAATTTCAAATTTCTATATATGTAATGTGAAATGCAAGTTGAAAATGTGACAAAATGATGAATTCCAAGACCTAGTTTTATATGCAATTTTTGTTTTCAATTTTCAAATGCAAGTTTATATGATCTAAATGATATGCAAGATGACTATTTTTGTTTGTATTTTTTAGATTTAAAGAATGCAAACAATGCAATTCTAAAACCCTAGATGAGATGCAAATTTGAATGCAATATCTAATCTAAGATGAAAAGAAAGACTCTAAAATCAGAAAACTACAATGCTCAAGAAGCTTGGTTCACCAAAATGAAACAAAAAAAAAGTGGGCACATCCATAAGATGGGAAATCAAATGGATACACCTACTTTTTGGCTTGTTGTTTCACTCAATTATGAGGGCTATAATACACAATTAACAATCATAAAAAAAACCTAATAGATATAACAGTAAAAAGGTAGTTTTTAAGATGTTGAATTGATGTGTACCTATTAGAAAAAGTGTTTTTTTGGGCCTCACTGAGGACTCATTCGCCCAGTGGAAAATATGCCCTTGATAGGGTTCTAGAAATTTGATTTCTAGGTTTCTTTCTTCAATGTTTGCACTCCTAAATCCTATATGTTGAGCTCCCAAAAGTCAGAAATAAATTATGTATCTTAGTTTCCATGATCTTGCAATAAACATGACAACTTTTAAAACTTTGCAACTTTCACAACTTTTTCTCTCCACTTGATCTTCAACCTAAAACCTGCAATCACACATCAAATAGGAGAAAATGTTGATTGTTAGAGGATAGGGGTTTTCCTTGGTCAAACCCCATTTTGGTAATTAAACCTTGAATTTAAATAATGCATAAAAGGAAAGATTAATTAACAATGCAATGGTACACCTCACCACTTTTTAATTGAACCTTGGATTATTAATCAACACTCTTGCATGAAGTGGCCTCGATGAATTTAAATATTGATCATAGACTTTGATATGAAATAATGGTTGAATGGGATCTCCAATGCTACATAGACATATTATCTCAACAACATACATGATGCATTATTCCTTTGACATGATGATATGGTCTTCGATTTCTACAATAAACTCTATAAATTTTCCCTTAATGCCTTCTTCAATGCTCTTGAATCCTCAATAATGCTTTTATAAAAGTACTCTTATTATAACTTGAATTTGCTAGGATTGCTTAGATGAAATAATGTGAAATAACCTTATATTTATACTTAACTTAATATTAAATCTTGAAAATCAAATAACACAAGCTGACATCAAATCTTGAATTTGAAATCACTAAAATACCACCAAAAAATAATCCCAAGGGGGGGTCCTGGGGTTAAGTGAGGACCCATTCGCCATAGGGCGAATGGGTCCTAGCATACTCAACTAGGAAATGTTTTGGGGAATGTGAAATGCCATGCCAAAAGGGGGTCCTAGGACCTAGTGGGGGCCCATTTCTTTAGGTGGAAAATGGGTCCTAGGTCACTAGCCTAGGACACATTCCTTGCAAAATTAAGTGTTGTGAAATATTATTAATGAGTGTCAAGTTTTATCCCTCAGAAAATGCAATAAATTAGGCTTGGATTTGAATTTAAGGGGATAATTAAGCTAAAATTAATCTCAATTAATTAATAGACCCCTAGATTAGTATGAAATTTTAAAGGAACACTTTACAAGATCATAAACAAGGCACAATTAAGTCCATTTTATCATTAATTATTCATTCCCAAATTAAGTGTGAAAAAGGGATACTTTTTCTGTTACTACAATATGCATGATCTTGATATGGTGGTGTGTTATATGAATGATATTGTGAATTTTATGTGGGAGTTGGTGGGATGTTATAAATTCCACCATATTTATATTATGGTGTAGAATTTCCTTGAGGTTGAATGTATTGTTGTCCTTGGGAATTGAGATATTATTGATTTTTAAATTGAATATATTGTTGACCTTGTTGTTGAGAAAGCATATGTTGTCAATAAATTTTTTGTGCTTGCATTGGTTCATAATAAAATCCTTGATATTAATTTATTTTTTGATTAGGAACACTATGTTGTTTTGAGATAATATGGTTGTTTGGGGGGTGATCCCACAAATCTGGTTTACAATTTATGGGAGATTCTGATTTTTGTTGAAATCACATATTTTTAGAAAATATAATCATTTAAGCCTTAAAATTTCCATTTTAAGGATTCTAATTTAAGAGGGTTTGATCAAACCACCTTAGATCAAACCCCCTTGGATGGAACCCCACTAGTTTTAAACCATACCTACAATAGAGTCTCCTTTACACCTATCAAAATGATGATAAAAAATCACTTCTAATTTACCTTTTGGGGGATCAAATGAATTCATTTAAAATTTATTTCAAATGATCATGGTAGTCCTTGGAATGAGCTATCCAACGAATATAATTTTAATATGTTTTGGTTTTATTATGTATGTGTTTTTTTACTTTTATTAACCATAGGTTTTTCATCGAAAATCAAGCTCTTTGTTCTACACATGTGGAAAAATAATAGATTATCAAAATAATTTAAAAATATATATTTTCAGGCTAGGTATTGATGTCCTTGATCCATTAAAAAAAAATTGAATTTCGATACATACAGAAAAAGTTATGTTGTATACAGTCTGCCTATGTTTCAATTGTAATTGGTTTGACTTTGAAACTTGATTAAGGAAAAAATATTTAATAAAACACTATGAAACCAAATGAAAGGGCTAGATATCATACTTAAATATCAAAATTCGAAAAAACTAGAATTTTATCCTTCATACAAAAAAGGTAATGTTGTATACGGTGAGTGTCACTCCTTAAAAATGTTGTTTTTAAAAAAAAGCTAGTTTTTGAAGGAGATGGAAAAATAAGTGCAATCTGATTCAAAAAAAAAATTTAAATTTCTTTTTAGAATCTATAGGAAAAATGTCACAAATCACTAGTTTGAATCATCTTCAAATTCCTCACAGTTTAGCCGTTATAGGATCCTGAAAGTGAAGATTTTGTTAAAAAAAATCAATTCAGTGTCTAGTTTGCCCAAAAATTGTAAACTAATATTGTGGGATCACCCTGGGATGGCATTTTGATTTTGTACTGAAAACTTGAAAATCGTCGCTCTCTCATTTAGGGAGATAGAACAACCAATTTTCTACAAGTTTCACTCACAAAAACCTTAGATATCTCAATCTAAGGATGGAATGAGGGAAAGAGATCTACAATAAGGTGTCATAAGGGCATGATTAAAGATTAAAATGGGGTTTGCCACCAAGCAAGGGCTTAGAAATAAATAAATGAAATGTGTTAATCTAGATATGAAACCTAGAGAGTTAAGAACCTGAAATCAAATTTATAAAAGAGAATGAAATATAAAGGTACCTGGGAGTAAGATGTGATCAAAACAAGCTTTGAAACCCTGAAAATATGACTTTTAATGCTCACTGGAACTCATACAATAGACTAGGTGATTTAGTTTCAGTATAGGGTTTTTAGGTAGGGCCTGGAACCTCTTAGTGACTAATTTGGATTTGCTAAAGATTGGCAAAAATGGTGTACTGGGACTTATACACCGAGACTATTGCAAAGTGTCCCAAGAGTAGAAATTTGAAGAAAAAAATTGTGATGCTCTGAAGATGGATTAAATAAGCACTTTCCCACTAGCTTCATGCAAATATGTTGGATATCTTTCTCTATACTCAAGTTTTCATGAGACTTGACAACTTTTCATGACAACTTTGACAACTTTTGCAACTTTGTCATTTTGGTACTTTTGAAGGTTTCAAATCCACTTTTTCTTCAAACTATAAACCTTTGCAATCACACAAAGAGAGAAAAAGTGTTGTTTTTCTAGGGAATCAAGGTATTCCTTGGTCAAACTCCATTTAGGTAATTAAAACTTATGATGAAACAACGAAACATGAAACATGAACAATGATACCTTCAATGATGTGTAAAAATGTATAAATGCAATCTAACATGAAGTGGCTATGAAGAATGTAGATTTTGATCATGAATTAGATGTAGAACAATACTTAAATTGGACCTTGAATGCTACATCACAACGCTAACTCAACAACATGCTTGATGCATTGTGCCTTTGAAATGATGATGGATCTTGAATTGTTGCAAGAATCTTCTTCAAATCTACCTTTGAATGCTCTTTTGAACTCTTGTAAAAGTTCTCTTGATTTCTTATGAAATTATAGGATTTCTTAGATGTTTAAATGCTGAAATAACCTCGTATTTATACTTATTTATGCTAAATTTCCTAAAATTACAACACTACAAGCTGACATTAGATATAGGAAAATAAAATCATTCTAATAATTGAATTCAAAATAGGTCTTGACTAGACTCTTACATTAGTTGTGGCGTATGAGTCCCGATGGGTCAAAACTAGGGCACAAAATCCAAGACAGGTCTTGTTTAATGTGAAATTTAAAATCAGGTCCCAAGACCTAGGTGGGACTCATATGCCCAAGGTGGCATAGGAGTCCTAGATCACCAGATCTAGAACACATGAACCAGAACACTGAATTATGATTGGTTATACATGATAAGTGTGAAAGTAATTAATAACACAAGCTTGTGGATGAAAAATAAGACCAATTAAGGCATAAATAAGCCCAATTAATTGATAAATCCCTAGATTAGTGTGAAAGTGTTAGGATACAATTTACAACACCCTTAATAAGGCACAATTAGGTTCATTTTATCATCAATTATCTATTACCAAATTAAGTGTGAAAAAGGGCTACTTTTTCCTACACTACATGTAGGCCCCACTTTAGTGAGAGGAGGAACTTTCTTCAATCTCACACTAAAGTAGACATTCAAGAGGGGTCCACATCTACTGATGTGGATGGTCTAGGATGACAAAGATCAAGGGGGTGGTTGAGCCCCCAAGATCCAAGGTCCTACGTCAAACCAACATAAGCACAAAGGGACACACAAAAGGTGTATGATATGTAGAAAAACAAGATACACAAACATGCACATTTTTCAAACACATAAAGAATAAATAAAAAGAAAGAAAAGGTGGATCAAGCATTGATCATTTATCTTGCATTTTGTGGATCAAATCTAAGTTTTTTGTCAAAAAATGTACACTCACTCTGGGGCAACGAAACTTCAGGCCATCTGTTGGGTGAGTATCCAAAAAGGGTAGCTTACAAGTTGAACACGATGTCCACTATGCAATCAAAATGCACACTCACAAGGGCTAGTGGAACCTCATGCTATCAACTAGGTGATCCCCAGAGAGGTGAGACATATACGCATGCGACCAGTATGTGTTCATACATGCAAGAAAGTGGCTATGGGAAAGTCATGCCTAAATTTGGCTCCCATACGTACAACCATACAAAAGATATAGCTCCTAATAAATTTGATAAGGTGCCACACAATAATTAACTTCAAGATCCATGAAGAAAGAAAAGTTTTGTATACTTGATACTCATGAACAAAGAATATGGATCCACAAGCAAGAAAAGTTGTTATGCAAGGTGGCCATATAATAAAAATTATGAATAAAAATATAGTGTGAAGTACGTTCAAAGGGATTTTTCTTAGTTCATGTAAGGTCTATTCTTAGGGAAAATTATACCTAATGTCTCCAAGAGAGGACAAGTAAAATAAATATTGCGCTCTCAAAGGAAATCAAACCCAATTGACACCACCAAGAAAATGATGCATCACAAGAATGAAGAAAATCACATTGTGAAACATAAGTGTCAATGTATTCCCCCACTTTAAAGTGGTTTCTAACACCATTTCTATGAGAAATTGCTTTAAAGTAGAAGAAGACATGAGAGGTTATTTAGAAATCCCTATGCCAAGTCATATGTTCCTGAATGAAACTACATCATGACTAAGGGGCAGCCCCCAAAACTCAGTACGTCACTTACAAGCCAACTTAAGGCATGTCATCCACATCCCAATCTTGCTCTTATATGTACATCAAAGGAAGTTAACTAGACAAAAGAAAATGAAAAGTGACATACAAGGACAAGGCTACCTAACCCCTTTCCCCCCACTTAGTGTAGAAAAAGGATGAGATGAAATTATAAAACATGGAAATCAATATCAATTAGAGGAACTAGGTACTACAATGTAAGGAAGAGCACCACAATACTTAAGATGTTGAATTTAATTACCCAAATCCTTACAATCATTAGTAGAATGACCATGAACTCTATGATATGCAAAAAATTAACTCTTGTAGTAAAATTTATTTGATGTTCTTGAAGGGAGAGATATCAAATGATCTTGGAGGAGTCTCGACAAGATACCCTCTTGATCAATAGTAGAGGATGGTCCTTGATTTTGTGAAAAAGATCTCTTGCTTAGTACACAATGTCATAAATACACAAGACTCTTTAGATGGTGAGATTCTTTACTCTTCTTTAAAGAAAGGTGTAAAATCTAATGAATTTGAATCATTAGTGTTTTGTGTGATGACATTGATGTAAAGTGAATATTTCATTTCTTCTTTAATTTATTTCAAAGGATAACAATCAAGATCACTAGTGTCTATTAGTTCAAGATGCACTAATGCTAAAGTTCGCTTAGAAGAATCTTGTGTAAGAGTGTTGACATTAAGTGAAGGCTTTATTGTTTCTTTTGAGGGACAATAACCAAGACCACTAGTCTTTTCTTGTGTGTTAGGATCTATAGGGACACATATACCTTTTTCTCTAGCACCGCATCCTTTTCCACTATATCTAAGTTGTTTCATAAGCTCATAACCTTTTCCATAAATATTTTTCATTTCTTCTAGATTTGGTGGTTTTTCATATGTAATCAACTTTGTTAAAGTTTGTCATGTAATTTGTTGGCTTTTTCTCTAAAGTGGTTGAGGTGGATGCTTTTGAAGGGTCTTCCAAATTTTGTGTTGACATTAGGCACTTTTTCTTTTTCATGCTTCTTTATTATGATTTTCAGCTGCCCATCAAAGATAGGTGTGAAATCCAAGGAACCCAATCATCTTTGAATAATTTTGTGACTTCCTCAATATGTTTTTCTTTTTGTTTCTATTGCATGGGTTTCACTTGTATAGTTGATGCCAATGTTTTTAAAGTATTATTCTTTCCTTTCTCAATGAGTAAACTATTTGGTTCATGGTTAGCTTTATATGTATACACTTCGTTGTTATAGACATACTTTATTATACGATGAATATTTGAAGGCACTACTTGCATTTCATGAATCCATGGTATACCTAAATGAAGGTTATATGAAATTTTGCGAGGCATAAAATGTATAGGGGTTTGCAACATAGCCTTTCCAACTGTAATAGGAAATGTTATCTCACCAAGCAGTTGTTTTCCTACATTATCAAATCCCTTAATAGATAAAGAGTCAGGTTGAATTTTTGAATAGTCATGTTTGGAGATGATTTTGGTGCTAAGATTGGTGGTAAAGGAACAATTAGCTTTGATGGTAAACATAACACTGATGATGTCTATTATGTAAAGGTTTTAAGGCATAATATTTTAAGTGTTTAAAAAATGTGCAACAAAGGTTTTAAGCTTGTGTTTCAAGATAACACTTGTGACATCATCAAAGGATCTGGAACTGTGGTTGCCACTGGAAGAACTCATGGAAACATCTATCAACTCAAAGGTGGTGATGGTCAATGTTTTTTTCCCAGATTAGTGAGAGTTGGCTCTGGCACTAGAGAATGGGACATATTAATTTTGAAAATCTGGTTAGAATCAGTTCTAGAGAAGTTGTGAGGGATCTGCTTAGAATCATAAAGCCTTCAAATTCAATCTATAGAAGTTGTCAGCTAGGAAAATAGACAAGGAATAGTTTTAAAACAAAGGATCAATAATCTACCAGAATACTAGAATTAATCCATACAGACCTCTGTGGTCCTACAAGAAAAAGAAGCGTAAATGGTGATAGGTACTTTATGCTTTTAATTGATGATTACTCTAGGATGACATGGGTTACATGTATTAGAGAAAAGTCTCAAGCTCTTGATAGATTCAAATTGTTTAAGGCAAGAGTAGAAAATGAAGTAAACCTGAGGATAAAATGTTTAAGATCTAATAGAGATGGAGAGTTTACATCTGGTGAGTTCAATGTATTCTGTGAAGAATATGGTATAAAAAGACATTATTCTCCTCCTAGAACCCCACAACAAAATGGAGTTGTAGAAAGAAAGAACTAGACTATGCAAGAGGCTCATAGAACTATGATGAAGGAATCAAATGTTCCTGATGTGTATTGGAGAGAATCCATTCACACTATTGTTTACATTCTTAATAGAGTTCAATTCAGAGGTAACAACACTAAGACTCCTACTATGAAATACTTTAAGGTCTTTGGTAGTAGATGTTACATTAGAAGAGATGAAGAAAATCTTGGAAAATTTGATGCTAGATGTGATCAAGGAATTTTCCTTGGATATTCAAATAACAACAAGGCTTACATATTTTTTAATGAGAGACTGAGAAAAATAATTGAAAGTACTAATGTGAAGGTTGATGAAGCTATGTATAGACTGGTGGAGATAACTAAAGTTGAGCTTGATGAGCCTATCTATGTTCAAGTACAAGAATAAGAAAAGGAAGAGAAAGAGAAAAGTGAAGAAGAAAAAAATTTGGAACTTGCACCCAAGACTCCTAAATATGTTCAAAAAAATCATCTGGAGGAATAGATAATTGGAGACAAAAGTGAAGGAGTGAAGACAAAAAGAAAAATGGTTGAGGTAAACTCATGTTTACTTTCTAAAATAGAACCTAAGACTATGAATGAAGCATGTGATGATGAAATTTGGGTTACAACAATGAAAGAGGAATTACAACAGATAGAGAAGAATGAGACATGGAAACTAGTTCCTAGACCTACAAGCAAGAATGTAATTGGTTCAAAATGGGTATTCAAAAAAAAATTCAATGAATATGCTGAAGTGGTAAGTTATAAAGCAAGACTTGTATATAAAGGATATTCATAGGTTGAAGGAATAGATTTTGAAGAAACTTTTTCACCTGTAGCAATATTGGAAGCCATTCAGATATTCTTGGCATTTTCAGCTCATAAAGACTTCAAAGTATATCAAATGGATGTCAAATCTGTATTTCTAAATGGAGAACTAGAAGAAGAAGTGTATATGGATCAACTAGAATGTTTTTCATTGTCAAATAAACCGGAAATGGTTTGTAAGTTAAAGAAAGAATTGTATGCACTGTAGCAAGCTCCGAGAGCTTGGTATGCTAGATTAGATAAATACTTGACAATGCAAGGATTCAGCAAAGGGTCCACAAACAACAATATTTACTTCAAGGTTGAGAAAGACAAGATTTTGATAGTTGTGGTCTATGTTGATGACATAATTTTATGTGGTAATAAAGGTATGTGTAAAAATTTTGTTAAAGAGATGTAAAAATAATTTGAAATGTCTATGATTGGTGAACTTAATTTATTCCTTGGGCCTCAAGTTAATAAAACTAACAAAGGGATATTCATTTCATAATCTAAGTATGTTAAGGATTTGTTAAATAAGTTTGGAATGGATGATTCTAAACTAGTATGTACCCCTATGGTAACTGGATGCAAGTTAAGTAAGGATGATGAATCTGCTAAAGTTGATAAGAGAATATACAAATCCATGATTGGTGCACTTTTGTATCTTACTGCTACTAGACTTGACATTGTGCATGTAGTATGTTTAGTTGCAAGATTTCAAGTAGAACCAAAGGAAGCACATGTTAAATCTATGAAGAGGATATTATGATATCTTAAAGGAATTCCAGACTATGGGATATGGTATATGAAGGACAATGATTTCACTTTGAGTTCCTACACTGATGCTGATTGGGTTGGATGTGTAGATGACCAGAAGAGTAAAAGTGGAGGATAATTCTTTCTTGGAGGAAGTTTAGTTTCATGGTTGAGCAAGAAACAAGATTCTTTAATTTCTTTATCCATTGCAAAAGTAGAAAAAATTGGAGCAACATCCTATTGTGTACATAAGTACTTTAGATGAAGCAAAATTTGATGAACATAGGTGTGGTAAGTGATGAACCTACTTCTATCTATTGTGATAATACAAGTGCTATAAAATTTTTAAAAAATCTAGTGATGCATTCTATAACAAAGCATATATCTATCAAGTATCACTTCTTGAAGGAGAAAGTATTGAAGAATGAAGTTAGACTTGAATATGTACCTACCAAATAAAAAGTTACAGACATATTCACTAAGGCCCTCCCAAAGGATACCTTTGAGTATCATAGAGGGAATTTAGGGGTTTATGCCCCTCCTTTGAACTAAGTGCACATGGAGGTGCATCAGTCCAGTGGATTCACATACCTTCTTTGTTGTGGACTGATGATTGAGGTCTACTCCTTAAGGGGAGTAGAGAAGTGAATTGTTGCAGTATGTGATTTGGATGTGCTCCTTAGGGGGAGTGAGCAGAGATTTGTATATCCTTTTCCATTGATTTCAAAAGGGGAGAGAGAATCATGTGAAAATTTTATGCTTGGTAGGTTGTCACTTCTAAAAATATGTAGGATGTGGGAGAGAGAATCATGTGAAACTTTTATGCTTGGTAGGCTGTCACTTGTAAAAACATGTAGGATGTGGGAGAGAGAATCATGTGAAACTTTTATGCTTCGTAGGTTTTCGCTTCTAAGAATCATGCATGTTGTCTTTGATGGTTTTTCACATCATGTGATTCCATCAATGAAAAATGGGGAGATTGTTGCAAGTATGGATGTGTTTGGTGGTGTTTTTATTAATGTTGTCATTGATGTCAACACTGTACATGTTGAGTAAGTTGGTTTTTACCAAGTGCTTTTGAGAAAATTTGAGAAATAATGAAAGATGTGTTGAAGTGTGTTCTAAGTGTGCTCCATTATAGCAGTCCACATTTATTCTTTGTTGATCCAATGCCTATGCAGATTTATAGGTGTATTCATAAGCTAAAATGGATTATATATTATGAGTTTCAGCTTCTAGTTTGTTGGAGAGAAAAATTTATGTTCACTTGTGTGTGAACTGGTTTGTTAGAGTTATTTGGTTATTGACTAGGAGAAATGTTTTGGCTCCATAGTCTCCTGATAATTGGCATCAGATCTTGTGGATCTGGGAGATTACTCTTTCTAAATCTTTATGGGTTATGACAAAGTTTATTGTGGATTGGTTCTCTCGAAGACCTGCTCCAAAGTCTTTGTGTTTTTGCTGGTTGTCCTAGTTGAACTGGTGAAGTGTTCTTTGCAAATGAAGTTTGTTGAAGTTTTTGTAGATGTATTTGAGTTGTTCCCAGAGATGGTAAAATGATTGATGAAGCATGCTGATCAATTTGCATGTGTTTATCTTATTGGTGATACTTGTACTTGAAATATCATTGGTGTTTTCATTAGGTTTGGCGACTTGGTGTCTACACGTTATATTTATTTTTTGCATAGACTTGAGGAAGTGTGTGTGTGATCGAAGATATTGTTTGGGTCCTAAATTAAATATGTATTTGGTTCCCTCACATTCTTATCCACTGAGGGAGTGTTGAGTAGCCGACCTAGTTTGAATTTGTAAAATGAAATTATATTGCCGACCTTGGAGAATGTTTCGAAGGTTGAAGATGGTATAAATACAAGTTAAGTTTTAGTGAATTTTATATCCATTCTGTTAGAACCCAAAAGTTCCATGAAAATCCTAAAGTGTTTTACCCATTTAAACTTCATATTTTCACTATCTTTTTATAAAAAAACATTCACTACCTTTCATAGAACTAAAAAAGCCCATTATCATTGCCATATTTTATAGCCTATATCATTTACCACTTTACTGCATCCTTTTTCAAAGTGGCTCGTGGTATAGTGATGAAGGTTAAGCACAATCATGATGAATGTTACTGCTATACCACACACAGTCTTCAAAACAACTGTGGTGGCACAGTGATAGTCAATGGTTAAGAAATGAATGAAGACTGGCAGTGGATGGAATGAATACTGCACAACTATGCACAAATAGAATAGTCACCATAGTATGGCAGTAGTGGCCAAGGAGAAGGCATAAAGTGTTTACCGTGCTACCGCACATGGTCAAAACTTAGACCACGACATCACGGTGGGCGGTGAGATAATCGACATGGAAATAGTTGGTGGTTACATAGTGAACGGAGATAGGCGGCGAAGATGACGGTTAGTGGCTACCGTGATACTACACATAGCAAAGTCAGAGACTATGGTGGTGCGGTAGCAGTTAACGAAGGAAAGGAATACACCATAGCAGGTAAACCACCATACCATTGGGGAGAGAGACAATGACCGTGGTAAGGCATTAAACGGTAGAGATAAGTGTGGCGATAAGGAAAAGGAAGGTCATGGCAGCGCAGTCAAAGTCAAACACCATGATACCGCGGGTGGAAAAGTCAAACCCACAGTAGAGCAGTAAAAGCAATAAACAAACAAATTTTTATGCTATTCATATAATTTTCAAAGTTCCTGACAACTAAAGTTAAGCCAAAGAGGGAAACACATATCATTCTTAATTTTTGACTCCATTGCCCATGTGGATAGAAGGCACTGGTCTATCACAACCCAGATGATAAAATTCATAAACAAACAATATTTTCAAATCCTTTCATCTGTGTAGTAGGAGTAGGATTAGTTGTAGTGGTTTTCATCTATTCACTTCCATTTTCCATTGTGGATAGATTGCTCAACCAAGAAATATATTTCAATCTGCATCATTCACATAGGTTCACCTGCCTTGGTCTAGCAGATCCTAAAGAGAAGAAGGTTCAATTGCATCAATTGGCCTTGTACGTTGGCCAAAAGCATTGTGACAGCTTGGCAACCTCTCGTGGTTCAAACCTACGTTTTTGAGACCCAACAGTTTGGTGACTCTGGTAGGGACAAACAACAAAAAATTTGGTTCCAACCTTTCCATTTATAGAGTCAACACAGTTGCAAAATCAATCTCCAATCAGAGAATCATAATTGTGTAGTTTGTAGCTCCCCATATGAGTCACACACAATAGTTTGGCGACTCTGCTGGGGATTTCTCAGGAAGATTTTCTCATCCTTTCTATTTACAGAGTCAACACAGTTTCAAATTTTTGCATTCATTTGAGTTCATAGGAGATTTTGTTGGGGAAAACCAAAATGATCCATTTCATTTTCCTACTTTTAGGAAAAGAAGGTGGTGACTCTATTTCATTTCATAAATAATACATGGATGTTGTGAAGTAGTAATATTTTGTCAAGATGGCAGAAGAAGAAAGAAGACAATAGTCAATAAGAGATGTTGCAAGTGGACAAACAGATGCTACAAGTGAACCAACAATTTCTACAATCGGGAGTCAAAGGTGCTCAAAATACATCACCAAGTAGGCCATCATATAGTGAGAATGAAGACACAAATGCCAGGAGATCTTGGACACCACAAATACCACATGATACAACTGAGAAGAATTTTGGAAACAAAGGTAATGTACTCTATTCATAGAAAAATACTTTTGATGAGTATATTCAAATTGAAGAGAGTGGGAAAAATCTTGTGGATGCCTTTTTTGACATAAGTAGATATAAGGGAGAAGATGTAAACTCTCTGTACAATAGGATGACAAAAATTTGTATGCAATTACCTCCTCATTTTAGGCCAACAAGACCCACATTTGGTGCACAACTTCTAAGAGCATCAGAGCCTGAATCAGTTTACTGGCTAGAATCATCAAAATAGGGTGCCTTGGATGTAGTGAATAAACTTATTGATTCCATTCTTGGGACAAGTTATGTGGATACTACCAGTAATACTTCAGAAGCTGAAATAGAAGAAGGTACCATGCCCTCCAATAGTGAAGATATGGAGAGTCTCTTGCATAACAGATTGTGAGTCAAATTGCAAAGATGAAATTATGGATGTTGATCTTCAATAGAGTGATTGTTGCAGTTCTTATGAAGATCAAGAGGTTGGAGACATGGTAGAAGATATTGAAGCAGAGACCTGTTCACTCACCAGTGAGAAATTTTCATATTTTTTGACTCTTGAATACCAGAAGTATGCACATAAAGATGATTCCAGAGTTTTGGTTCTAGCCTATATATGCTTTGACAATGAAGGTAATGTGTGTAATGATTCAAATGGTTCCATGTCCATCTCTCACAGTGATGAAATTTTTGAAGCTAATCATGAATCTATTTGTGTCCAAGAAGAGGTATGTGATTTAAATTATTTATTCCTACAAGAGAAAGATGTTGGTTTGCATGATGATGAGTGTTCAACATTTCTTGATTCAAGTATGTGTGAAGATGACTATATGGATCAAATGTATGTGTCGATGCCAATTGGTGATAGGAAATAAATGAAAAGTGATTTGATTGTTTCACAAGATATTAATGAGATAGAATTTTTTGATTTCCAAGAAAAGCATTCATATTTTTAGGTCCCAGTGCAGTTGTAGGAACATTCAGTAATATATGATAATGAGAAAACCTATAAATGTTTTGTTGAATGTGGATACATTTTGTATGCTAAAGGGGCTAAATATTTTTCATATGATAGTAGGAATGATAAAATGCAGAGGGGTGAAGTGAGTACAATTCAAGTTGAACACAGTGATTTCCTAAAGGTTTTCAATGGCAGTGCATGTTGCAGGGCAAGTGGAATGGATAGTTTCAAAAGAAACCTAATGAGCTTTAATCAGAACAAAGGCTATGATAGAGGAAAGTGCAGGTTCTTCTTTTTGGGTGGCCTGGGGCCATCCCTTATGGTTTTATTTTTTGAACCATAGTAGGTACATAGGATTAAGGATTGGCAGTGCATGGACAATTCTTAGCAAAAACCTATTTAAAAAATTCTTTTCCATGGACAGTAGTTTTAGGAATCTTTGAAGGGTCTAGGTTTTCCAGTACATGGACATTCTTAGGAGTTCCCTTTCTGAAAGAATTGTTTTCCTTTCCATGTATAGTAGTGTAGGGTTTTCCATTCTCCATGCTCCATCTTTCATATCCTTCATCTGCCATTGCCTTCATTTTTCATGTCTTTGATCAGTCTGCTCTCCCAGTAGAATTTTGGATTGTTGCAGTGATTTGCAAAAATCACTCATCCCCAACAGGAGCCATTGTTAGAACCAAAAAATTTCATAAAATTTCCTAGGGTTTTCCTTTTATTTTCCATAAAATTCTATGAAAATCCTAAGTTTTTCTCCATTTAAATCCCATGATTAGCCTATCTTTCTATAATAATTAATTTTTCCCCCTTTCATAAAGCCAAATAATGACTTATATTTTATACTGCTTCTTTACATTTGCACCCGTAAAAGGCCAACACCTTTTACCGCTATACCATAGCCTTTTGCAAAGTGCTCTACGGTATCACGATGGCAGTTAAGTATAGTCATGACGACTGTCACCACTATACCACACACAGTCTTCCAACCAAACGTGGTGGCGCGATAAGAGTCAGTGAACAAGTGGCGAGCAACAACAGTGATGGTGGTAGTTAGTTAAGCGGTTACCATGTACCACAGCTGATCAGTAAGAAGATTGCGGTGATCACGGTGAGTAGACACAACCGGCGAGGAGAAAATCATGATTAGGTCAGCGGTTATGCGGTGGACAATCAGCCAGGTCAGTAAGCGAGGGATAGATCCTAGCGCGGTACCACTGGCATTCAAGCTAGTGATTGCAGTAGCATGGTTAGCAGTCGATGGAAGCAATTGGTAGTTTTTAGAGTGGCTACCATGATACCATTGGCAGTCATGCTAGTGACCGCGGTAATGCGGTGAATAGGTGAGTGGCGAGCACAGTTGGTCAAAGCGACTATCACGCAACCATGGAGGGTCAGAAAAGATATTGCGATGATTATGGTGGATGGTGGAAGATAGTGAATGTAGTGTTTAGGAGACTCCACCGTGGTACCACTAGCCGTCATCACAATGACTATAGTAACGCGATTGGTGGTGAGGATAGCGGTCAGTGTTAGTCACCGCTATACCGTGGGTGGACAAAAGGTTGACTGCGGTGGAGTGGTAAACGTAAAGGGAAATATGGAGACAAGAAATAACAAGAAGATTTTCTATAGCATATATGACATGAAATATAAAGGCGGGAAGAAGTATTAAAGTAAAATTAAAAGCCTGAATATAGTTTTAAATATTTGATTTGCCGATAAGGAAACTTAATCAAATATTTTATTTTTTGTCAGAGAAATACAAACAGTTATAATGAGTAAATGAAGAGTCATGCCTCTTCAGATGTATTGTATAAATATTTGAAAAAATTAGATAGCAGAGGAAGTAAGTAGTTAGACAGTAGGAGTTAGATTTTTCAGAAAATGAAGAACTGGGAATGTAAATAATGTGCAGAGCTTTTTTGAAGCAGATCAATGGACATATCATTTTGAATTGGTGAAACTCTTTCTTTTTTTAGTTTTTGTGTTATAATCATTTATATTTCTTATTTGAGTTGTCTCCAACTTGAAAATTTTAAATCATTTAAGTCAATATATCAAGCATATTTTTGATTTATCAAAGTGAAAATTTAACCTTGTGTGATTTGGTTAACTAGAGTCTGCAAGTCAGAATTAAATTATTTTAAACAAGTCACAGTGATTTAGGATTTCTTTTGGATTGTTGAAGGATAACCTAGTAAGAAAATATTCCAGCATAATTTATGCAAGTCATAAATTAATGAAGTCATATGCCAATCATTATAACTTCATTTCTTAAAGTGCCTAGCAACTCGAATTAGGACAGAAAGGGGAACACATACAATTCTTAATAATTTGACTCCATTGCTCATGTAGATAGAAGGCACTGATCTATTAAAACCTAGAGAACATATTCCATATAAATTACATTTTCAAATCCTTTCTTTTGTGCAATAGGAGTAGGCATAATTCTAGTTATTTTCATCTATTCACTTCCATTTGCCATTGTGAATAGATTGGTTGAGCAGGAAATACATTTTAAATCTGCAACATACACTTAGGTGCACCCGCCTAGGTTTAGCAGAGCCTGAAGAGAAGAAGGTACAATTGCATCAATTGGCCTTGTACGTTGGCCAAAA
Source organism: Sequoiadendron giganteum (assembly GCA_007115665.2). NCBI lineage: Eukaryota > Viridiplantae > Streptophyta > Pinopsida > Cupressales > Cupressaceae > Sequoiadendron > Sequoiadendron giganteum. The sequence goes on along the minus strand of CM021108.1, from coordinate 502,427,974 downwards.
GCATTGTGAGAGATTGTAAACCTCTTGTGGTTCAAACCTGCATTTTTGAGACCCAACACATCCATCATTCAATTCAAGCAAGAGAAGAGTGTGCAAAAAAGTGTGAAAAGAATAGTGTGGAAGAGCGAATTGTGGAAACAATACTTCATTGTATTCATGATCAAGTTGCAAAGTGTATGGAACTCCTAGTAGTGGATCATTATCTATTTTATTTGTATTTTCTATAGGAAGTGAGCATTCTGGCAATGAGAATTTTTATATCTAGTATTGTATTACTACTATACTGTGAGTTAATCCTCACCAGGTTTTTTCCCTCATTGGGTTTTCCACATAAATATGGTGTCTCTGGTGTTGTGTTTCTATTATTTTCATTTTCATGTTCATACTTAAATAATAGACTAAAGATAAAGTGGAATTGATTAAGTTAAGAAGTAAAGAATTTGATACAACTGATTCACCCCCCCCCCCCGCCTCAGTTGTCTTGTACATTTCAATAGGTAGATCTTGTGGAGGAGTTATATTGTTCTAGAAAAGAGATTAGGAGACTAAAGAAAATAATTGCTAAGGATGTGAAGGCTAAAAATAACTTATCTTAAAATATTGAGAAGGTGAAGAATATGATCATTGACCTAAACCTCTAAGTAAAATAAGAAAAGAGGATTGAAGAATTTTTTATTGAAAGGTTGTTTTCAAGAGACAAGGACTATGAAAATCTTGAAGTAGAAATTGTGTTAGTAAGGAAAGATCTTGATAAATTAAATCATAAGCTAAAGATGAAGTCTAGAAAGAGCTATAAGATTTTGGATCAGATAATAGATAGCCAAATATCACCACATATCAAAATAGGAATAATAGTTAGCCAAATATCACTGCATATCAAAATAGGATTTTTTTAAATTTTTATATGTAGAAGAATAAGGTGACTAAGCAACTTTTGAAGCATATTAATGAGAATCCAAAAGAGATTGGCTCTAAAATTTTAAATTCTAATTAAAAAGTGCAACAATCAATGATATAAAAATATAGAATGATGGTTTCATCCTGTGACTGATAGATTAGTATGGGTCGACTACACTTTTTCCATGAGGATACGAAGTATAGTTATATAGCTAAATTTCAATCCAATCAAGATCATTCAATTTAAAACAAAGACAAGAAGCCATTGAAACTAACATACTAAAATACGAAAGCTTGATAAACCTCTAATATAAATCCATTGAAAATTATCCTATTGGGGGAGTGGTATCGTGTTGATGTGAAACAATGAACCTTTCCCGATCCTATGGATAAATGAGCTTGCCCTAGTCAATTTTATTGAAGAAAATTGATGGAACGGGTGTGAGATGTGTATGAAAACATGATTTAATATAAATGAGCATGATGCTAGATAGTTTAATATGATGTTATGTTAAAAATGATCTAGATATGTAAAATATTAGCTAATATGAGTGGATTCTAAGCTAAAATATTCAAACCCTAATTAATAAACAAGTTAAATGTATGCATCTAAGTTACCATGGAATCTATTAATGGAAGCTAAAGATATTTAATGCAATTAAAATTAACTAAAAGATGTTAAATGTGTGCTAAATATGAGTGTGAGTGTGATTTATTTCAATAGCATAAGTTTTCTTTTGAAAGATGGATCCATTTGTCTCCAAATAGTGCTTTATTTATAAGAAAGCAAATGAGAAATGAAGGGCTAAGATAAAAAAAGCTAATCAATGGTCAAAGATGGAATAAGTTGGAGGCATGGATCATGGATTCTTATCAATGGATGAGAATGAAAGATGATATTTAATCAAGAGTTCACATTCCCTAAAACAAACACACTTTTGACCTACGCAAGAGGTCAAAAGTTAACTTGTAGAACAAGCCACAAGACAGCTCGCACATGAAGCTAAATAAGTTTGTTGAGAAAAAGGAATATTCCCTTTTTTCAAATGAGCAAGGAGAGAGAATATTCTTTGGAATATTCTCATGGGTGAGGAAAAAGGATATTTAGTTAATTAAAACTAAATTAAATTGTACAAAGGAATATTCCATGAGAGTATTTCCTTTTCAGAGGAATGTGCAAAGGAGGAATATTCCCTTGAAATATTCCTTTGCAAGTGGGAGAAAATTAGATTTATTAGATAATTGATAATTAAATAATATTATTTATGCAATTAGGGGAATTAGAAGAATTAAATGATATTCATTAAAAAATATGATTTAATGAATGGGGGAAAGGTGGAATGACATTTAATTAAATAACTTAGGGTTATTTAATTAAATAACTTAGGGTTATTTAATTAAATAAGAATATTTAGGATTTAAATTAAATAGTTTTATTTATTAAATTTAATAAGACAAAATGTTAGCATGGAAGGGGGTGAATTAACCTAATTAGGTCAATTAGATTAACAAATGAAAATTAGGCATTTAATTAAATAGCTAGGAAATTTAATCAATTAAGGAAAAAAAGGATGGGTTTTAGGAGAAAATGATGTTAGTATACCTGATTTGAGTGTATGATATCATTCAAGACATTTTTCAGTGTCTACATTTTTCCCCTCTTTGAAGCAATGTACCTGCTACATTGGTTCAAAGACTGCCAATTTTCAAATTAAAAATTATTGCTTAAATCAAAAAAAAAAAAATCTTATTTCTAGATGCCCCACTATTTCCCCAGTGGAAGGAATAAGTTGGTTCCCTGCCCCCTTGAGAAATCGGGCAAAAATTTGGAATTTTAGGTTGATTTCTTGACAAATGTTAAAATGCTACCTTAGGGGTAGGAAAAGGCTCTAGGATGCAAAAAAAATGTTAAAAACACAAACAACAATGTTGCATGATATCATTGATGACATACAGTTTTCAGATGGAAGCCCTGTCTACAACATCCATGATGGTATGATGACCGAAAATAGCTTGTTTTTACATGACATACTTGATATATCTAGTGCTGAGAGCACACCATTATTGACCAGTACCTTCTAGACCATGTTGCCCATTAATTTGAGGAGACCCAAGATGTACCAGCAAATGATTATACTGCTATATTTGCTAGGTCATAGAGAGAGGCACAGTGGGGGGCTATCATTGATCCCATAGTGGAAATTAGTGATTTTCGAGCACTTGTCCCATAATTGTGGGCTTATGATCAGGGTCTCCCAAATGTAGGGACTACTCTAGGCTATGATGCATGGTTTAGGCCACCCACACACCTTACAAATCCATCAGGGGCATACCTCAGTAGAGGCAGAGGTACAGCTAGAGCTAGAGCCAGAGGAAGAGGCAGAGGCAGGGGTTGAGGTAGGGAAAAATGTAGGGATGGAGGCCAAGATGGTGGCAAAGGATAGGGACAAGAATAGGTGCTAGGTGATGGGTACCAACAATAGATGTATCAGGGGCACCATGATGGGTAGCATGTTGGATAGATTCCAAGGGAACCACCACCTCCTCCACCTATAAAACTAGATCTATGAGATGGGTAGATTACTGCCCTCACTACAAAGAGAGCATAGTTGTAGGCAGAGAGGGATCACTTGTGACAAAAATTGCAGGCTATGAAATCCTAGAGAGACTAGGAGGTCCAGTTGCGATAGCAATTGGTTATGCAACTTACCCAGGAGATTGGGTGGAGACAACAACTTGAGGTAGTGATGATAGTGTCACAGGGCAAGACCATCTCTGCTCGATTATATAGAGAAGCTATCACAAAGGCCAGATATTATTGTATGCACTATCACCTTGATGTTTTGTAGGTGATGCGGCAGCTTGACTTGTCACAGTGGAGTGGTGCACCACCTAGAGCTAAGGATCAACCATCAGCTAGGGGTGAGATGAGCGGTCACTGGTGCTAGCCTACAGATGTAGACAATATTTTGATTATTTCTTGATTTTTTATACAAATATACTTTCATGGGCTCCATTTTTATATCATTGTGGATAATGTGTTTTTTTTTGATATACAAACACACTAATTCAAATTTTGTTTCATGACAGTCACCATTTTTTGATATATATAAATATATATATATATATGATATGGATTTGATATGCGATGTGATGTGTTCTTTTATTCCTTGCCTTATGAATGTATGGATGCATTTTATGTTGATGTTATGTGATGCTTATATATTCTTATACAATATGTGATGATATGCAATGTAATGCAATGCAATGGATGGATGTGCTTCTTTTTTAGTATCATTTCTTGATATGATATGCAGATGTTATGCTTATGCAAATGATAATGTGATGTATTTCTTTTTGTATTATTTTTTTATGTAGTTTTATCATATGATGATGTATGCATATGGATGAATGTATGGATAATGAATATTTTCATGTTTATGATATGTATGCTATGATTTTAAGGTGCTTAGAATAAAAAATCTATATTATTCATCACAACTTAAATGATAATAATGATGTAGGATGTATGTTTTATGATATGCTATGATTATATTATATGTATGCATGCTAATGATTTTTGGATGTAAGATGGATGCATTGACGATGTTTTTGTTGACTGTCATGATACCAGGTTAGCGTAGAGAGAAGATAGAGGAAACAAGTTATGTTTTCCCATTGATTTTAATGATTGCCTCAAAAGATCCAACAAGTCTATGATCCATCGAGACTTTATTAGAGATGGTGATGAAAGATGCATGATGATGATGATGATTTTCTCATATCTTGGGATTTATATTTTTTGTCATTCCTTATTTTTGATATAACACATAGGCACGATGCATCAAGGTATTGATAACTAGGATAGAATTGTATCTAGTGTAATGGAAATTGACTCTGCAAATAGATGGGATAGTTCTTGTTCACACCTTGACATACATAAAGCTCATTGGAATGTAAGTTAGAAGCTTAGAATATATCAGACCAAAGCATATGCAATAGTCAACAATGTACTCCAAACAACCTCCCTACACACAACTAAGAAAGTATGTGCCAAGATTATTTTAAAAGAATACCCACAAGCACAAAAAACAAAATATAATGATAGATCCTCCATTCCTTTCTCTCTAAATAATTGAGACATCATTGAGAGGTTCTCAAAATGGGTTATTCATATAAATCAGAAGAAAAGATCAAAGATAAATAGTTAGTGTTATCTATATCTCTTGCTAGTTTAAATATAGCTAAGGTGATGTCTAATACTCATGTCCATTGCAATAAAGATACATCCTAGGACATGTTGATTAAATGGTTTGATGTAGGATGATGATGAGCTTTATGATAAGTTGTTGACACAAACTTCACTGACTCGTTTATGTATGATTTAGACTTTAGATTTTGACAATTAGGTTCTCACTCTACGACTTACAATACTTACTTCCTACTTTTTTTTTCCAAAGGTTGAATGGAATGATTGCTTTATTATGGATGAAATTTTATTGTGGGCACAAGCAAAATGGGATGGATGGATTTGGATTTTCTAGATATTTTAATGTTTTTGGTATATTAAAAATGTTTTGAGGCTATTTTTGGTCATTTTTGAAAGTTTATGTGAATGTTTTGGTAAGTTTTTCAAATGTTTTTGGGTTTTCTGAGATTTTGAATATTTAAGTCTTTTCTGATATTTTAATATTTAGGGATTTTCTAAGAGTTTCGACCATGAACCTAACCTAAAAGACCTATCTTAGGGGCCTTAGAGGCTGATCAAAGATGAGCCTTGCCTATGTTATACAAGTAGAGACCATGTAGTTCGACTGACTCAACTTATTGAAGATGAAGATAGGACCAATTGAAGGAATACCAGTTTATTATGACTAACTCCTAAAGGACTGGCCTAGGGTATCTCGAGGGCACATCAATGATGGAATTTCCTACATTCAAGCTCAGAGACTCATAGTTTGACAAAGGTAATATTTTTGGATTTTTGATGTGTTTTGGATGTTTTGGGATTTTGATTTTACAATTTTTTGAATATTTTTGGATTTTAGCTATATAGAATTTTGATGTTTTTTGATTTTTTGATGAAAATTTTATGAATGTTTTTGGGATTTTTGATAAGATTTCCAATAACCTTAATATATACAAGAACTCGATTTGATCCTGATCGAGTTTCCCCCAGTGTGACATAATAGACTACCTCAATATAGGTAGGACAAAATGACCTTCAAAATATGCCATGTAGTATTAAAGGGGATATGATAGTTCACAACATCAAGCTATAATAAGGATGCAAATGGATGATGGAATAAATAGGATGAATGATGTGATGGATGGATGGGATACACAAAATGATATGATAAAGAGCCACGGAATAGATGGAGGTGCTTTATTTACACAAGGCACCTGTTTGTGAGGTTTTCACCAAGGTACTTGCCCAAAGCATCACCGAAGTGGTTTTCACTAGAGGATTTTTTTCTTTACTTTTTTAATCCTTTTTCTTCTTTTTTTGCATTTTGATCATTTTTTGATTTTTTTTATATTTTTATTTTTACACCCTTCAAGACTAGACATAAAACTTTATAAGATGCAATTTTTTGGTTGGTTCCTACAAGGGTTCGCTCTTATGTGTTGAAAATTGATATTCTCTTGATCAATATCTTGTTGTGATGATAAAGGGACCCACCCAATTAGGCTCAAATTTTCCTTTACTCTCCTAATATGGTAGGTTTTTCTGATTTTGCTTTAAGACATGATCCCCTACCTAGAAAGACTGATATTTGATCTTCTTATTTTAGCTCTATTTTAGTCAATTTTGATATACTTTCAAGTTATTAAGGGCATCAATACCACACTCTTCTAGGATTTTCAACTCATTCATCTGAGATATTCTATATTCTTCATCTGTGATCAGGTTTTATAGTGACACAATGATGGGAGCTCAACTTCAATAGGCATAATTGCTTCTGATTTGTAGACCAAGGAGAATGGGGTTGCACCTATTAGCATGTGGATACTAGTTTTATAGGCCAAGAGAGTGACATTTAACTGTAGATGCCATTCACGACAAGCTTCATTGATTTTTTTCTATAGGATCTTCAAAATAGTTTTTTTGTAGCCTCATCTTGATTGTTTCCCTAGGGTAATATGGGGTAGAGAATTGGTATTAGATGTTAAATCTTTGGCATAGCTCTTTCACATCTTGATTCTTGAAGGGTGTTCCATTTTTTGAGATAAGGGTTTGTGGAACACCATAACGACAGATTAGGTAATTCAGGATAAACTTGGCAATTTTCTTCCATATTATGTAAGTCATCAGAACAAATTCAACCCACATGGTAAATTACTTAGTGGTTGTTATGATAAACTTGTGGCCATTGGATGAGGTTGGAGAGATCTTTCTTATGAGGTCAACTCCCCACTACAAGAAAGTCTAGGGTGTGATCATTGGTTGCAATTCTTGAGCTAGAGCATGAATCAAATCTCCTTGTTATCACCACTGGACACACTTCTACACATACTGATGGGCTCCTCTTTCCATGGTTGGCTAGTAGTAACCCATCCTCAATAGTTTTTTAGCTAAATTCATACCACTAGAATGGGACCCACATATGCCATCATGTATTTTTTTTAAAGGAGTCAAGGCTTCCTCTTGGTTAAGACATCATAGTAATGTCCCTTCGATGCTTCATCGATAAAGGGTATTGATGTGCCTATAGCACACATGCCCCATTCAAATCAGGAACCCCTTCTTTCCTCTTCACCTTTGTTGGGTTGTTTTTCATTTGCCTTGTTTTGTGTACGCCTACTTTTGAGCTTAAAATTGTCAGATGCATTAGAGTCACTAAATTCCACATGACCAAAATCACCTACCCAGAATATGCTAAGTCTTTTTTCTTTGCTTATTTGAGCCTATAGGTTTCCTTGTTCCTTTTGTTGCTGCATCCACTAGACTAGGTAGGCCCACAACTTGACTAGACAACTACACCAACTTAGGTTTCCTCAATCACACCAACCCAAGTTGTCATCGTACCTATAATAAATGTGTGCCATTAATGTCATTTTTCCTATAAAAGGGGGTACCTCACCTATCATTTTGACACCATAAATATGGATTTTTAGAAGAGAACACCAAGCTCTCGTCTGTAAAACCCTCCAATAGATTTCAACTGATTTTTCTTCAATTTTTTACACATTTTTGAGGTAAGTCCATGATTTTCTATGCTCAATATTTTGAAATATTTCTTTTATGGCTATGGTCTCATAAATGTTGAAAATCCTCAGAGATTAAACCTTACTCTACTAGTAAGTTTACCAAACCCTCTGCAATCTTCAAGCCCGTGCCTACAATTCACCCCCCAACTTTGAAAATTCCTTAGTATTGGCCCCAAATCACAAAATCATGTTTATGCAGAATCATGCTCCACCAAGTTCATTCATCATATAGTCGGTGCATCCTTTTGGCCCACCCAGTTTCCCTATCGTCTTTATCAACACTCAATTTTTTTTGAGAAAATAACTAAGTTTGCAATGCCATGCGGGATTCTGCATGTGGGCAACCACCATCCTATCACCATTTGATTAGCGGAAAAACCATAACATCCCTCTGCATCGCAAGATCCTATTTCATTATCACCGTTGAATGAACCAAACCCAACACTTGGTGATATTTGGTAAGTCTTAGGTATCTTGTGGGCCACTGCATGTGATCTGGCATCACCTGATCACCATTGTTTAAAAGTGGGGTCACCGCAATCTCCCATAGTGCAAATTCTACACCCCTTATTTCCTTCCCAACTTGAAAGTCTGCTAAGAAAAACCCCAAGTCTAAATTCCCATGCAAACGAACATCATTGAAGGTCTATCCACCAAGTGTTGCTATCTTACTACCGAGTTCCCACATCCTCTTGTAATGCAGACTCTACAAGATGGTTGTCCCTTTTCTGAATTTCAAAGATTATCAGCATGAAACCTCAATCTGTGTGGTCACTACCAGCCCACCTATGCAGACCACTAGCTACATACTATCGTCCCTTCATGGATATTCCTTAATGGAAAAAATTCAATGGCAGCTCGAGAGTTAAACTCTACACCTCCCGAGATTGGCTTTAGAGACTAAAACTTAAGGCATGATTCATGACATTTGAGGCGTCCATATGTACCAAAATGCAGAAATATTCATGTAGATCCATGTCCATCCAATGCCATTACTTAACAATTGAGGTTTGAGGCCTTTCCACCCCATGGCACTCACATCCTTCAAACCCACAAGAGAATCAAATATTCATCTAACGACTCTTAGTGCCTCATAGCCAATTTTGCACGTGCATGATCATTCATCAGAGATTTTTCCTCCAAAAAAACTATGTGGAAGTCCAATGTAGATGATTTCCTATGGGGTTCCAGAGCACTAGCATCATCCTGCTCTGAATTACTACTAATGACTTTCACCTATGGGAAATATGCACCCTTGAGCCCACATTTGCCTAAGTGACCTGAATCAGATCCAAATGATTAATTGTGATGAATTTTATGATCTTCCAAAGATGTATGAACTGATCTAACCTTGGATTTGTTGGATTTAATTGATGTTTACCTCCTTTATATATAAAAAAACTTGTTGCACTATGTGTGTGTAGGATTTATTGAACCTATTGAGGGATCAAAAATGGAAAGAAGCCTACAAGAATGACATGGGGAAAAGAAGAGAATGAACAAATGAAGTACCAATTCCACGGGGTGGAATGCACCTCCAAGCTTGCTTCCACCTAGGACACAATTTTAGACATGAACTTCAGACATGTAGACATTGATGAATTCAAGTAGAGGGTGATGATCAATCCTTCCATTGAAGATGCATGAAAGATAAAATCAAGTGGTCTTGCAAAGGAATTCAGTTTCCCTCCTGCATTAATTTCTCTAGATCTAGTCATGGTTTGTCGGGAGGCTTACAAATCTAGTAGGAAAATTATTGATAAGGATGGGAGAGTATTTGAATATTTGTCTACCAAGTCTATTGGTAGGACATTTAAAATCCCTAAATTTGATATGATGAAAGAAATAGAGAAATAATTTTCTCAAAACATGTGGAAACAAGACCCTCTTAGATGCAAAAGAATGATTAGTCAACATTGGTTAAAGACCAAGAGGGGAAGTACCAATAAGGTGCCTCAAAATATTTTTAGAAGTGATCTCTTTGAGGAATACCATATGATCTGGTCACTCTCCTAAGTAGAGTGATGGACCTCCCAAATGCTACATACTTCAAAGAGTGGATGTTCTACTTCATAAAAGTGATCATTCGAGGTAAGACAAAATTCCATTGGGAAAAAATAATAAGTGATAGCTTGCACAACCATCTCATAGCGGTAAATAAGACCTCCTAGATCTACATGACCTCATATTTAGTATATCTATTGGTAGAGAAATTCCCATACAAAGGACTCATCCATGAGAGAACATTGGGGAAAATGAGGGGAGAACTCAAAGTCTATGACTATTATCCCCAATTGGAATATAGGAACTTCAAAAGAGATTACAAAAGATTGAACGAAACCTTCATTGGGCATATAATTAGACTCTTGGGAGGATATTTTGAGAGAAGAGTATCTCACAACGTGAAGTCCTTGATAAATGGATTTGGGTATCTATTCATTTAGTTCCCAAAGATTACCTACATTAGAGCAGAAGGGTTCTTAGGAATACCCTATCAATTGCTACGCTACCCAAATGATTGTATCATCTTGTTGGAGATTTCTTAGCAGTTACAAACTACCCATACATTTTTTAAGTTATAAACACCGAGTCGAGATTCCCTATCCCTTAACCTTTGGACAAGGAATGCACTCCTTCCCCACTACCCAGTGTGCTGAGCATTCATAAAAGGAATTGGTTGATTATTACTTGGATCTTGAAACATATAGAGGAAGGGCGGAACCTCATGGTAAATTGAAGAAATGGGTTGGTAGGAAATATTCCCACCGACCTCACATTGAATATTTTTGGTCCAACTACAATGATGACAAAGAGGTGTTAATGCAACACTCTATGAGAATGACTAATTAATTTTTGAAGTGGTTCAAACTATTCTTAGTGCTAGATCAATTTGTTTAAGACGATAACATTATGGATGATAGATACCACACCTCGACCGATATGCCCCTACCAATTATTTATTGGAGTGAGGAAGTGGTCACCGACCTCAATGTTCTCACCCGACCAATTAAGTTAGAACAAGACAATGCGTGGATGCACAAATTTCTCAATTTAAGGAGCAAGGTGTAGAGCCGAGATATGGCAAGATCAAGGATGATCTTGAAAGTGAAACTAATAGTGGTGCAGTTTCTAGATCATCAAGTAAAGATCCCAAGTCCCTCTTGGTCACAACGTCCAAAACAAGGAAGGATGTGTCTGAGCGCAAGCCCAAGGATAATGTGTACTTTAGGAAGATGACTAAGGGGAAACCACCAAAGAAGACAAAGAGAATAGGGATTTTTGTACTTGAGATGCCTATTATTCAAGAGGAGGAACACCATGAAGAAGAAGAAGAAATGGAGCAACCTCATTCACCACTTACCACTTCCACTCCCATTGTTGCCACCGTTATCACTCCTCCACCTTCTGCTTCCAAATATTTTCCCATCTCGTCTCCCCCTGTTATGGATATCTAAGTCAACCTCACCTCTGCCTTGCTAATTTCTCCAATTATGGTATTGGAATCTTCCTCTTCTACAACCTCCTTTTTGTTCTCTATCTTGCTCTCACCTCCATTTCCTACATTTTTTACTCTGCCACCATCTATGTCGACAACTTCTTTTCCACCACTTGCCTTCGCACAAGCTTTCACACCATATATGAAAAATGTACCTATCGAGCTTTTTGTGGTGATTCTTGACCCCAAGGTTAGGTAACTAATGGCCAAGGTTGCTGCTACCTTGTCTCTTTCCCTGCCACCTACTGAGCCACCAACACTGGGAGCCATAATGAAAATCTTGGAAGAGATGGAAAGACTCCATGCAAAGCAATACCATGACACTGCACATGATTTAGTTGAGGAGCCCAAGGATTCTAACAAAGATGATTACTTTGCACATAGATAGGGTGGACTAAGTATAAACTTGGACAAGATGGCCTCCAACGAGGAGAAGTCACAAACATTAGAAGAAGATGTTGAGGGTCTTGGCAAGCATTATATAATATAGACATTAGATCAAGAACTAGAAGAAGATATCCACCCAAAGGAGCATGAATCCCAAGAAGGAAAGACACATATGAATCCCAATGTAGAGATACTTGAGGAGCCTCCACTAATTGGCCAAGATAAAGGTTTGGTGCAATAAGAAATACCTCTAGAAAGGGAGCAAGAGAAAGATAAATAAAAATGAAAGGATTCCCAACAAAAGAGCTCTAAGCCCAAGAAAAACATTGATATTAAACATGAAGAAGAGAGGGCACCACAAAGAGAAAGAATCATTGAATAAAATGTAGTTATTGAGGAGCTCAATAAAGGGAAAGTTGTTCTAGAAGGGAGTTCAGATGAAGAAGAGAAGAATGATGAGAAGGCTCCTAGTGACGAGGAGGATCAATCACAAAAGGAGCAAGAAGAAGAAGGAGATCATAAATCACCAAAGGTATTGACAAATTTTCCTGACTGGCTAGAGAAGCAATTGAAAAAGAAGGCTCCCATGGTTGCTAATCTGGAAGTAGAATTGGAGGCAATACTAGCTAGAGCATAGACAAGGGAAAAATTGTACATCACGACAGACACTTCTACAATCAATCTAGGCCCAACAACTTGTGAATAAAAGATAGGTGATCTATAAGGGTCAATGTCTACCATCATATAGCAGATGAACAAGGATTAGTCCACCGAGGATGAACTGAAAGCACAAGTGGTGGATCTCACTTCTTATATTCAATAGTGGACACCTATGGAAGAAGAAGCTCTAATGGAGTCATCTTTTCCAGCCATCCTATTGAAAGAAGAGCTTAGTAGAATGGAGAAGATAAAAAAATGGACCAAATCAACCATGGATTGGTTTAGCCTGGTGATATACAATGGTGATATGGGCATCTTCCATGTTGCTAGGATGTTGAATAAGTTTTAGGATTTACAAAAGCAATTGTACGACATAATAAAAACCTACAATAACTTCTCTGAGCTATATAGGATCACCTATTCTAAGCTTGAGAACATTCTTAAGCTTTCCCAAGGAACATGGGAAAATCAAGCCATTCTTTCATAAGAAGATGGAGCAAGGGGTTGTAGACACACTATCATCAGATTTCATGGATTTTTTTTCAAGGGATTTCATGCAATTTGAGTAGCTTGTCAAGGCAACCCCAAAATGCACCAAACATTGGGAGTAGGTCACTGAGAGATTCAAGAAGATATCCTTTTAGATCCTCCAATTTGAGCTCATGGATTGGGAAAAGCTTTGAGCTATGATCAAGAAGTTCACGAAGTATGCTACTCTCAAAAAAAAAGTTGGAAATCTAGTTATAGAAGATGAGTATTTTAAAATATTGTTATAAAAGCTGGTAGTAGCTAAAGATAAAAGTGGCTATTAGACAAAATAGACTACAAGACAAAATAGGGAAATAGATAAAATTCTATTTTATATTGTCAGATATTTGGGGGCAAGTGAAACCATAATGTAAAATGAATCTAAACCACACAATGTAAATGAATCTTATCCATTCATTTTTCTTTTGGAAAACTATAAATAGGGGCATGCACTCATTTTCAAAGATAGAGATGAGTTGTTGTGTAAAGACATGTTACAAAAAATTAATTAGAAAAACATTGTTTTGATGGTTTCTTGTGTTTTATTCTTCATGTGTGCATGATTCAATATCCAAACATTAAATTTCAGCTTCATTGTTCTTAATTTTAACTTACTTCTAGTCATTATTTCATGTTGTTCTTTAATGATGAAGAATTCTATAGTGTTGATGTCTTCTTAGCTCATAATTTTTGTTGTTTATTGATGATAAACTATTGTGGAAAGTTATGTTGAGCATAATTTATATTGATGCAATTAAGTTCAACTATTATTCATGCACTAATGGTGAATGAATGGTTTGAAATTATATAGACCTTAGAAGATTGCACTAGTTTCATGAGACTATGGGTTGTCCTTGGTTAAGTTGAATTTAGTTGTAGGAAGTATATCCACTATAGCATCCCCCATTATATTTAACATTAGTTGCAGGTCTAGGAAACTCCTTATCCCTTTTCCCTTTTGACCTTTCTTTAAAATATGAATTTAAGACAAAGTTCTATCAGTGTAAAGCCAAATCTAATTGTAAAGATGGAGTTTTAGTTTGCTATCCTGAGCTTGCAACAACTGCTCCTCATTTCTAGAATTTATTAAACTCCATTTATAGACCCAATTCCCTACATGCTAATGACCATAAATGCCCTTTGTGATTACTAAAAGATCACATCAATAATTAAGATATTTTTGCAAGTCATGATATGACCCACAAGAGACCTTGGGATGATTCCTAAAACTTAGTTGCAAAAGTTACCTTTCAAGAGAGATAGCATACTTGTGTGTTTTCTATGTTGAGAAAGTGCAAAAATACCCATCAACAGAACTGTCACTAGAAGGATGGCCGAGCTAAGCTTGATCGAACTGGGTCCTTCTCCCCTCAAAGGTTTCATAGAGTACTCAAGTCTACACAAGAAAAGGGATAATTCCAAGAGCTAAAAACCCCTACTAAGGCTAGGAGGGCCAAGATAGGGGAAGCATCAGCTTCAGCCCCACCCATTCAAATTCCATCCGCTCCATCTCCTTCCATCCATCCTTCTCCTTCCTCCTCTTCGCTCCCAATATCACTTCCTTCCTCCCCTTCACTCTATACAAAATTCTTAGCTCTCACATCCCACATCGAAAGTACTATCCTCACCCCTTCACTTCACTTCTAAGGAGTTTCCCTAGCTATTGTTCCACTTCAACCCTAAGTTACTCTAGCATGCTAACAACAACATCCACTTCATACGATGGCTTGGCTGGGCAATAAACCATCCCAATTATCCTTCAATGAATACCATGACATGTTGAAGAATCTAGAGAGATTCTGTAGCAAGTTCCATCTGCATGATCCATAAGGGAAAGAATAAGAATACATCAATCTTTTCCAAACAACATTGAAGGATATGCAGATTGAATATGAACAAATGGCCTATAGCCTCTTCCCTTACTCATTGGAAGATGAGGCTTTCTACTGATACATTCATCTGACAACTAGATCCATCATTTCTTGGGATCAAATGAAGAACACCTTCTTGTAAAAGTTAAAGGTTCTTGTTAGCCCCATAGAGTTGTATCAGTATTTTATGTCTATTAGGAGGGACATGAATGAACCTATCAGTTCATTCAAAAATCAATTTCATCAAGCCTACATGAGGCTAGAGCCACCTTATGTGATTGATGACCCCTCAACTAGGCAATTGTATTATGTTGCCTTGGATAATCTCACGTCTTCCTTGGTCGAAAGGACGCACCAACCGTCAGCAATATTGGTAGATGCATATGTAGAGGTGGTGAAAGCAAGCACTAACTTTGAACAACACATTGCAGGTTTTCTATCATTGTTCATTCCCATTTCCAATCCATATCAAATCCAAGGGCTTACCCATGCCTTGGCACATGAAACACCAATGTTGAATCAAGTCCCTCAACTACCTATCATTCCACATCCAAGGAAACCTTTGAATCAAGCATCGTGAGTGACACACTACTTGCAACCTCTACAACAACAAGCTTATTCCCAACAAGAGAAAGTGCCTACATACTTGTAGAATTAAGAATTATTGCTTTACCAATAGAACAAACCCATGATGAAGCTAGTATTCATTCAAAGGAACATCCAAGAAAATCTTAGTCGATACAACTATGATTATGATGCATCGTCAAGCCAGAATTATGAAAGAGGTCAAAACTCAGGGCAACATTTTGAACGAAGGTTGTCACAAAGGAAGAATAGAACTTGGAGCACTAGGCCAAACAATGGAGTAATTCCCACACATCTTGACTAGCCAAGCAGTGTCGACAAGTCAACAAGCAGAGTTTATTTGGCAGAGGCTACCTTATCCGGTTGGTGTTGAACTCACAAGACTAGCAGGAATTCTAAGTTGGATTGCTTGGAATACCAAACTATTGCATAAATCTTCCAAGTAGAAGTCCAAAACATTGTTGATCACTTGGGTTGTAGGGATCTAGTTTCATTGAAGCCATATGATTCCTTAGTGGTGGTGGTCAATCAAGCTCCTTTGCCACAAAAGTGAAAGAAGTTCACTTGAAAAGAGACCATAGAGAACAAGGCCATAACCAAGGAAGGATAAGTAAAAGAGGTAAGTAATGAGAGATCCCTATCTCAACTCTTTGATTCAGTAGATAATGGTCTGATGGATGAGGAAGAGAAACATGAGGATGTAGTTCATATGTTCCACCAAAGAGCAACCCCTTACAACTTGATAAATAGGTAGGTTGCTGGTCCTTTTAGCATATCTACCCCTCTAAACAATTTCAATACTCCACCTTATCCTAATGATATCAACAACCCAACTTATCCCTACATTCCTACTTAGAAATTCATTAGGAATAGGCAGCCAAATCAGACTCAAGACCAACCTACTAGTCCCTCCCAAGGAAATTTTTCTAAAATTGAAGTTGAACAAATGGGAGAATATATAGCAAAATAACTAAAGAAAGTTAAATTGAGTCTATCATCCTTTGAATTGCTAAGGGTGTCTGCTATCAAAAATGCTTTCTTTAGGTCATTGAATGGAACCACTTCATCCAAACCAACCCAAGAGGTGCCAAATAAGAAAGTTTCATTTGATATTGAGCCAATGATCAGGGAAATCATAGGAAGGAGGTTTGATCAGCCCCCAAATTAGAAAAATAGTAAAAATGAACCATCAGATAAACCTTCAACCAAAGAGAAAAATAAAGTGTCAGACAAGGATAAGAACAATGATAAAGATAAGGTTCATGTAGGCTAGGCCAACATATTAGTAGGGCTATTCTAGAGGAAATTAGAGACCCCCCTTCCTTGACAACGATACACATGTTTGGAAAGAATCTACACAACTATTTTCTTGATTCAGGACCTTCGACCAATGTCATACCATTGGTAGTGTGCAAAGCACTAGGGATAACACCAACCCCCTCCCAACAGAAGGTAACTCATCTGGATAAGATGGAGGTAGACATAGTGGGGGAATTGAATAGAATTCCTATGTAGATTGTTGCTAACCCATGGGTGCAACAGGTTATTGATATTTAGGTGGTTGACATTATAGACACCTACGACATCATGGATACCTTGTAAGGGACTGCCTAATCAAATCCGCATTCACAAGGAGCCCAGGATGAAGTTCATGATTACTAAGTAAATAATAAAAATGATGTGTTGTTTGTAGAAACAAAGCTAGGAAATTATTGTCCTATAGCTTATCAGTATGATGAAGAGTTTCAATAAGAAGAAAATGTTGAGGAGGTTGTCATGTTATGTGATGTTCTTGTTGATCTAGCTTCCCTCCCAAATAGCATGAAAATTTTGATAGAGTCTAAAAATGAACTCCAATGCAAAAGACGACTTGGCTTTCTTGAAAAATTTCAAGAATTTATGTAGAAATGTGTATAGGATCAGCTCAGTTTAGGAACCAAAATGGATTTCAAAGAGTTACTGCTACCCAGTTGGTGCAGAGTGTACAATGTAGCACACTCTGAATTTGAATGTTTCTTATGTTAGATGGAAGTGGAGCATATTAGAGGAATGATCACTCATAAGGAGGCTACGAAACAATAGCAAGATCAAGAATGACATAAGTACAAGCAACCACCTAAGGGTATACAAACAAAGGTACAATCAGGAAAGGATGTTTTCTCTGTTAGCTTCAAAGGAAAGATTCCATCCAAGTTTTGGTCGTTGCACTTAAATGGCTCTAAAACCAAGCAAGGAGCAAGAGAAAGCTTCAAGCTCATTAGTCCTATGGGTAAGATGTATTTTTTTGCTTGTAGATTATAGTTTTATTGCACCAAAAATGTAGCAGACTATGAAGCATTAGTTCATGGGTTATTAATGGAATTGGGAAAGAAAGTCAAAATATTGCAAGTCTTTGGTGATTCCGAGCTACTTGTGAAAAAAGTTAGGAAACTAAACTCCTGTCATGACAGAAGGTTAGAAAAATATAGAAACATGGTATGGGATGGCTTAGATGCATTTAATATTCAACTCATCCCTCACAACAAGAATCAGATTGTAGATGCCTTGGACCAAGCAACTGGTACCCTTGAGCCTTTATCTCTAACTTTCCTAAAGAAATTAACTGTAGAGCTCAATTCTACCTCATTAGTTAATGACAATTTCATCCATTTTCAAGTATTTAATGATGATAATAACATCCTTGGCTTCATCACAAGTTTCGACATACTTTCCTCCCAAATCATTGATGAAGTATAAATAGAGGAGGTTGATCTTGATATTGGAGTGATCAATTTAAATACCAATGCAATACCAAGAGGCATGGTTCAACTAGAATGGGTATTCTATTTAGATCACATCAGGGACCAAGATTAGCAGGCCAAGAAGGAGTCAATATATAACTAGTGTGATTCTCATAGCTTGGGTACTGCAAAAGAAGTTAAGAATGTTTTAATTGGAAAAGTGTGTACTAGAGAAGAAAGAAAAGGAATTATTGATGCCCTACGCACATATCATGATGTGATTGCTTGGGGGTATGAAGACCTTAAAACATGTGATATGTCAATTATTACTCATACCATTCCCCTTAAGCCGAATGTAAGACACTTCTGGCAACGACAACACCAGATCAATGTGTTGTTGTAATCTATTATCTTCAAGGAAGTACAAAATCTGATTTTAGCAAGAATTATCTTTCCTACCAGACACTCTACATGGGTGGAAAATCTAGTTCCAATCAGAAAGAAGAATGGAAAAATCAAATTATGCATGGATTTTCATAACTTAAATAGGGCTTTTGAAAATGACAACTATTTGGTGCCCTCACTAGATGAGGTATTGCAAATTGTAAATGGGTCTCAATTGATGTTGTTTCTAGATGGATACTATGGATATAACTAGATAATGGTGCAATACAAAGATAGGCATAAAATGACATTGACCACAAAGTGGGGAACATTTGCATACAAAAGGATGTCATTTGTACTAATCAGTGTAGGCACCACATTCCAACATCCCATGGACATAGCATTCAAAGAAATCATTATCAATTACATCATCATATACATGGAGAACCTTATTGTGTT